>JAPTMU010000026.1:2880232-2990214 GCA_028583405.1 Pogonophryne albipinna | reverse complement strand
ATATTAAATGATCTCATACAGTTGTTGTTAATGTGTTTGCTAACAGGCCAACATTTGTCTCCTCAGAGGACTAAGGAGACACCGAGCTGTTGACCGCCTCGGACTAATGACTGAGATAATCACCTCAGCTACACAGCAGCTCAGGTGAGTGTGTGTTGTGTTCGTGACAACAGAGAGCCCCCCCCCCCCCCCCCCCTGAGACTCACTGGGACCACTGGGTCATAATTAGCTCTTTGTACACTGGCTGTAGTCCGGAGAGGGGGGGGAGGGGCTCTAATGACCCTCATTACATCAGCTTCTGTGGACACCGCTGTGATCTGAATACATTGCATAATGTTACTGAGAGGCCAACACACACACACACACACACACACACACACACACACACACACACACACACACACACACACACACACACACACACACACACACACACACACACACACACACACACACACACACACACACACACACTTTCCAGTCTTACCTAGAGACGCAACTAAAACTAGACTTTTTTGTATTTGCCAAATGTTTATGTGTAAGACAGAAAATATTTAGCTGATTAATGATTTCGGGGGGGCCTAAAGACCCTCATTACTTCAGCTTCTGTCGACACGGCTGTCATCTGAACACATTGACGCACACACACACACACACACACACACACACACACACACACACACACACACACACACACACACACACACACACACACACACACACACAGTTACATCACTTTAGGTCATTTCTGATAATGATGTCACCACATCTTGACCTCTTTGACCTTAGAGTGTAAAAGTGAAGGCTCTTGATTGCTCATTTTGATGAGTAATCATTTGGTTGGTTTTTCATCATTAACTCACACACATGTTATCGTGGAAAGGTCAACTTGAAGTGTTAGGGATGTTTGAGATGATCCCACTTGGAAATGCTGTGCAGTGTTACAGACTAAGTTAAATCAAAAACTGCTCCCACGGTGATCCTCTCTACCAAACAGAAAGTGGACCTTTCTTTTAAAGCTCAGAGCTTTTCCTTTCTGACCGAGCTCTGATTTGAATTAAAGTACCAAACAAGAGGCATATAGAAAACTCTGCCTCGTGTTCTTCGTGTCTTTGGAACACCTTCTGGTCTCTTTAAGGGCCACAAATACATATTTTCTCTATGTTTAACAAAAGCTCAGGAACATTCAAGAAGATATTCTGCAGAATCATTGACAATTTTTAATCGAGGGGCCTTAAAGACCCTCATTACATCAGCTTCTGTGGACCCTGCTGTCATCTGAATACATTGCATCATGTTACTGAGAGGCACTCACACACACACACACACACACACACACACACACACACACACACACACACACACACACACACACACACACACACACACACACACACACACACACACACACACACACACACACACACACACACACACACACACACACACACACACACACACACACACATTATTGCTATGTAGGCTTTTGCTTTTGTTGTATACTTTATTTTTACATTATGATGGGTAAATATTATTTTTCATTCTTCTTTGTAATTGTTAGTTTCTGTCTCTGAGCGGCGGGCGGCTGTTAAAGCTGCAGCTTCCTGATCTCTTCTGTCACATTTCTTAATTTTTCATCATCTGCAATTTATGCAGTCTTTTGTGAACAAAGAGACAACAGCAACAGCAACACAAAGCTGTTTGGCTTTGGCAGAGAAGATCTGGCACATTATTCGTGGCGTGACCCACACACTCAGCTCTGCTTCTCATCCCACAAACGCTTGTTCCTCACAAATGTGGCTCCATTTAAAAGAGAAATAAACCGGCTTTCTAACGGTATGAAATGTAATGCCAAGAAGCATTGTTACAAAAAAGTAGTCGTCTACCAAACACACATTTCCTGACTTGCTGTGCTATGTTTAGTAACTCTTCACCCAACCCAGGTAACATTAGTGTGATTTGATCCGACACAACAACAATTTAAGGCTTTTAGAGATTTCTTTCACTTTCAGTCCGTATATGATTGGGTTGAAGAGGGAGTGATAGGAAACTATTTGCAAAGTCAATATCAAACGTGTCATTTTAGGAATATTTAACCCTAGACGAATTATAACAACATCTAAATAAAATAAACAGGAAAAGTTGATTAAAACCAACAGGTGGGGTCAACAGGTCTGGGCAGCTTTTCTCCTGTATTCTCTACCATTTTGATATGATATTATAAGTATCCTGGTGTATGTAAAAAGTATGAAGATAAGAGGCAGAAGGGACATATTTACCAACATGAACACTCCATATACAGAGAGAGCGCTCGAGCTCACACACTGAAGATTGTAAATTGAATTGTTACAAAAAATCCCCCTAATAGTAAAACTGCAGAGTTTGCTATTGGAATAAAGAATAAATCCCACTGCAGTCTCACAAGTCGGCAGAAGCCAAGACAAAACCAGACAGACATTGATAGTTCTTTTTCTCATGATGGTTGAATAATGCAGAGGTTTACATATAGACACATATCTGTCATGGGCCATGGCTGCCAGCAGTAAAAACTCTGAAAAGGTCAAAGTCATATACATCACATTTTGAAACAGACAGGCTTGATAAGATATGATCTGTTTCTCTGATAAAAAGTCAATCAGAAGCTTTGGGTAGATGTTAGTGCTGAACAGAACAGAGTTAACCAACAAAGCTGCAATGAACACGTACATAGGCTCATGGAGGTTTCTGTGTAAAACAATGATGCACACAATAGTGGAATTACTGCAGATGATCAGAACATACACAGTTAGCATGATCACAAAATAAAGATATCTATACCTCTGCAATTCCACATGCCCATCAAGAGTTATATATGTCACATTATATTGAGCATCCATCAGTAATGCAGGCAGATCATATGTTAACTCTCATGAACAATACCTGAACAGTCTCTCTTGCAGTAACATGCAAGCTGTGATGCAGAGTGCTAATGTTTCACACAAACAGTGACAGAAAGTGTCTGAGTCTGTGGGAGGTTTTTTGTCTGACTGCTAACTCCTCTATGGATCTCATTAAACTCCATCAACACGTGAAGAGCTTCAGCAAACTGAATTGTACTGAATACAAAGGCAATGTTTGATGTAACCTGGATTGATCACGTTACTGTGAGAGTTCACTGTAATCTCAGATACAAATGATGTAAGGAGAGGAGGTTTGGTGGAGGCTTATTCAGGTGCCTCTTCAGGACACAGCTTTCTGCAAGAACCAGGTTTCCACCATGCATTTGTCGGTGTCACTGGACCCAATTCGCCCAAGGCCAGCAACAAATATCCAACACTACCTGTTTGGCAACGTCAACAGCGGAGTTGGCGATAATCTGGATTATATACGATAGAAAACTTTGCCTCCTTATCTCTAGCAATTGTTGAGCAACATATTTCCTAGGCCCATACCTTTGACCCAGTTGATCACTTCCTACTCCCCTCACCGAGCACAGGCCTGCAACCTTAGGGTGCTGCGCTCTCTTACTTTTGTCTCCTTATTCCTGCCCGTTGGCGTCAGCTGATAGGTGTTATAGTGATTTGTTTGTTTTTGTCTTGTCATGACCCTAATTGCCTATATAGCAATTACAACAAATAATAAATAGAGCCAATATTCAAAACAAATATTCATTTTCTTCTTGTCAGAGTTCATAGATGAAATTCATCTTGAGTTCATAACAAATAAAAAATCAATTTTTCCAACTTCAGCCAGTAGTAGTCCAGTTAATCTCCAGCTTCCAGGAGCAAACAGAGTTTGTTGACAGGCCTCTGTAAAACACTTGTTTTTGTTTTAACTAGAACACTTCGGACAAGCCCTTTACTTCCTGGCAGGGTCTTCAGAATCCGTCCTAGCACCCAGGAGTTTCTGGGAGCCGAATCGTCCACAATAACAACGAGGTCTCCAGGAAGAAAGTTCCTTCTGATATTATTCCATTTATTTCGCTGTTGCATTGTTGGAAGATATTCTCTGACCCATCTCTTCCAGAAAAGATCAGCCAGATATTGTACCTGTCTCCATTTTCTTCTTCAGTACAGGTCCTCCTTCACGAAGAGTCCAGGTGGCATAACAGGGATAGTTTTGAGCAGAAGCAGATGATTAGGTGTTAAAGGCTCCACATCATTCAAGTCATTTGTTATGGTTTTGATGAGTCTATCATTCATTATAGATCCACTTCACATAAGGCTGTTTGTAATGCCTCATCATCATGACTTGTTCTCTTACCACAGAGCTCAGCATCTTTTTTAGTGACTTGATGAGTCACTCCCATACACCTCCGTGGTGAGGGCCTGCTGCTGGGTTGAATATCCACTCGATCCCTTTTTGAAGAAGGTTGCTTTGGATTTTGTCGTGTTTAGTTCTTTTAATGACTGTTCAAGCTCCTTTTGCGCACCAATGAAATGTGTACCTTGATCAGATCTGATGGTTTTCACAGTACCTCTACGACATAAGAGTCTCCGTATTGCATTGATGCAGGAGTTTGTGTCCAAACTACTAGCCACTTCAAGGTGGATTGCACGGCTAGTGAGGCATGTGAAGATTACACCCCATCGTTTCACATTGGTCCGACCTCGCTTTATCTCAAACGGTCCAAAATAGTCCATGCCAACTGCAGTGAAAGGTGTCAAATCTGGCATCACGCGGTCCTGAGGAAGATCTGCCATCTTTCGCTCTCCTACTTTAGACTGCATACGTCAGCAGAAAACACACTTTCTGATGATCATTCGTGCCGAGGAGTTTGCAGAGGACATCCAATATTTGTGTCCTAGTTTTGACAGCATGTGATTTCTGTGTGTGACCAACTTGGATGTGTATGTGTCTTAGAATGATTTCTGATATGTGGGATTTTTTGGGCCGGATTATGGGATTCTTAGCATTCCCACATTTTTAATATAGGGCTGTCTTTTTGGCAGCATTTCCTCTTTTCAGGGAGGTTAATGTCCTGTGCAAAGTGTTGCCTTTGTTCAAATGCAAGTATGGCCATTTCAGCATTGACCATATCTTCCACAGTCAGATTTGTGTTGGCGGTCACTTTAAGGTTTATGGCCCGTTCCTTCAGTGATTCATTACTCAGCAGCAATCCAGGGGTTGTCACCTTCCTTCTTTGAGTGATCTCCAAGAGCAATCTTTTCCATTTCAGGATCCAAGCTAAAGGATCAATCTGAGTTCCAATCTGAGCAGTGCTCAATTAGTTCACTTGTGGGACTTTTCTCCTCAATACTCATCACATTTACAGTGACATTCCTTTTCACTTCAGGATCATCTGGAGAAAGATTATAGATACAGTTATTTCATAACTATCCACTGGTTTCTTTTGACCCATTGTTTGCAGGAGAACTGTCGTCTTCCATCCTTCATAGCATTACAGCATCCTCTCAGGTAAAGGGCATAGGCATGTAATGCTTTTCCATCATCAGGTTTAATCATGCTCCAGTTGAGAGCTTTCTCCATATAGGCATTTGCAATTTTCAATCCATCTCCAAAGTGAACTTTCAGAAGTCTTCGTGCCTCTGCATAGCCTCTGTCTGGTTCCATGTGAAAACAGCTCCTCACCAGTTCCCTTGGTTGGCCACTAGTGTGTTGTTCAAGGTAATCAATCAATCAATCAATGTTTATTTATATAGCCCAATATCACAAATGTTACATTTGTCTCAGTGGACTTCACAGTTTGTACAAAATATCAGTATGACAATACGACACCCTCTGTCCTTAGACCCTCTGTCCTTAGACCCTCTGTCCTTAGACCCTCACATCGTACAAGGAAAAACTTCGGAAGAAAACCCACAGTTTTAAAGGGAAAAATGGGAGAAACCTCAGGGAGAGCAACAGAGGAGGGATCCCTCTCCCAGGACGGACAGACGTGCAATAGATGCCGTGTGTAAATTGAAAAGATAATACATTTGCAACATAGGTAGTCCAAATGTTTGGAAATGCATGTGTGTATAATAGGAAGAGGAATCCACGAGGATATCCATCCAGGACCTATGATCCAGGACCACAGCCACGACTCAAGATCCAGGGCTCGCGATGCAGGACACAGGACCGCAGGATCATCCATGACTCCGGATCCCACCGTATATAGACACCAAAAAGAAAGAAATGTGGGGAAGCTGGGTTAATCGGAACATGAGAGTACACAGGTATAGACAGAGAGAAGGAAGAAGTAAGATGTCCCCCGACAAACTAAGCCTATATCAGCAAAACTAGGGGCTGAATCTAATCAGCCCTAACTATAAGCTTTATCAAAAAGGAAGGTCTTAAGCGCACTCTTAAAAACGGATAGGGTGTCTGCCACCCGAACACAAACTGGAAGCTGATTCCACAAATGTGGAGCTTGATAAGAAAAGGCTCTGGCTCCCATTGTACTTTTAGAGACTCTAGGAACAACCAACAACCCTGCATTCTTGGAACGCAATGCCCTAGTAGGAGAGTAGGGTATAATGAGTTCTTTAAGGTAAGATGGCGCCTGCCCATTAAGGGCTTTGTAGGCGAGAAGAAGAATTTTAAATTATATCCTGTGTTCTATAGGGAGCCAGTGTAAGGCAGCCAGAACAGGAGTAATGTGGTCCCTTTTCCTAACTCTGGTTAGTACACGAGCTGCAGCATTTTGAATCAGCTGAAGCGACTTGACTGACTTCTTGGTACACCCTGATAATAAGGAGTTACAATAATCCAGCCTTGAAGTAACAAATGCATGGACTAGTTTCTCTGCATCGTTTTGAGGCAAGATATGCCTGATTTTTGCAATGTTACGTAGATGGAAGTAGGCGGTCCTTGAGATTGATTTTATGTGGGCGTTAAAGGATAAATCCTGATCAAATATAACACCAAGATTCCTTACAGTCTCATTGGAGGCCAAATTAATGCCATCCATAGTTAGTATATCTTTAGATCATTTGTTTCGTAGATTCTTCGGGCCAAGTACAATAACTTCAGTTTTGGTCGTGTTTAACATCAAAAAGTTTAAGGTCATCCACGTTTTTAAGTCCTTGAGGCAGTCTTGAATTTTATTTAGATGATTAATTTCATCAGGCTTGATGGATAAATATAGTTGAGTATCATCTGCATAACAATGAAAGTTTACAGAATGATTCCTTATCATATTGCCTAACTGAAGCATATGTGAACAAAATAGGTCCGAGCACTGAGCCCTGTGGCACTCCATGGCTAACTTTGGTTTGCGTGGAAGATTCATCATTGACACGTACAAACTGAGAGCGTTCAGATAGATAGGACCTAAACCAGCCTAAAGCAGTTCCCTGTATGCCAACTAAGTGCTCTAGTCTTTGCAATAAGATATCATGATCAATAGTATCAAATGCAGCACTGAGATCGAGCAAAACAAGAATAGAGACAAGTCCCTTGTCAGAGGCTATTAGAATGTAATTTGTGACTTTAACCAGAGCTGTCTCTGTGCTATGATGTGTTCTAAAGCCAGACTGAAAATCTTCAAATAAATCATTGTTTTTTAAGTAATCACACAGCTGTTTAGCGACTGCTTTCTCAAGAATTTTTGAGAGGAACGGAAGATTAGAAATAGGTCTATAATTGGCTAAAACCTCTGGATCGAGGTTGTGCTTTTTAAGAAGCGGTTTTATCACTGCTACTTTGAATGATTGTGGAACATAGCCTGATAATAAAGACATATTCATAATATTTAATAAAGAAGTGCTAATTAATGGAAAAACTTCCTTCAACAGCTTAGTTGAAATTGGGTCTAACATACACGTTGATGGTTTAGAAGAGAGAATGATTGAATTTAATTGTTCAAGGTTTATGGCTGAAAAGTATTCTAGTTTACTATCTAGTGTAATATTAGAACTTACGTTTTCGTAAGTTCCGTAATAAAGTATATCATCATCATCGTTTTATTCTCAATGCCATGTTTAAATGCTCGCATGAATGTTTGGAAACTTAAAGGGTCACCATCAAATACAAGTATTTGTCTGGAGGGAAGTGAGGATTGTTTTTGATGTAACATTAGTAAATCATTTTGCCTCTGGATCACAGTTATCAGATCTTTACATTGACTACTAGAGTCTGTTTCCTCAGAACTTTCACCCCTTGATGGCTCTGGTGTTCAGCGGCCAATTCCAAACCAAAAAAGGCAGGAGCAAGCTGACTCCGGCATTCCTAAACTACCTGCCTTCCTGTCTTCCCTTTTCGAAGTTAAATCAGCACTTGAAACCTTTAATTCCAGGATAGATTCCCTGGAAGAAAACCCGTTTTCCGCTGCCTGTAAATGTAAACAAACCGGGTCCCTTCTCCTCAACCCATGCTTCTACTTCTTTGTTTACCCATGCTGCTCCGCTTCCCGCTGACGTCACACCCCCGAGGACTCTGGGAAATGAAGTCTCAGCTCCAACCACTGGTCCTAGCTTCCTGAACCCTGAAGCAGAAATTCCTGACTGAGGAATCCCATATTAGCAGGTATATCATACATGAGGCAATGCTTTATTATGGAAATATTTCGTCTGCAGTAATTCATATTTTGAGGCAATTATACAGAAGTAGTTATACTACCCTCATTTCCTCATGAAAGAACAACAAAGAAGTGAGGATACCCGGCTTGCCACGGAGCCCGGCCGGGCACAGCCCGAAAAGGCAACGTGGGCAACACCTCCGCTTCTCCGTCCTGCGGGCCCGGCACCTACGGGAAACAGCGATGGGGTCGGGTGCGCTGACAGAAGGGTGGCAGTGAAAGCAGAGGGTCTCGACGGACCGGACCAGGGCGACAGAAGCTGGCTTTGGGGACGTGGAACGTCACCTCTCTGGGGGGAAAGGAGCCGGAGCTTGTGCGGGAGGTGGAGCGTTACCAGTTGGATCTGGTTGGGCTCACCTCGACGCACAGCGTCGGCTCTGGAACCTTACTTCTGGATAGGGGTTGGACTCTATTCTTCTCCGGAGTTGCTCAAGGTGTGAGGCGCCGGGCGGGTGTGAGGATACTCACAAGCCCCTGGTTGGGTGCTTCGTTGTTGGAGTTTACCCCAGTGGACGAGAGGGTCGCCTCCCTACGCCTGCGGGTTATGGGGGGGAAAACTCTGACTGTTGTGTGTGCTTATGCACCAAACAGCAGTTCAGAGTATACGGCCTTCTTGGAGACCCTGGAAAGAGTCCTGTATGGGGCTCCTGAAGGGGACTCTTTAATCTTGCTTGGAGACTTCAATGCACATGTGGGCAATGATAGAGACACTTGGAGGGGCGTGATTGGGAGGAACGGCCCCCCTGATCTGAACCGGAGTGGTGGTTTGTTACTGGACTTCTGTGCTAGTCATGGATTGGCCATAACAAACACCATGTTCAAACATAAGGATGCTCATAAGTGTACGTGGTACCAGAGCAACCTAGGCAGAAAGTCCATGATCGATTTCGTTATCGTATCATCGGACCTGAGGCCGTATGTTTTGGACACTCGGGTAAAGAGAGGGGCGGAGTTGTCAACTGATCACCATCTGGTGGTGAGTTGGGTCGAGTGGCGGGGGAAGCCTCTGGATAGACCTGGTAAGCCCAAACGTGTAGTTCGGGTGAACTGGGAACGTCTGGAGGAGGCCCAAGTTCAGGAGGCCTTCAACTCACACCTCCGGCAGAGCTTTTCGGCCATTCCTGTGGAGGTTGGGGACATTGAACCAGAGTGGTCGGTGTTCAAAGCCTCTATTGCCGAAGCCGACTGAAGAAGGAGGCCTTCAGGGATTTGTTATCCCGGGGGACTCCCGAGGCAGTTGCAAGGTACCGACAGGCCCGAAGGGCTGCAGCCTCAGCCGTGGCCGAGGCAAAGCAGCGGGTGTGGGAGAAGTTCGGAGAAGACATGGAAAAGGACTTTCGGGTGGCACCAAAGTTGTTCTGGAAAACTGTCCGACACCTCAGGAGGGGGAAGCAGGGAACCATCCAAGCTGTGTACAGTAAGGATGGGACGTTGTTGACCTCAACTGATGGAGTGTTAGGGCGTTGGAAGGAACACTTTGAGGAACTCCTGAACCCGACAACTCCGCCCTCTATGTTAGAGGCAGAGCTGGAGTATGACGGGGGATCAACACCAATCTCCCGGGGGGAGGTCACTGAGGTCATCAAACAACTCCACAGTGGCAAAGCCCCGGGGGTGGATGAGATCCGCCCAGAAATGCTGAAGGCTCTGGGTGTTGAGGGACTGTCATGGTTGACACGTCTCATCAACGTTGCGTGGAAGTCAGAAACAGTACCGAAGGAGTGGCAGACCGGGGTGGTGGTTCCCATTTTTAAAAAGGGGGATCAGAGGGTGTGTGCCAATTACAGAGGCATCACACTACTCAGCCTCCCCGGGAAAGTGTCCTCTAAGGTACTCGAAAGGAGGGTCAGGCCGATTGTCGAACCTCAGATTGAGGAGGAACAATGCGGATTCCGTCCTGGTCGTGGAACGACGGATCAGCTTTTTACTCTCGCAAGGATCCTGGAGGGGGCCTGGGAGTACGCTTATCCGGTCTACATGTGCTTTGTAGACTTGGAGAAGGCGTATGACCGAGTTCCCAGGGAGTTACTGTGGGAGGTGCTGCGGGAGTATGGGGTGAGGGGGTCTCTACTCAGGGCCATCCAATCTCTGTACTCCCAAAGCGAGAGCTGTGTCCGGGTCCTCGGCAGTAAGTCGGACCCATTTCCGGTGAGGGTTGGCCTCCGCCAGGGCTGCGCTTTGTGACCAATCCTGTTTGTAATATACATGGGTCGGATTTCGAGGCGTAGTCATGGGGGAGGGGGTCTGCAGTTCGGTGGACTAAGGATTGCACCACTGCTTTTTGCAGAGGAAGGTTTGGGGCTCTCTGCTGGAACTGCTACCCCCGCGACCCGACCACAGATAAGCGGGAGAAGATGGATGGATGGATAGTTATACTACTATAAATGAAATAATTATTAAATAATAATAATTACAAATACATAATATATCTGTTATGTGGTTCTGAATAATGAAGAATAGCTCGATACTTATTCGTCCATCATCTTAGACTTCGCTCATTACAGTGGCTCTCTCTTCTATGAATACCATCAATTCTTCTCTGCCAAAGCGGCCATGTACATTCAATCACCTACCGGAGAGAGTTTTTCCCAGAGGATTCAAGCCTTCTATATGCTATAATTCTGGATGTGTGTACCTATCTTAAATTGTAATTTACACACGTGTGTAGTTTGTATAGATATGGCCACCCTTGCTTGGTGTGCCTCAGGAGGCTTCACACTGCAAAATCGACTCCAGTGATGTGCCAGCTCTCCAAAGCTTTTTCACCCTAACAGATGTTTGTCAATTACCTTATCACCAGGCTAAATCAAGGTTCCCTAGCAGGTTTACTGGCTCCCAAAGGGACCTATGTCTGTTAAAACCTGCACTGAAGACTGAGTTGCGCTGAAGGAACCAGGATTATTAGATGTGCCGCTATTAAAGAGTTTAGAAACCTGATAGGCGCCCAAGCGCAACGAGGAAATATTCTTGCAAAGTATTTTTATTGATCTGTTAGCTCCTCATGATTCTTCCGTCAAGAGTATTAATAGCTTAACTCCTGAAGAGCTTTCCTGTTTCTAAGCTTCTGTAGATGAAGCCGGCAGACGATTAAGTCAATAGGGGTATGTGCATGGTGAGGGAATGCTCCGGTTTTGGGACAAAATGAACATGGGATCACTCCGGTCATTGTACGTACTTCGTCTCACTGGAATATTAACGGTCAGATTGAATACAACATCGACCCAATTTCTCCGGTCAATGACGGGAGAGTTTTGAAAGTGACAAAACACTGTTCCACACATTTAAAAACACTTAAACAATTAAACAATGTTTACCCAGGATTCAGGCACCTTCCCTGGCTTGTAAAATGTGGTGATGCGCCCTGGAGGTATCAGCCTATTTAAAACATGTATACCCAGGATTCAATCACTTTTCCTGGCTTGTAAAGGGCTGTGAAGCAGCCCGTTCTCTGGGTGCAGTCTGGGTGCAAGAGCCATGTGCTGCAAGGATCTCTCTGGGTGCACTCTGTGAGTCTCACACCCCGCTTCTCTCTGGCTGCTCTCTCCCTCTATTCACAGCACTTTTCTCCAGCTTTCAAAGACTTATTGCTGGGGGGAATCACCCTGGGTCTCTGCCTGTGTGCCTGTGAGTATGAGACCCTGCTAACAACAGTGACTATGCTGTACTTATCTTCTTGTACATTTCATGAGTCAAATGTGGACGAAATGGACAGTTTCCTGTTCATATGACCGGCTGTTTATGCAGTCAAATGCGCATTGGAATTAAAACAGTTTAATGCACTTTTAACACTCATGTACCCACGATTCAAGCTGCTTTCCTGGGTTACAAAGTGCTGTGAAGCAGCCTGTCCTCTGGGTGCAGTCTGGGTTGGAGAGCCATGGGCTGCAAGGAGCTCTCTGTGTCTCTGTGTGAGTCTCACACCCCGCTTCTCTCTGGCTGCTCTCTCCCTGTATTCACAGCACTTTTCCCCAGCTTTCAAAGACTCATTGCTGGGTAGAAAAGCCTTTTGCATCACCCTGGATCTCTGCATTGGTGCCTGTGAGGCTATATAAATCAAATTCCGGGTAATTCGGAGCACATTTGTACCTTTTACTATTTAAATGTATTTGTATATATTTTTGGGTTATAAAAGTGACATTTCTGGGTGACTTTGTCAGTTTATGGAGCTTAGCCCACAATTCCTGGAGGTTCCAGGCCGAATTTGCGAGCTCATAGGCGGCCTGCCATGCGCCCCCACCCGTGGAAAGAAGAAACAAGTAAAAAAAACGGTCAATTATATCTTAAAATAAACAAAAATGAAGTTAAAAAAAATTCTCGAAAAAACTACTAAGTGCCAACGGAGAAGGGGCTCAAAATTCTCAACCCTTCGGCGCTTCGGGCCGAAGCCCCAGACACTTTTCCACTCCCCCGTTGCAACTTACAATGGAGAGTGGAAACCAAGCCTCCCCTTCTCCGTCAAAAAAATTCATTCATCATTTTCAAGCTACCATCTGCACGAAATCGGAAACCCGGGTTTTGAGAGGTCTCTGAAAAAAAACGGCTGTTTCACTTCATGGAGGAATGTGTCCGCTCCATGTGTGCTCTGGCTCGGATACAATTGTTGCATGGAGACCCCCCAGCATGGTTTCTACCAAACTTTAAGTTTTTGAACTGGTCTCTGGAGGAATGTAAGGGGAGTTGTCAGGGGACTCTATCCGCCTTATGAGACACTATTTTCGGATACTTTTTTCCATTTTCACCCCTTTTCTATGGTTCTCCAAAAAGTCAACTTAGACTTTTTCTGAGTCTGGAGGAATGTAAGGGGAGTTGTCAGGGGACTCTATCCGCCTTATGAGACACTATTTTCGGATACTTTTTTCCTTTTTCACCCCTTTTCTATGGTTCTCCAAAAAGTCAACTTAGACTTTTTCTGAGTCTGGAGGAATGTAAGGGGAGTTGTCAGGGGACTCTATCCGCCTTATGAGACACTATTTTCGGATACTTTTTTTCCATTTTCACCCCTTTTCTATGGTTCTCCAAAAAGTTAACTCAGACTTTTTCTGACTCTGGAGGAATGTAAGGAGAGTTGTCAGGGGACTCTACCTGCCTTATGAGACACTATTTTCGGATACTTATTTCCATTTTCACCCCTTTTCTATGGTTCTCCAAAAAGTTAACTCAGACTTTTTCTGACTCTGGAGGAATGTAAGGAGAGTTGTCAGGGGTCTCTACCCGCCTTATGAGACACTATTTTCAGATACATTTTTCTCACTTTCACCCCTTTTCTATGGATCTCCAAAAAGTTAACTCAGACTTTTTCTGACTCTGGAGGAATGCAAAGGGAGTTTGAGGGGACTCTACCCGCATTATGAGACACTATTTTCGAATACATTTTCCCACTTTCACCCCTTTTCTATGGATCTCAAAAAAGTGAACTCAGACTTGTTCTGACTGTGGAGGAATGCAAGGGGAGTTGACAGGGGACTCTTGCGGGCTCATGATGCACTATTTTCGGATACTTTTTTTCATTTTCAGCCCTTTTCCATGGATGAATTGAAACTTATTTTTTTTCCATTTTGGTCAATTTGACCCAGTTCTGGTACCGCATTGCCTGGAGGATAGGACCGAGAGATGACAGACTCTCTGGCCGCCTCACAAGTCACTATTGTCGGACACTTTCTTTGCTTTACCCCGGTTCTATCACTCTTTCCTCCTTTGACCATAAAACGTGTTTCCTGCTGGGGTACTGCCTGGTTCCGGGGCACCCCAAACCCTCTCATGGTCGGGGCACCATGAATTGATGCATCGGACCCAATGTTGCCATCACCAGCCCCGCGTTGGTGCGGAGGTGGGACCATTTAACCCGGTGGTAACCCAAGTCCTCCCTTGGTCTGTGTACCAGGCATTGAAGCATCGGACCCATTGTTGCAATCACCGGTTACGCTAACGCATATAAACAGTGAAACAGAAAATAATTTATATACAATTCACTGTCTGTTTTAGTAAGGATGTCGTCCGAATGCCCGGTGTGCAGACTCTTCTATCTGGCTTTGAACAAGCACCTTAAGCACAAACATGCAGTGCGGAACTTGGAGGAAAGAGGCATCATTCTTAAAATGGCCAGTGGCAGAATAAATGTTCGGACCAAACCCTGTCCCATCACAGTGTGTTCATATGCTGGGAAGAAACTGGACCGTCATGTAACTCATGGCCACCCTGAGTTCTCCCGAGATGAGGCACATCAGGTCCTGGCAAGGCTGAAGCATAGTGTGGCCCTGCAGTTGCTCCATGACCTCCGAGAGACTAATCCCATCATTGGAATGGCTACATCATTGGATATAGACAATGAGGAGGAATACCCGGTGCACCCTCCACCCTTCTCCCCACATACCGAGTGTGACGAAGAGGACTGCAGGCAGGTGATGCTGGAAAATGTGGCATTGAGGGCTCAGAAGGATGCCCTCATTGATGAGGTGAAGACCCTGCGCTCCAGGCTGAAAAAGGGGCTAAAACCCAGGAAGCAGAGTGCCACTGCTGCTGTGCTTGAGGAAGAGGAAGAATGTATATGATGTAAGGGCCTGGCAATCTCAGTAGCCTCCGGCAGCAATACCCCTCTCAAGACCCCGGTCAAGACTGTCATGCGGTCCCCAGAAGCCTCCGGTAACGAGACCCCTCTCAAGACCCCGGTCAATCAATCAATCAATCAATCAATCAATCAATCAATCAATGTTTATTTATATAGCCCATTATCACAAATGTTACATTTGTCTCAGTGGTCTTCACAGTGTGTACAGAATATCAGTATGACAATACGACACCCTCTGTCCTTAGACCCTCTGTCCTTAGACCCTCTGTCCTTAGACCCTCATATCGTACAAGGAAACACTTCCGGAGAAAACCCACAGTTTAAAGGGAAAATGGGAGAAACCTCAGGGAGAGCAACAGAGGAGGGATCCCTCTCCCAGGACGGACAGACGTGCAATAGATGTCGTATGTAAATCGAAAAGACAATACATTTACAACATAGGTAGTCCAAATGTTTGGAAATGCATGTGTCTATAATAAGAAGATGAATCCACGAGGATGTCAGCAATCTTGTGGGAGCCATCAGTGAAGTAGTATGGTGAGAGTCTGGCAGGACCGCAGAGACAGGTTCAGCCACGACTCGAAGTCCAGGACTTCAGATCCAGTGCTTCAGGGACATAGGGAGGATCCAGGGACACACGACACAGCAAACAGGATTAGCCTACGACTCAAGGATCAACGGGCGTATATATGGATTACAAAAAAGAGATTTGGGGGAAACTGGGTTCATCGGAACATGAGTACACAGGTACAAACAGCCAGAAAGACGGAGTAAGGTGCCCCCCCCCAACAGTCCAAGCCTATAGCAGCTAAACTAACATGTTTACATACATGCACTCCCTTAGGATAGGTTGAGGGAAAAGGGTAGCAAGTAAGAAGTAGGAAACAGAGGTGGAGAGGCACGCAGGGAGAGAGGTCCCCATTGGAACCTGAATTTGTCAGAGGTAGGAGTAGGTCAGTGACTATGCTCCACACTCCCCGGCCGGGCTAGGCGTTCTCTGCAACCTGTTACCCTCTATTAGAACCTTGAGAGGTCATAGAGGGGAAAGGTTTGGATAACATTTTAAATATAAGATCTAAGTTTTTAGGATTTAAGTGAAAGAGTAAGAACTAAATGTATAGGTGAAGGAGGCACAAAACGTATCTACGTCAATGCACTCTTATATTAGATTATTTTATTTGATCACTATAAGCTTTATCAAAAAGGAAGGTCTTAAGCGTACTCTTAAAAACGGATAGGCTGTCTGCCGCCCGAACACAAACTGGAAGCTGATTCCACAAATGTGGAGCTTGATAAGAAAAGGCTCTGGCTCCCATTGTACTTTTAGAGACTCTAGGAACAACCAACAACCCTGCATTCTTGGAACGCAATGCCCAAATAGGACAGTAGGGTATAATGAGTTCTTTAAGGTAAGATGGCGCCTGCCCATTAAGGGCTTTGTAGGCGAGAAGAAGAATTTTAAGTTCTGTCCTGTGTTCTATAGGGAGCCAGTGTAAGGCAGCCAGAACAGGAGTAATGATGAAAAACCCGCCTCATGAATGGATACTATTTTTTTGGAAACCCTTTTTCTGTGGATGGCCCGCTGCAAAGAGGGTTACAAGGATTTCCTTATTGCAACTTCCGGGAGTCGCGTGGAAAAGAGGACAGACGCCGGCCTCGTTTTGGAAATGTTTGAACGCGAGGCAGTGCGCGTGAGTAAACAAGAGGAATACATGAATGATGAGTCATGCTTGTTGTCATTTAATCAATGGATGCATACGCAAATGAAGATATGAGCCAAACGTGTCAAATTTTATGGATGGAATGATTAAACGTTTCATCAAAGAAATAAGGACGTCTGTGCATGCCAGTTTTACGCACGCTGCGGAGAACAGCGTTATGGATTAACGCAGACGCAATCTGATCAAAGGGATTGAATACAATTAAAAGCAACTCTCAAGTAAAAATGACTGAACCTAAAACTGCCATGGAGGCAGAGGATCTTTTAAAATCCCTCACGGCCACACGCAGAGGGAAACTTGGAGTGTGCACAAGAAAACTAAATGAAACTAAAGCCCTGCTCACTGACGGTGGAAATGTTGATGATGTTGATGATTACATGGATATGTTTAAAACTGCTATGGATGAATTCAATAAAGTGCATAATTCTCTCCAACAACTCTTATCTGAAGAGGAAAAGGACATTGATGTAACAGACTGGTATGAACCCAGAATTATGAACTTTAATTACTTTGCAAAGGAAGTTAAAGCATGGAGAAGAGAACGTATTGCACAACTACAAGTTGATCCTCTTGACAGTATCTCCAATGCCTCCAAAAGGACTACAACATCAAGGGCCTCCTCTGCTGCTAAGTTAGCATCAGCAGAAAGGGCAGCTCTGGAGGCTAAGTCTGCTGCTTTTAAAGGACATGCATGCACTGCAACTGGAGGAAACCATTCTCAAATCAAAAATGGAAAAGGTGGAGATGGAATCACAGATTGCAGCAGCAGATGCCAAAATGAGGGTACTTCTCAGCCCAAATGAGGATGATCATCTTGGGGATGCTATGAATGCTTATTTAGATTAAGGTAAACTGGACAATGTGGAGCAAACGTATACAGACACTTCTGTCTTGGAATTTATTGACGTAGCTGCTGTACCTAAAACTCCACTACATAGAACAATTGTGGATTTCCATAAAAGATCTCGGCAATCAAATGGTGCATCAAGCCCACAACTGGAAAATCCTGCAATCAACATTTTTACTCAGGAAAACCTCAACACACTGGCACAGAGACAAAAGGACATAGCTGATCTCATGATAATACAACAAAATCTATCCCTGCTACCTAAGAGAGAGGTGCCTGTGTTTAATGGTGACCCACTCTCTTATCAACCTTTCATGCATGCATTCAGATACCTAATTGAAGAGAAAACTAGTAACTGCCAGGACAGGCTCTACTTTCTTGAACAGTTTACATCAGGTCAAGCCAGAGATCTGGTCCGTAGCTGTCTTCACATGGATGCACAAAGAGGATATTCAGAGGCCATGCAACTTTTAAAGAGACATTATGGAAATGAAATGAAAATTGCAAATGCTTATCTGGATAAGGCACTCAACTGGACAGCTATCAAGCCAGATGATGGACAATCTCTTCATGCCTACTCACTATACCTAAGAGAATGCCTTAACGCCATGCAGGACTTGGAGTACATGGATGAGCGAGACGTCACATCAACGTTAAGACTAATTGTATCCAAGCTACCATATAAGCTCAGGGAAAGATGGCGCACAACAGCGTATGAAGAATTTCAAAAGAAAAACATCAGAGCTAGATTCAAACATCTGGTCGAATTCACCGAAAAGCATTCTGACATATTATTACACCCAGTGTTTGGAGAAATTAAAGACTCAAATCCCACTAAAAGGATAATCACCAACAATAGGACTACTGACCTCAGAACACCTAAAAGGAGCAGTAGCTTTGCCACGGATGTCGCCGCAACTGAACATTATGACACCAGGCTACAGGCATTTAAGGTGCGAAGGTATCAGCTGATCAGTCAACAGGGGCCGGTGAGGATTGTGCCCTTGCTATTGTTCCGGTGCAAGTTAAAGCAGCAAAAGGAAGCAAGTATATTCAAACCTACGCCTTTCTTGACCCGGGTAGCACGGCCACATTCTGTACTGAAAACCTAATGAACCAACTGAATACTAAAGGACGAAAGACTGAAATTCTACTCTGCACAATGGGACAAAAAAGGAATGCAAAAAGCTATGAAATCACAGGTCTGGAAATAGGAAACATAGATGGAGGACAATTTATCAACTTGCCCAAAGTGTATACACAAACTAAGATTCCTGTCTCAAAGGAAAACCTTCTCACACACTCCGATCTTGAAAAATGGCCTCATCTCAGTCAGATCCAAATCAAGGAAATTGATGCAGACATTGAAATGCTGATAGGGATGAATGTTCCCAAAGCCTTGGAACCCTGGGATATAATCCACAGTCAGGGTAATGGACCATATGCAGTGAAGACAATGTTTGGATGGGTGGTCAATGGGCCCCTCAAATCTCACACTGCTATGGATACTTCTGAAACAATGTCAGCAACCGTCAATAGAATTTCACTGGATAATCTGAGGGACCAGCTAGTCTCACAGTACAACCAGGATTTCCCTGAAAAGGAATATGAGGAAAAAAGAGAGATGTCATGTGAGGACAGGAAATTCATGGACTTGGCTGAAAGTTCAATAATCATCAAAAACGGACATTACAACTTACCTCTACCCTTCCGTGATAAGGACTTGGCCCTGCCTAACAATTACAACATGGCACCATCGCACAACCAACCTTGCTGGGAAATTCAAGAGGGATTCAGTTTACGCTGAAGAATATAAAGCCTTCATGGAAAAGGTACTGGAAAAGGGCTATGCCGAAAAGGTTCCACAAGATCAACTTCAAAGATCAGACGGCAGGCTCTGGTACATACCGCATCATGGGGTTTACCATAAAAGAAAGAAGAAACTCAGGGTTGTATTTGACTGTTCATCTTCATTTAAAGGAAAGTCCCTTAATGCTGAACTCCTCCAAGGTCCGGACTTGACTAATCCCGTTCTAGGCGTCTTGCTTCGTTTCCGTCAGGAGAAAATTGCAATAATGGCTGACATTGAAGCAATGTACTACCAAGTACAAGTACAGGAAGACCACCGTGACTATCTCAGGTTTTTGTGGTGGCCTCAAGGAGACATCAGCAAACGACTGGAGGTCTATCGGATGAATGTGCATCTCTTTGGTGCAGTATCATCCCCAAGCATAGCCAGCTTTGCCTTGCAACAAGTGTCAAGAGACAATGCCAGTAAATACAGCATGGAAGTACTGGAAACCATTCAGCGCAGCTTTTATGTGGATGATTGTCTCAAATCTGTGGCTTCTACAACTCAAGCTATCGACCTTACCAAGGATCTAATGAAGGCATGTGCCGAAGGAGGATTTACTCTTACCAAATGGGTGAGTAACAGCCAAGACGTGCTTAGAACCATCCCTGAAGTGCACAGAGCTAAACCAGTTGAGCAACTAGATCTGGACAAAGAAAAAACACCTCTAGAAAGAGTTCTAGGCATCCAGTGGAATATCGTGAGAGATACTTTTACCTTCACTGCTGCCATCAAACACAGAGTTCCTACAAGAAGAACAGTTCTTTCTATTGTCAGTTCTATTTACGACCCCCTCGGTTTCCTTTCACCATTCATCCTCAAGGCCAAGCAAATCCTTAGAGGACTCTGCATTGATAAGTGTGGATGGGATGAAGTTATCCCAGAACACCTTTCAAAGTCATGGCAAAGATGGATAGCAGAACTAGATCAGCTGGGCAGATTTGAAGTGAACAGGTGCATGAAGCCTGAACATTTTGGACTCATAAGGACTGCTGAGCTGCATCACTTCTGTGACGCAAGTGAAACAGGGCATGGCACTGCAAGCTACATTAGATTCACGAACCACAAAGGAGATACTCATGTGTCATTCATTCTCGGGAAATCCAGAGTCAATCCTCTGAAGCAAATCACCATTCCCAGACTGGAGCTCGCAGCTGCTACACTTGCTGTAAAAGTTGACAGGATGTTACAGAAGGAACTAAACATGAAACTACAGAAATCAACCTTCTGGACAGATAGTACATCAGTACTAAAATATATCCACAACCAAACAAAAAGATTCCATACCTACGTTGCTAATAGGATAGCTGTGATTCACAACTTGTCCCAAGAAAGCCAATGGAGGCATGTAAGTTCCAAGGACAATCCAGCAGACTTTGCATCACGTGGATTGAATATTGAACCATTCTTGGAGTCAACAAGATGGTTGAATGGCCCTGACTTCCTTTCAAAGGAGGAAAGTGAATGGCCCGAAGTGCCAAAGGATCTTGGCCACATCCTCCGTAATGATCCAGAGATTAAAAAGGACATCTCTGTTAACAGCTTGAAAATAAATAACTGTGCAACCACCGACCTCATTGAACACTACTCCTCTTGGAAAAAACTACAGAGAGCAGTTGGTTGGTTGTTGAAACTCAAAAGACTGCTTCAATCCAAAAGAGCTAAAGCACCAGTGACCCGCTCCAAAACTGCAGAAAGACAACAAGGACTATCTGTGGAGGATTTGGAGGAAGCAGAGAAATCCATCATTCGCTATGAACAAGAGTGCTACTTTGAATCTGAGCTGATGCTGCTAAGGAAAGGAAAATATGTTAAAGCTGACAGCCCCTTACGCAAAGTTGATCCTATTCTGGATGAAGGTATCCTACGGATTGGAGGACACATAAGTAAATCTGCTATGCCAGTACATTTGAGAAACCCGATAATCCTTCCAAAAAACTCCCACATATCCAAACTGATTCTACGCGATATTCATCAGCAGGTCGGACACTCTGGGAGGAACCACATGCTCTCCAGACTAGGCCAGAAATTCTGGTTACCCTCTGCCAACTCTTCTGCAAGGAAAATAATAAAGGCTTGTGTTTTTTGTAGACGCATGCAAGCTAGAGTTGGAGAACAAAAAATGTCTGACCTACCTGAAGATCGTGTGGCTCCAGACCTTCCACCTTTCTCTCATGTGGGAATTGACTATTTCGGACCCATCGTGGTTAAAAGAGGTCGAGGCCAGGTGAAGCGGGGGGGGTAATATTCACCTGCCTTGTGAGTCGAGCTATTCATCTGGAGGTGGCGAGTACCTTGGATACTAACTCCTGCATCAACGCCATAAGGCGGTTTTCATGTCGAAGAGGACCAATTCTAACAATCAGAACAGATCGTGGGACCAACTTTGTAGGCGCTCAGAAAGAACTGGAGACTGCTCTAAACCAGCTTGATCACAAAAGGATCCAGGATTCCCTGCTCTCTGAGCAAGTCAGGTGGCTGTTCAATCCCCCATCAGGAGCACACTTCGGAGGAGTGTGGGAAAGACTGATCAGGCTGGTGAAAAAAGTACTCTTTTCAGTTCTTCAACATCAGGTCATGGATGATGAAATGCTACAAACTGCCTTTTGTGAAGTTGAATCTATTCTCAATGACAGACCAATCACAACTGTGTCAGCTGATCCTAATGATTTAGAACCCCTCACGCCAAACCACCTGCTGCAGCTGAAAACCAAACCACTCTTACCACCTGGACTCTTCTGCAAAGATGACCTCTACACCAGAAAGAGATGGAGACAAGTTCAATACATTGCAGACCTCTTCTGGCAGAGGTGGGCTAAAGAATATCTGCCACTCATGCAGCAAAGGCAAAAGTGGGTCAACACTAGAAGGAATCTTCAACCCAACGATATTGTGGTCATCGTCGATGAAACAGCACCAAGGAACTCATGGCCCCTCGGCCGTGTGGTTAAAACCCTGCCCGGACCCAAAGGTCTGGTCAGAAGTGTGTTAGTTCAGACCAAGACTAACATCCTGCAAAGGCCCATTAGTAAGCTCTGTCTACTCCTGGAAGCCAACTGAGCCAAGAGCTAGCCAATGCCCTACCCCTTATCCCCTGCACACACACATACTATCTTTCTTACATCTTTCCATACACAAACCTCTATTTCAAACTACACTGATACCCTTTTGACTATTGTCTCCTGCCTCAGGGACAGTGAGTGGTGAAACCACAAAAGACACTGATGCAGCATGAACTTTGGGGGGGATCTAAGTGGGGGCTAATTGAAATGACTTGTTGAATGTATATATGCATATTAGTAGATTTTGTAAGATAAACAAAAATGTAATTAGATATTTTGCGTAGTTTAAAATATTTAAAGGTGTTACCTGGCTCCATAGAATGTTTTGTTGTAATTGATTTGCTATTGCATCACAATTAGGGGCCGGTATGATGAAGCCATATCTAGGAGCTTATATTATTTAATAGTTATCCATTTATTTTATTGTTCTTTTTTGTTTATAGTAAATCTTCCTGTTAATTCTTAAGTTTATCAAATAAGTGTATAATACTATGCCTCTGTTTTTGTAAAGGCAGCCTTTGGGCACCGGGGGAGGGGAGACCTGCTCATTATAAATATGGGAAACAGGTGGTAGTGAGCGGCACCCGGTAGGCTGATGGTTTTTTAGCATCGGGTAAGAAGGAAGAGAAATGCTTGATGTGTTTATAATAAATCGCACTGAAACGACTTTTGCTCGGACCTTGATTTTTACCCATGCGTAAGATTCGCTGACGGGTGCCTCAGCGGCACTTTGCGTTATATTTCTTTCTTATATATTTATGATTTTGGCCGCTATAAGTAATGTGGTCCCTTTTCTTAACTCCGTATGGGAATGCTCCGGTTTTGGGACAAAATCAACATGGGATCACTCCGGTCATTGTACGTACTTCGTCTCACTGGAATATTAACGGTCAGATTGAATACAACATCGACCCAATTTCTCCGGTCAATGACGGGAGAGTTTTGAAAGTGACAAAACACTGTTTCACACATTTAAAAACACTTAAACAATTAAACAATGTTTACCCAGGATTCAGGCACCTTCCCTGGCTTGTAAAATGTGGTGATGCGCCATGGAGGTATCAGACTATTTAAAACATGTATACACAGGATTCAATCACTTTTCCTGGCTTGCAAAGTGCTGTGAAGCAGCCTGTTCTCTGGGTGCAGTCTGGGTGCAAGAGCCATGCGCTGCAAGGAGATCTCTGGGTGTGCTCTGTGGCTCTTACAGCCTGCTTCTCTCTGGCTGCTCTCTCCCTGTATTCACAGCACTTTCCCCCAGCTTTCAAACACTTATTGCTGGGTATGAAAGCCTTGTGCATCACCCTGGAGCTCTGCCTAGGTGCCTTTGAGTGTGAGACCCTGCTAACAGCAGTGAACCTGCTGCCAGCATTACAAACATATTAATCAGGCGTTTTAACACTTTCTTCCATGAAAATGATTTGTATTCACTATCATGGGGCTCTATAAATCAAATTCCGGGTAATTAGGAGCACAACTGTACCTTTTACTATTTAAATGTATTTGTATTATATATTGTTTTATATACGGCTAGTGTCCAGCCGTCAGCTGTGCTATCAGCAAATTTGACCCGCCATCGGAGGGCCTCCTCCCCGGGTCCACGTGCCGGTGCTTGGTGGTCGGAAGAATGATATTTTGCAGGACATGACGGAGCTCAGGAGTCTGCACTTTGAAGCTCCTGGAGCGGACAAAGATATGTGTATTTGCCTGAATGATGGAAATAAACAAGGAATGATATTTTACAGGACATGACGGAGATAGGTGTATTTTCACAGCTTTTTGGAAATACACCAAATGTGATATTGCAGGGCAACACGGAGCTCATTTTACCCATGTAATGTTGTGCAGTACATCACCGAACTCATTTAACGACATGGCGTACCAGGGGCACTAAGGGGCACTAAGGTCTTACCCGGATGTCCTTATGTGTTTAGTCAGAGTGAGAGTGCTTGAGTTTGGGTAGACAGCTTTGCCAGGCGCACCCACCCGTGGAAAGACAAAATATGACAAAACAGTTAAAGTGTGAACCTCCAGCACAGGGGGGGTGCCGTGAAGAAGGCCGAATATTGATGCTGGTGGGCGGACAGTAAAACACCACAAAATCCACCACCTTTAAGTGTTACCAGGGGCATGAGAACACCCTCCACAGGAGGGTGGGTGGTGTTGCCGTGAAGAAGGACGAATATGGATGCCGATGGGCGGACGGTAAAGTACCGCAAAATCCACCCCCCTTTTAGGTTTACCAGGGGCATGAGGTTCTGTAGGGTGTGATCATCTGGGTTTAGTCCGTGGGGGAGTGCTTAAGTCCGGGGGCCCGGGGTCTCACGGTGTGCGAGGTTATGGAAGTATGCATGTCAGGGAGACATGCTGGAGCTGCTTAGTCCGTCCTTTGGGGCTCTGTGAGGGGCTACAAATAGGTGGTTTTCCCGGTCTATTTCATGGAAGTCTGACATAGCCTGTTTGCCCATGTCAGGGAGACATGCTGGAGCTGCTTAGTCCGTCCTTTGGGGCTCTGTGAGGGGCTACAAATAGGTGGTTTTCCCGGTCTATTTCATGGAAGTCTGACATAGCCTGTTTGCCCATGTCAGGGAGACATGCTGGAGCTGCTTAGTCCGTCCTTTGGGGCTCTGTGAGGGGCTACAAATAGGTGGTTTTCCCGGTCTATTTCATGGAAGTCGGACATAGACTGTTTGCCCATGTCAGGGAGACATGCTGGAGCTGCTTAGTCCGTCCTTTGGGGCTCTGTGAGGGGCTACAAATAGATGGTTTTCCCGGTCTATTTCATGGAAGTCTGACATAGCCTGTTTGCCCATGTCAGGGAGACATGCTGGAGCAGCTTAGTCCGTCCTTTGGGGCTCTGTGAGGGGCTACAAATAGGTGGTTTTCCCGGTCTGTTTCATGGAAGTCTGACATAGCCTGTTTGCCCATGTCAGGGAGACATGCTGGAGCTGCTTAGTCCGTCCTTTGGGGCTCTGTGAGGGGCTACAAATAGGTGGTTTTCCCGGTCTATTTCATGGAAGTCTGACATAGCCTGTTTGCCCATGTCAGGGAGACATGCTGGAGCTGCTTACTCCGTCCTTTGGGGCTCTGTGAGGGGCTACAAATAGATGGTTTTCCCGGTCTATTTCATGGAAGTCTGACATAGACTGTTTGCCCATGTCAGGGAGACATGCTGGAGCTGCTTAGTCCGTCCTTTGGGGCTCTGTGAGGGGCTACAAATAGGTGGATATCCCGGTCTATTTCATGGAAGTCTGAAATAGCCTGTTTGCCCATGTCAGGGAGACATGCTGGAGCTGCTTAGTCCGTCCTTTGGGGCTCTGTGAGGGGCTACAAATAGGTGGTTTTCCGGCTCTATTTCATGGAAGTCTGACACAGCCTGTTTGCCCATGTCAGGGAGACATGCTGGAGCTGCTTAGTCCGTCCTTTGGGGCTCTGTGAGGGGCTACAAATAGGTGGATTTCCCGGTCAATTTCATGGAAGTCTGACATAGCCTGTTTGCCCATGTCAGGGAGACATGCTGGAGCTGCTTAGTCCGTCCTTTGGGGCTCTGTGAGGGGCTACAAATAGGTGGTTTTCCCGGTCTATTTCATCGAAGTCTGACATAGCCTGTTTGCCCATGTCAGGGAGACATCTTTCAAACACTTATTCCTTGGTAGGAAAGCCATGTGCATCACCCTGGATCTCTGCCTGTGTGACTGTAAGTGTGAGACCCTGCTAACAGCATTGACTCTGCTGTACTTATCTTCTTGTACATTTCATGAGTCAAATGTGGACGAAATGGACAGATTCCTGTCCATATGACCTGCTGTTTATGCAGTCAAATGCGCATTTGAATTAAACCAGTTTAAGGCACTTTTAACACTGACATACCCACGATTCAAGCTGCTTTCCTGGGTTACATAGTGCTGTGAAACAGCCTGTCCTCTGTGTGCGCTCTGTGGCTCTCACAGGCCGCTAACTCTCTGGCTGCTCTCTCCCTCTGTTCACATCACTTTTACCCAGCTTTCACACACTTATTCCTGGGTAAGAAAGCCATGTGCATCACCCTGGATCTCTGCCTGTGTGCCTGTGAGTGTGAGACCCTGCTTACAGCAGTGAACCTGCTGCCAGCATTACAAACATATTAATCAGGCGTTTTAACACTTTTTTCCATGAAAATGATTTGTATTCTACGGAGCCCTGGAGGGTTCATTGAGAGAAAAATAAATAAAACGTGGCCACGTTTTACTTTCTCGTTCGCACGAGTTAATAAAGCGTCCGCACGAGTTAATAAAGCGTGGCCTCGTTTTATTTAAATTGAGGGATTCCTGTCCGTGACTCACAGTATCTGCTGCCCACAGCTGTTTTATAGAAGGAAAACCTCCTTCACTTTATGAAATCTCTGCGGCACCAGTGGCCTGTACTACGAAGCAGGATTTGCTATTTACACTATTCATTCATGAAGTATGACGCTGCGCTGTCAGCACGTGTCTCCATGTTTGTGATTGGTCAAATGTTGCTAACCCCGTCCCTTTCACGTGAACGCGCTCTCAGCCGGACTGAGAAACCCTGGTTGATTTACTGAGTTGATAACCAGCTTCGTAGGACCGCTTATCGACATCGCGTTTGTTAGGGTTAGTTAAGCCGGGTAAATCGAACATATCCAAATCCAGGGTCTGTTGAACTGGCTTCGTCGTACAGGACACTGGAGGCAGTAACGTGTAACTCAGCAGAATCTGAGAAGAGCAAAGAGCTGTGCCTTTTACTGTTTACTTCACTGCGTTTCCCTTCATTAGAACAGCTGAATAGAGATCGAGGCTGCTACGTTTAACCACACACACATCGAACTACCAGAGTATTCTCCCTCGTTTTATGAAGAAGATGTCCTGTCACCGGGGCGCATGGTGTGTGTGTGTGTGTGTGTGTGTGTGTGTGTGTGTGTGTGTGTGTGTGTGTGTGTGTGTGTGTTTGTTTTCAAATTACCACAGTACAGAACAGTACTTTACACAAATCTGGTTCTCCATAGTTAAGTGTATTCCCAAGTGAAAGAAATTTGTTTAATCTTAATCTCGATGTGCCATAGTCCTGCCGGAGTGCACCGGAACGAACGATACTATCATAAACAAATGCCCCCACACACACACACACACACACACACACACACACACACACACACACACACACACACACACACACACACACACACACACACACACACACACACACACACACACACACACACACACACACACACACACACACACACACACACACACACACACACACACACACACACACACACACACACACACACAGTAATATGTGCGCACGCTTTAGTAACTCTTGCGCACGCTTTAGTAACTCGTGCGCACGCTTTTGTAACTCGTGAGCACGCTTTAGTAATTCGTGCTCACGCTTTAGTAATTTGTGCGCACGCTTTAGTAACTCATGCGAACGAGAAAGTAAAACGTGGCCACGTTTTATTTATTTTTCTCTCTATGAACCCTCCAGGGCTCCGTAGTATTCCCTATCATGGGGTTATATAAATCAAATTCCGGGTAATTAGGAGCACAATTGTACCTTTTACTATTTAAATGTATTTGTATTATATATTTTTGGGCTATTAAAGTGACATTTCTGGGTGACTTTGTCAGTTTATGGAGCAAGGCTGAAGCATAGTGTGGCCCTGCAGTTGCTCCATGACCTCCGAGAGACTAATCCCATCATTGGAATGGCTACATCATTGGATATAGACAATGAGGAGGAATACCCGGTGCACCCTCCACACTTCTCCCCACATACCGAGTGTGACGAAGAGGACTGCAGGCAGGTGATGCTGGAAAATGTGGCATTGAGGGCTCAGAAGGATGCCCTCATTGATGAGGTGAAGACCCTGGGCTCCAGGCTGAAAAAGGGGCTAAAACCCAGGAAGCAGAGTGCCACTGCTGCTGTGCTTGAGGAAGAGGAAGAATGTATACGATTTAAGGGCCTGGCAATCTCTTTTTTTTTTTTTTTTATAAACTTTGTTTATTGATTTTCGTACACAAATTAAGCAGAGATGACAGAGCAGTTGTGATTGACAGTGTCACATTACAGTTGTGCAGATCACATAACATATGAAACATTACAACAAGACAGACAAAAACAAAACAAAATAAGAATAAATAAACAGTCGGCTTGGTCACACAACAAAACACAACCTCATTCTCTTAATGATGGTAATAGTACAAATACATTTAAAATGCCTCACATATACATATATATATATATACACATACATATCCATACATATACATATAAAATAATAATAAAAAATAAAAAGATATATACACATACATATTCGGGTCTTATTCCGGAATATCCGGGAAGGTCATCCTCCCTGCATGGGCAAAGAAAGGCCCCCAGACACTCCGGAACTTCCCGGAGGAGCCTCTCAATGTGTAATGGATTTTTTCAAGCTGCAAATTATTAAAAATGTCCCTTATCCACATAGTGTGGGAAGGTGGTGTTGCTGATTTCCATCTTGTTAGAATAAGACGTCTTGCTAGTAATGTTGCAAAGGCTATAAGGTCTGCTTTGAGCCTTGGCAAAGGCAGGTTTGGGATGCAAAATACTGCAGTAATGGCATTAGGCTCTATAAGCGTCCCAGTTACCTCTGACAAAGTACTGAAAAGTCCAGTAGTTGTGCAGAGACGTACATGACCAAAACATATGCAAATGGTTTGCAGGTGTTTGGTGACATTTTTCACAAGAAGGATCTATATTGTCAAACACTTTGAACAGCCTGACTTTAGTCCAATGGGTGCGGTGAACAACTTTACACTGAATCAAACCATGTCTTGCGCAGACGGATGAAGTATGCACACGCTTAAGAATATTGCCCCAAAGATCCTCTGAGATCTCCTGCCCCAAATCCTCCTCCCAAACAGCTTTCAGAGAGTTTAGAGAGGTTGAAGATAGGGTTTGGATTTGATTGTAAATACACGAGATAATTCCTTTCATCACAGGGACCTGAGTGAGAAAAGCATCTAGAGGCGTGTCATCGGGCAGGTTAGGAAACTGAGCATATCTATTGCGAGCAAAACTCAGAATTTGCAGGTATCTAAAAAATGATGTTTAGGAAGAGAGAACAATTCTGAGAGCTGTTGAAAGATGCAAAAGTGTTCTCATATATAAATCTTTAAATGTTTTAATACCAAGGTTTGACCATATAGAAAATGCACCGTCTGATATGGAGGGGGGGAAAAACATGATTTGCAGCTAGTGGAGCCGAGGTAGAAAAAGCTTGCAGACCAAAGTGACGTTTAAACTGATTCCAAATCCTTAAGGAGTGTTTTAACAACTATATTTTTAGCATAGATGGAAACCGGGCTGTTGATGGGGGAGTGTACAAGTGATGTCAGTGACACAGGCTTAGAGGAAAAAGACTCCATAGCCAGCCAAGCCGGGCGAGGATGAAGTGTATTGGACCTAAGCCAATACTGTAAGATTCTTAGGTTGGAAGCCCAATAGTAAAATCTAAAGTTTGGCAAGGCCATTCCTCCAAGAGGCTTTGGCCTTTGTAGAAAGTCTTTACGAAGTCTAGGTTTCTTTTTGTTCCAAATAAACTCCAAAATTGAGCTATCAATTTTCTGAAAAAACGCTTGAGGAAGAAAAATAGGTATACACTGAAACAGATAGGCACATTTAGGGAGAGTATTCATTTTTACTGAGTTGATCCTCGCGGCCAAATTTAAAGTGAGCAGTGACCAGCGTTCAAAGTCTTGTTTCATACGTTCTAAACAGGGTGTAAAATTGGCCTTAAACAGACTTTTAAATGTGCTAGTAACTTGTATTCCAAGATATGTAAAGCTTTGCAGAGATACTTTACATGGGAAGTTATGTAAAGGACATTTACGTGCGGTTGAGTTTAGAGGAAATAATTCACTTTTACCAAGATTAAGTTTATATACTGATCCATCCATCCATCCATCTTCTTCCGCTTATCCGTGGTCGGGTCGCGGGGGTAGCAGTTCCAGCAGAGAGCCCCAAACTTCCTTTTCCCTGGCGACATCAACCAGCTCTGACTGGGGGATCCCAAGGCGCTCCCAGGCCAGCGAAGAGATATAATCCCTCCACCTGGTCCTAGGTTTACCCCTTGGTCTCTTCCCAGCTGGACGTGCCTGGAACACCTCCCTAGGGAGGCGCCCAGGTGGCATCCTAACTAGGTGCCCGAACCACCTCAACTGGCTCCTTTCGACGCGAAGGAGGAGCGGCTCAACTCCGAGTCCCTCCCTGATGACCGAACTTCTCACCTTATCCCTAAGGGAGACACCAGCCACCCTGCGGAGAAAACCCATCTCGGCCGCTTGTATCTAGTTCTTTCGGTCATGACCCATCCTTCATGACCATAGGTGAGGGTAGGAACGAAAATGGCCCGGTAGACAGAGAGCTTTGCCTTCTGGCTCAGCTCCCTTTTCGTCACAACGGTGCGGTAAAGCGACTGCAGTATCGCTCCCGCTGCTCCGATTCTCCGGCCCATCTCACGCTCCATTGTTCCCTCACTTGAGAACAAGACCCCGAGATACTTGAACATATACTGATATGAAACCAAATGAGTCCAGCGTGGCTAGTGTAGCAGGGATTGAAACAGACAAGTTCGAGAGATACATAAGAAGGTCGTCCGCATAAAGAGAGACTCTCTGTTCTGCGCCATTTCTGGTTATCCCAGTAATGAGGGGGTTAGAGCGAAGCGCAATGGCGAGGGGCTCAATCGCGAGGGCGAAAAGCAAAGGACTCAAAGGGCAACCCTGTCTGGTGGACCTATGAAGAGGGAAATATTCCGATTGATTGTTATTAGTTCTAACAGAGGCCTGAGGCGAGGAATAAAGCAGTTTAATCCAGGACGTAAACTTTTTCCCAAAGCCAAATTTGTCTAAGCAGTAGAAGAGATAGCCCCACTCCACACGGTCAAAAGCCTTCTCTGCGTCCAGGGATATTAATGCTTCTGGAGCACTAGAAGAAGATGGGATATAAATTGTATTAAACAACCGTCTTAAATTAAAAAAAGAGTGTCTATTTTTAATGAAACCTGTTTGATCAGGGGAGATAACAGAGGGAAGTGTTGACTCAAGGCGTAAAGCTAAGAGTTTAGACAGTAGTTTGAAGTCTACATTCAGCAAGCTTATAGGACGAAACGAGGCACAGGACAAAGGGTCCTTATTCTTTTTCAAAATGAGGGAAATCGAGGCCTGAGTGAGAGTCTGGGGTAATTTAAGAGATTCAAATGAGTCATTAAACATGTCAATTAAAATAGGAGCCAATTTATGTCAAAATGCCTGATAGAATTCAGCAGTGTAGCCGTCTGGTCCTGGACACTTGCCACATTGCATGGACTTGGCTGCAGTAGCCAGTTCCTCAATAGTAATATTTCTTTCCAAATCGTCAACAAAGTCAGGGTGAACGGTGGGTATATGGAGTGACTTAAAGAAACTATCCAATTGTGAAGAGTCGGATGTGTTTTCAGAAGTATACAACGATACGTAAAAATCTTTAAACTCATCATTGATTTTCTTAGGAGCAATCGTCGAGCCTGAAGAGGTCCTAATCTGGGGAATTTGGTGAGACGACAATGTCTGTCGCAATTGATAGGCTAGCAATCTACTAGCCTTATCCCCATGTTCATAATAAGTATGTCTAAATTTCAGTAACATTTCTGTTGTGTGATCCGTAGCTAAGACCTCAAACTCAGTTTGTAAAGAGAGACGCTCCTTGTATAAATCTGGAGAAGGAGAAGCAGAATAAATTGCGTCCAGCAATGCGTTTCGTTAAATTATTCAGTCTTTCCCTCCTCACTTTCCTCTCATAGCCGCTGTAAGAAATTATTTCACCTCTGATGTATGCCTTTAAGGTCTCCCACAACAGTGACGCGGACACATCAGGAGTTTTGTTTATACTAAGAAAGAGATCTATTTGTCCGGAAACAAATTCCACAAAGTCTTCATTTGAAAGCAAACGATTATTGAAACGCCATGGAGCACGGTTTTTATCAGACCCTGTGAAATGTATCCTCATAGTGACTGGGGCATGGTCAGATATGACTATCGCATTATGGGAAATTGATTTAACAGAAGGAAGAATTCTATTGTCTACGAGAAAATAATCTATACGAGTAAAAGTGTGGTGGACATTTGAGAAAAATTAATATTCCTTTCCAGAGGGATTAAAAAAACGCCAGGGGTCAGAAATGGCAAATTGTTTTTTAAAGGATTGAATTGCCTTAGCAGACCTAGACGGCTTACAATTTCGGTTCGATGATCGGTCCAGTTGAGGATCCAGCCAACAGTTGAAATCCCCTCCCAAAATAAGGAAATGTGAGGATATATCTGGTAGAATGGAAAATAAATGTGTAAAAAACACATCATCCCAGTTTGGTCCATATACATTGACAAGAAGCACTGGAGTATAATTAATTTTACCACTAACAATTAAGTACCTCCCGTTTTGGTCTGCAGTCACATTTGAACACACAAAAGGAATTGACTTGTGCAATAAAATAGCTACTCCCCTAGATTTCCCCGTGAAAGAAGAGTGGTAGGTATGGCCAATCCAACTGGCCTTTAATCTGCTCTGATCAGAGACCCTAAGATGAGTTTCTTGTAGAAAAATTATCTGTGCACCCAGGTGCTTGAGACGGTGCAAAACTTTGCTGCGCTTAACAGGATTGTTAAGGCCCCTACAGTTCCAGGTACAAAATTGAAGCCCCTCTCAATCTTGTTGTATTCATTTAGGTGAAACCATAGAAGCATCTTAAGAGGCAAAGAGTGAAGCATAATATAACATATTTAGCAGAATGAGGTATAACGAATAACAGCATTTCAACATGTACAATGTTGACAGACCAAGCCGACACGAAAAACACAAAAAAGAAACAACCAAAAAAAAAAAAAAACACAATATAGAACAACCCTTTGTGGTAAAAGAACCACGTTACTCCCTCCCACCTTGGCAGAAGTGCCTCCCCATGCGAGACACGCCGATCAAACCTTATAGGAATTGCTAAACGCTCCGTCGTAGCTACTACCATCCTAGGCTACTACTAACACAGCCTAAAGCTACCCAAAGAGAAAGGTGACTGGGTAAAACAAGAGTAAACACGCACAAAATAAACAGAACATTAGTACGTTCGTCACATGTTTAGACATGTTGTCAGTGACTAATTATCATGGAAAGCAACAATGACTTACTGGGAGATGCAGTCCAAGTTGTCATGAACAAAAAAAGAAGAAGTGTGACAAGAAGCCGGCTCTGCTAGCTCAGCCCTGCTCCGTCACACAACACTTGGAGTGACTGCTTTCTTGAGTTTTGTATTGACAAAGTCATTTGCAGCTGTAGGATCTTCAAACCGATGTGTGTCTCCGCTCGGCAGCGTGATTCGGAGCACTGCTGGGTAGAGAAGTCCAAACTTAATGCCCGGACATGAGTGCAGCTGACAGTTCCAAAAGCAGCTCGCTTTTTAGCGACGGTGGAGGTGTAGTCAGCAAAGATAGAAATCCTCTTACCCTGACAGAGGAGGGGAGACAGTTCCCCGGCCCGACGTAGGATCTCTTTGCGAATGTGAAAGTAATGAACACTTACGACGAATGGTCGGGGTGCATCTCCCTCTCTGGGCCTGTCCCGCAGTGTACGATGAGCTCGATCTAGCAGGGGCTTTTCATCCAGGCGAAGTATTTCCTGAAGTAGTTTGGCGATAAACTCAGTAGGACGAGGTCCCTCCAATCCCTCCGATATGCCCACCAGCCGAATATTATTCATTCTGGATCTCCCCTCCAGGTCCTCGCACCGATCATCAACATGTTTAGCCTGAGCCGTTAGCCTGCTAACTGTAGCTTCCAGCTCCGTTATCCGGCCGCTATGGTCCGTAGCAGCTCGTTCAAGCTCAAGCACAGTTTGCCCGTGTTGCTCGACTTTAGCTTGTAATGGTCCTATTGACTCTTTTAGTTCTTTTCGGACAGAGGTAATCTCGGAGCGTATGCTGGAAGAGAAAGAGTCAATTTTGCCAAAAATGTCGGCTTTCAGGGAGTCCATCATACTTTGTAAAAGTTCGGCGTCGAGTGCGTTAGCTTCAGCCACCCCTCGAGTAGCGTTAGCCGGGTCAGGCAAAGGCAAGGTTTTGCTGCGGCCTCCTCTCTGTCCTTCGGATTTTTGGCGAGCAAAAGATATTTCGGTTGTTTTGGTTAACAAAAGTCACGTACGACGAAACCTTAGTTTATGTTCTATTTCATTTCAACAATAAAATACCAAAATTGTGCAGGATTTATGAAATTAAGTCACATTCTCAGGAGCAGCGGAGAAACACGTCTTACATCCTCAGTGCCCGTGACTCCTCCTCGGCAATCTCAAGTACCTCCGGCATAAACACAGTAGCCTCCAGTAATGAGACCCCTCTCAAGACCCCGGTCAAGACTCTCATGCGGTCCCCAGCAGCCTCCGGTAATGAGACCCCTCTCAAGACCCCGGTCAAGACTCTCATGCGGTCCCCAGCAGCCTCCGGTAATGAGACCCCTCTCAAGACCCCGGTCAAGACTCTCATGCGGTCCCCAGCAGCCTCCGGTAATGAGACCCCTCTCAAGACCCCGGTCAAGACTCTCATGCGGTCCCCAGCAGTCTCCGGTAATGAGACCCCTCTCAAGACCCCGGTCAAGACTCTCATGCGGTCCCCAGCAGCCTCCGGTAATGAGACCCTTCTCAAGACCCCGGTCAAGACTCTCATGCGGTCCCCAGCAGCCTCCGGTAATGAGACCCCTCTCAAGACCCCGGTCAAGACTCTCATGCGGTCCCCAGCAGCCTCCGGTAGTGAGACCCCTCTCAAGACCCCGGTCAAGACTCTCATGCGGTCCCCAGCAGCCTCCGGTCCGGTAATGAGACCCTTCTCAAGACCCCGGTCAAGACTCTCATGCGGTCCCCAGCAGCCTCCGGTAATGAGACCCCTCTCAAGACCCCGGTCAAGACTCTCATGCGGTCCCCAGCAGCCTCCGGTAATGAGACCCCTCTCAAGACCCCGGTCAAAAAAACCTGCACCTAAAAACCAGCACCTCCCCCCTCATGGATCCATATCAATTTGCTTACAGAACCAACAGATCCGTGGATGACGCTGTCAACCTGGCAATCCATCACACTCTACAACACCTGGAATCCCCCAACACCTACGCCCGCATCTTGTTCCTGTACTTCAGCTCCGCTTTCAACACCATCAACCCGGAAAAACTCTTCAATAAACTAATGGACATGAACACTGACCCCTGCATCTGTCACTGGATCCACAGCTTCCTCTGGAACAGACAACGGGTCAAAATAAATAACTCCACATTTCTCCCTCCGCACCTCAGTATAGGAGCTCCACAAGGCTGTGTCCTATCGCCCTGGTTATTCTCACTCTACACAAACCAACTCACATCTCAGCACCCCACAGTCAACATATATAAATACGCAGATGACACAACAATAACAGGACTCATCTCAAATAATAATGAAACACAATACCTCACTCAGATCAATCAAGCAGTCACCTGGTGCTCAGAAAACAACCTCCTACTTAACACAGCAAAAACGCAAGAAATAATCATCGACTTCAGGCGAAAGCCACAGCCCAAATCACCTCTATCTATCTCCGGCAAACTCATTTCCACCACAGAATCACTCACATTTCTTGGCACTCACATAAGCAATAACCTCAAATGGAAGACCAACACAGACCACATCTACAAAAAAGCCAATCAAAGACTATTCTTTCTGCGGCAGCTCAAGAAATACAGAGTGAGGAAACATCTCCTAATCCAGTTCTACACAGCCATCATCCAAAGCATCCTCACATCATCCATCACAGTCTGGTACAGCAGTTCAGACACCCTCTCCCGGAATAAACGTCAACGTATCATCAATAAAGCATCAAAAATCACCTGCAGTCCCCTTCCATCACTCAAATCACTTCACCACCAACGAACTGTCACAAGGGCAAAGAAAATCATTTCTGACCCCTCCCACCCAGCTCACCATGTCTTCCAACTTCTGCCCTCAGGGAGGCGCTACAGGTCACTGTCCGCCAAAACCACCCGCTTCAAAAACAGCTTTTTCTCCTTTGCAATACGGACACTAAATGGACTCTAAATAACCCCAATGAACAATAACAATCCACCACACCTTGAACTTTATGTTATGATATGTCTTTGCCCTGTGCTGTGTGCTGTACTTCTTATTGTCTGTTTACTGTATGTTGAATTGTATGGAACAAGCTGTAATACTCTGCACTGAACACAAATTCTACCAGCCTGGCTGTGTGGTCATTAAAGATTCTAATCTAATCTAATCAAGACTCTCATGCGGTCCCCAGCAGCCTCCGGTAGTGAGACCCCTGTATGCCAGAAGACCCGTGCGTCCGTCTACAGTAAGCTGAAAGCTAATCTGGCTAAGGACTGGCCCTCTCCTCACTGGTCCACTGGGAAGGGACGGGGGAATACCATGCGTGAAATCACGTTGCCTCAAAGCATGGAGACGTACATTCAGACATACAGGGATCATTGTGAGGGTGTCGCACCGACAGTAAAACAAAAAGAAAATTGTCTGTCCAAGGTCAGCCGGATAAAGAACTTCCTCGTATTCATGGCCCATGGTGTTAACCGGCTGTCAGATTGGCTGTTCCAAAAAGACACAAAGAGGGTCCGTGGCTGGAGCGAGTATATTGTAAAGTCGGGCCGGGCAGTCACAACATCGCTGTTGTTCCTGAAGAATGTGAACCATTTCCTGAGGTACTTGTCTGAGTCAAAGCTCCGGGGGTGCAGGCTCACCCAGTCTGATATGACCCACATCATCAGAGGTGAAAGCCAACATGAACGACTTGAAAAAGTCTGTCACTGTCCACCAGTTTAAGGTGAAGAGGAACAAGCTGGATCGTCTGCCGAGCTCTCCGCCATGGCGGCCGCTGAGAAGCGCATCCCTGATTTACTTGACCTGATGGCTTGCAATCCGACCTCAATCACCCAGTACCTGCTATATGGCTATCTAACCCTCCATTGGAGCCTCCTGTATGGCCACCGTCCGGGTGTGTACGCAAACATGACCAACACTGAGGTCTTTGAGGCGGACAGAAGGGGCACTGCTGAGGGCTACATCATCCATGTGCAGGATCACAAGACTGCCAAGACATTTGGCGAAGCACAGCTGGTGCTTACAGTGAAGGAGTTTGGCTGGGTCATGCGGTGGATGGGGATAAAGAGGGCTTGTCGGGTCCTCAGAATGAATTCTTCCTTTTCACAACGGGGAAGCATTCCTCCAAGAACCTGAACGCTCACTTGAAGAGGGCTTGGGCTGCTGCTGAGCTAGAAACAGCCGTCACCTTCACAATCCTGCGCACTGCCCTGGCTGACAATATCAAGCATCACCAAGATCCAGAAAGCAGGTCGATTCTCGCCAGGTTCATGTGTCACGACGTAAGCACTGCAGACCGGTTCTACGCGAATACTCCTGGAATGAAGGAGGGATTGAAGATCCGCTCCATGTTCAGGGCGGCAGCAGCTGCAGCAGCAGCATCGGAAGGAGGTCTCCCGCCGTCAGATACCTCCGAAGAGGGCTCAGGGGCGGAGAGCAGCGATACCTCTTCTTCTGGGCCGGTTGATACTCCTGATGAGGGGGTAGGGGCCGTGGACTCAACCTTTTTCCCCCGGTGCACCGTACAAGTTAGACGGCTAATATGGACCCCGGGCCCCCGCTAATCATGTTTTTAATCATGTATATTACGTATAATATGTATATTGTGTATACTGTTTTGTAAAAATCGTGTGATAATTAAATAAATAATAAAACATTTTAATAACGTTTAAGGTTCCCAGGGGTTGATACAGTGCCAGGTATCAGACTATTTAAACAAAGTTTACCCAGGATTCAGACACCTTCCCTGACTTGTAAAATGCGGTGATGCGCCCTGGAGGTATCAGACTATTTTAAACAACTTTTCCCTTGGAAAAAAGGTGGAGATTTCCCTTTTGGCCGCACCTGCCCGCCGCCCAAGTGGTACCCCAGATACCGCACCTCCCTCCGCCCAACCGCACACTTCTTCGGGTTGGCCGTGCTGCCTCAGGGACTCGAGCACTGCCCCCACCTGCTGCATATGCTGCTCCCAGGTCTCACTGTGGATGATGACGTTTACTGTCCTACAGTATACATTGAAATGATTTCAAACCTGTTTATTCCAATAATTATAAAGGAGTGCCTTGCAAATATTTCTTTACATAAATTGTGATCAAAACGTTTGAGACCCACTGAGATAACTTAGACTAAAGTGAACTATCTAAGTCTCTGAGTCCTTTACCTCACTGAGCCTCTCAACCTCCACCCTTGTTGTAGAAACATCTTCTTCTTATATCCGTTAGAGCAGCTAGCACCAGATGCTAATAACAACAGCGCCGGTACTGGTATCTCCCTCCCTCTGTCCCTCTCTCCCTCGCTCGCTCCCACGCTCACTCGCACTTTGGCTGTGAGCTGCGGTTGCCAGATAAGCCAGCATCCCCCACTTTCATCACTTACAGCACCCATCTTACAGGGCAAAGGAAAAGTTTAACCGGGGTGAAACGGGTGTTACATTTACTTAATTATAAATGTTGTTACATCAAGGCCAAAAATTAGGATGAGCACCAAAGATCGAAAAGGTTTGGTTCCCTCACAGAGCTACCAGCGCAGCGCCCCCCCAGATCTGGCGCCTTAGACGACCGCCTATGTCGCCTATGCGAAAAACCGGCCCTGCCTGCGGTCCCAACTCATCTCTCTCAAGAAGCAGACGCCACCTCTCTCCATGCTTTCAGGAGGTTAAGGTGGTAAATCTGTGTTGCTCCCCCCCTGTCAGAACGCACCACATCATAATCCACATCCCCCACTCGTCGTGTGACCACAAAGGGTCCTTGCCATTTGGCGAGTAGTTTAGAGCTAGAGGATGGGAGTAACACAAGCACTTTATCTCCCGGTGAAAATTGTCTCAGTTTCGACCCTCTGTTGTACAGGCGCTGCTGACGTTCCTGAGCATGGAGCAAATTCTCCCGTGATATCTGCCCCAGTGAATAGAGTTTTGCTCGCAGGTCCATAACGTACTGTATTTCATTTTTACTGGTGCTTGGACCCTCCTCCCAGTTTTCCTTAACTAGGTCCAAGACGGTGGTGGTGTATGGTGTGTGTGTGTGTGTGTGTGTGTGTGTGTGTGTGTGTGTGTGTGTGTGTGTGTGTGTGTGTGTGTGTGTGTGTGTGTGTGTGTGTGTGTGTGTGTGTGTGTGTGTGTGTGTGTGTGTGTGGGTGTGTGTGGGTGTGTGTGTGTGTGTGTGTATGTTCAGGTGTGGGTGTGGAAAGGACTGCTAGTGGAGCCTCACAGCGGCGAAAACATGCCGCGCCACACTAATTGTGCCGCCTAAGTGCATAGGTGCGCCGCATTTGCGGCTCAGTTGAGGCTCCCTTCGCAAGATGAGGCCCCCCCGCGAGGTGAGGCCCCACGCAGTCTGCGTGGTCGGCCTGTAGGGAGAGACGGCCCAGACTCCAGCAGCCGGCGCCCTAACCACACCCCGCTGCCACACCTGTCTTCGCTCTTTAATGTTGCAAACCCAATTCAACTGTTTGTTATGTACAAAGAGAGAAAATGCAGTCTCCCTGCTCTTATGAGTTGGTCCAGATGTTGTCCTGCTCTTCTGTGGCGGACCTGCCGTAGTTAGATGCCTCCTGAATTGTGACTGCTTGCAGCAGAGCTGAAACAGCTGGGCACTGACCCCAGGCCTGCACCTGCTCCACTGGGGTCCAGCTGCCCCTTCTTGGTCACTTTTCCACTGGATTGAGTTGGAAGTCAGTTAATATGAAACTTGACTTATTTGCAACATATTTCACTGCAGACATTAGGACTTTATTAATTTGCCAAATTATTCAATAATGGTGAAAAAACAAGACTCAGGATTTTGGAGTCCCAGTTGCATCATTTTGATTCAGAAGACAAGTGTGAGGGATTTAACATTTCCCTTACAGCTGCACTTCTGATTGGTTTACTCCATATAGAACAACAAGTAGGATGCATACATTAAAGAAGAAGTATGCAGTCTGGTGTGAGTGCGTTAACATCCCTTTGGGCCCTGCCTGTGCACGTCTGCATCCTAGCAGCAGACAAACATAAAGTGTCCAGCTTCTTCAGAGTGGATCATTACAGGGGGGGGGCTTCATCTCATCATGTCAAAGCTCTCACTAACAAGCTGAGTAACATACGTTGTTTTATTGTTAGTACCTACATTGACTCTTAGAACTTAATTTTGCTGTTTGTTTCAGTTGTGTAACTATTGTAAAACACACTACAGACTGTGGATCTCTTTCATAGTTGTCCTAATTATATTGAAAGCTTTCAAGGTTATCGTGCTGACCTGAACAGAAGTATAACATATGTAAATGTTCCTACAGCACACTTTCACGCATGGAATCAGTAAGTCAATAATTATTCTGTGTGAGTGTATTTCAATTTACTGATGTACTGAAAGTGTTGAATTAGTTTAATCTGTTATTCTTATGCAAGCATTGATTAACATACTATGTTGTGGATTATTCTCACTTTCATTATCCTTCTATGTGATGATGCTATATGCTGGCTGGGGCACGTTTAGCCTTTTTTTCAGGTCTTCCTCTCCTTTCCTTTACCGGTTGGTCTTTGAATGCACCTCTCTTTTTGCTTTAGGTGCAAACACAAACATTTGAAATCTGAGTGAAATACTGTTTCAATAAGTGAGAGATGCCAGGATTGTGGTGCATGTAGTTTATGAGAAGGTCTTAGTTTGTGTGCATCACTTCTTCAGTCAATAGTAAATGTATATTTACTATTGTCAGGTCCAACTGTGAACGTTTGCCGTTCACATGCATGCAGGTTATTGTGGTTTTTAGTATTGTATGTGTTGAATTAGGACATGTTGCATTTATATTCCCTCCTTTTATCCAGAGACAGAAAGCCTGAGTCAGTCTGTGAACTCCTGTTTGAATAACTGAGACAGGCCAGACCTTTGCTGCATGTAGTGTATGTGGAGGGGAGATATTCCCAGCACACTATTGTCACGTACAACCCTAGGAGATGTTACAATTCACATGCATGCATGCAGGCTGATTTTGTATTAATATTAATATTGAGTAACATATGTTGTGTTATTGTTAGTACCTGGACACAGGTAGATAATCATACTGTATAACTGTGTATACTGCTTCTGCATGCAAGTATTTGTGCACATATATGTATTTAACATAAGGAAAGAATATATTCTCACTTATATTTGACTTACTTCAAATGAGATTATATTGATTATTGTCTGCTTGTGACCTTTCCTTAAGTCTTGCTTCTCCTTTCTGTAACTCTTGTTCTTTCTATGAATGTGTTCTCTGTTCAGGCCGACTTGCAAACATGAAGGAGGCAATGTGTAGGAGTGTGAAATAATGTTTAAATCAATGTGAATTACCATGTTGGTGGTTCATGTAGTTTATGAGACTTTTTTCCTGCCCTTCATTTGTGTGCTTCTCTTCTCCAGCTACCTGAAGTTAAATTCAATATTGTCAAGTGCAAGTGTTAGGAAGGTTGCAATTCACATGCACGCAGGCTTATTGTGTTTTTGTATTACTGGAGGTGTTGAATTACGACATTTTCCTCTGAACATTTCCTTTGTTGTGCATTTATATTCCCCCTTTCTTCGCAGATATAGAGAGCCTGAATAAGTCTGTGAACTACTGTATGTGGAGGTGAGATTTTCCCAGATGTTATATTTAACATGGTCACATACAACTGTTGGAGATTGCATGCAGGCTGATTTTGTATTAATATCTGACATTTAGCTAAGAAGTTCTCATTAACAGTTCCTGTATTGTTCCTCTCTTTGGAGCAGACATGAAGAGCAACAGCAGCCTGAACCCTCCCTACTTTCAGTTGACTCTGTTTGCAGACTTTGGGCCCCTCAGATACCTGTTCTTCATCTTGTGTCTGTTCATCTATGTGACTATAGTCTCTGCTAACATGGTCATTATTCTGGCAGTGTTCCTGGAGAAGTCTCTGCATCAGCCCATGTATATTTTCATCAGCTGTCTGTGTGTAAACTCTCTGTATGGCTCAGCTGGATTCTTCCCCAGGTTCCTGCAGGACATCGTCTCTGACTCTCATTTGGTCTCACGTCCATTATGCTTTATTCAGATGTATGTTATTTACACCTATGCTTCCTGTGAGCTGACCATCCTCACCATCATGGCCTACGATAGGTTCATTGCTATCTGTCAGCCCTTACACTACCACAGTAAAATGACCTTCAAATGGGTGCAGGTTCTTGTGCTCGTTGCTGTTTTCTACCCAGTGTCTACGATGGGCTTCTGCCTCTATCTTACTGTTAAATTACCGCTGTGTGGAAACAAACTGAACCGGATTTTCTGCTCTAACTGGCCTGTGGTGCAGCTCTCCTGTGTGGACACCACTCCAAACAAAGTCACAGGTTACTTTCTCACGGTGACCAGCATCCTAATGCCCCTATTCTTCGTCCTGTACACATATCTACGTATTCTGCTTGTCTGCAGGAGGAGATCGTCTGAATTCAGAGGAAAGGCGTTACAAACCTGCCTGCCTCACATCGTGTCCTTTATGACCTACTCCATCTCTCTATTCTGCGAACTGTCTTTGACTCGATTTGAGGCTGATCAACTGAATCCAAGCATCGCAGTTATTTTGTCTTTGGCGTATCTGATCATTCCCCCCCTCAATAACCCTATAGTTTATGGCCTGGGTCTGCCTCAAATCAAAGGAGTCATATTAAGATGTCTGAAGAAGGGTCCTGCTGCTGAAATATAAAAGGAATATGTTGACCATGTTAGATTGTGTTTCCTATCATAATTATTTAAAGAGATACATGATTAGATAGAGATCAACATAAAGCACAACAACAATATTGTATATGCTTGATTTAACTCAGATTTGGCTTGAATTTCCCTTAAATTGTATCATATTACACTTCCGTTAAATTTGATAGATTTAAAGTTAGAACACATATTATGTGCTGCCTATTCATGCAGATTTAGGGTCAATATTAAAATGTAAATGAAAAAAGATTTGACAGGAATTCAGGTATACTGTATGTTAGGCATTATGATGTTAAACCACTTACTGTTGTCATTGTGTTGTCATTGTATATTTAGTTTTGAAGCATTCACCCTTTGTAACTATAATTAAAATGTAATGATGATGTAATATATTCAATAAATAACAGTCTACAGCCATGTGAGTCCCTGCTTTTTCACCTTTACTGAAATTAAATGCTATTGTTTGCAATTAGGAACATGTTAGTTTAACCTTTAAGCATGCTAACATTAGATAATTATCAGTGCAGCTGAGGATCATGGGAATTAATAAACTATCAAGTTTCTATGTTTGGCCCCCTGCCTTAACTTTAATGTTATACGTATAGTAAATTACAAAGATCTGCAGTTCTTTGTCCAAAACGTTTGCCTTGGTGAAATAATTTTCCAAGAACATATTTTGTTAAATGTCACTAAGATTGGTCACTTTGGGCAGGCTCAATCAAAATTAGAAACTATTTTGGTACCTTTTGGCCTCTTTTATTAATTATTAAATTAGGTGACACAAGCTGGAGCCTTTTAGGACTGTTGACCACTTGGTAAAGCTTTACACCGTTTTTCATCAAAGGTATCGAGAAAAAAGATCAAACCTCAGTGTACCTGCTTCTACCAACAACTGCACTAAAGGCAAGGCAAGGCAAGTTTATTTATATAGCACTTTTCAACACAAGGCAATTCAAAGTGCTTTACAAAAAATGAAAGACATTAAGAAAATGGCATTTAAAATCAGTCATTAAAAAGAAAAGCAAATAAAATAAACATTAAAAGAAAAAAATACATGAATAAAAGTTACAGTGCAGTCTAAGATGTGAATAGTTCAATTAAAAGCAGCGACAAAAAGAAAAGTCTTCAGCCTGGATTTAAAAGTAGTCAGAGTTGCAGCGGACCTGCAGGTTTCTGGGAGTTTGTTCCAGATATTTGGAGCATAATAACTGAACGCTGCTTCTCCATGTTTAGTTCTGACTCTGGGGACAGAAAGCTGACCAGTCCCTGAAGACCTGAGAGATCTGGATGGTTCATCATTTAGCAGGAGGTCAGAAATGTATTTTGGGCCTAAACCATTCAGTGCTTTATAAACCAGCAGCAGTATTTTGAAATATATTCTTTGACACACAGGAAGCCAGTGTAAAGACTTCAGAACAGGAGTGATCCACTTTCTTAGTGTTAGTGAGGACTCGAGCAGCGGCGTTCTGAATCAGCTGCAGCTTTCTAATAGATGTTTTAGTGAGACCTGTGAAGACACCATTACAGTAGTCGAGTCTACTGAAGATAAAAGCATGGACAAGTTTTTCCAAATCCTGCTGTGACATTAGTCTTTTAACCCTAGATATATTCTTTAGGTGATAGTAGGCTGATTTAGTAACTGTTTTAATATGACTGTTGAAACTCAGGTCAGAGTCCATGACTACACCTAGATTTCTGGCTTTATCTGTTGTTTTGAACATTGCAGACTGAAGCTCAGCGCTAACTTTTAAACGTTCTGCCTTGGCTCCAAAAACCATTACCTCAGTTTTATCTTTGTTTAATTGGAGAAAGTTCTGACACATCCAGTCTAAAGCCTTCTGGTGGAGGTGTGTGCAGTTAAAGCGATAGTTACGTATGTAACTACGGTTCTATGAATACTGGATGACCGCCAGAGGCGGTGCTTTAGCACTGGATATCTTCTGTCTCGCGCATGCGCAGGTTGAATATTTATATCAACAAAGTCACGTGTGACCTCGTATGACCCCGGAAGGCATAAGTTCCGGTGCCGTCAACGAGGTCAGTCCTATGGAATCTTCTCGCAGAAACACGAAATTCCGAGTGACCAAGAACTCTGGCGGTCATCCAGTATTCATAGAACCGTAGTTACATACGTAACTATCGTTCTATTTCATCCTTACTGACCGCCAGAGGCGGTGCTTTAGCACTGGATGACCTATATCAACAGAGTCACGAGGAAGTCTGAATACTCACCCTATAAGGATGGCCTAGGCGGACTCTGCAGGAGGACCACACCCAGCGGGTGAGGGGCGGCAACATTCACCCTGTAGTATCTGGCGAATGTGCTCGGAGATGCCCATGTGGCCTCAGCACATATGTCCTCCAGGGGCACACCTCTCAAGGTCGCCCATGAGGTGGAGACACTCCTGGTAGAGTGGCACTTTACTCTGGGTGGCAAGGGACGGTCATTCGCCCTGTATGCCTGGGCAATGACGTCCACGATCCAGTGGGACAAGCGCTGTTTTGAGAGCGCACGGCCCCTTCTAGGACCACCGTAACACAGAAAGAGCTGTTCAGACTGATGCATGCCTGCGGTAGTCTGGACATAAGCTCTAAGGGCCCGCACCGGGCATAGGAGTCTTGACCTCTCTTCCCCCTCTCCTGATGGGGGGTCAAATCGTGCCAGCTGGATAGGCCGATTAAAATGAGAGCGTGCCAGCACCTTAGGGAGGAACGCTGTGTTCGTCCATAAGGTGACACCTGAGCCATCTGAGTTCCACTTCAGACACGAGCTGTTCACGGACAAGGCCTGAAGCTCGCTTACACGCTTTACTGAGGTGATGGCAAGAAGGAAAGCAGTCTTGGCTGAGAGCCACCTCAGTTCTGCCTGTAACAAGGGTTCAAAGGGAGGCGAGCATAGGGCATCCAGCACCAAGGGCAGATCCCATGTAGGGGCCCTTGGGAAGTCTCAGTGCTCCCCTTAAAAAGAGGGATACCAGCCTATGGCTCCCCACTGTGCTGTTGTCAACCCTTGCATGTTGAGCTGATATAGCAGCCACATACACCCTGACGGTAGCGGGACACCGGCCGTCATCCAGGAGGGACTGCAGGAACTCAAGGGTAGTAGGCACCGAGCAATGTACTGGGTCCTCATTTCGCCCTTGGCACCAGTCAGAGAACAGTTTCCACCTGTTTTCGTACTGTTTACGAGTAGATGGTGCCCTAGCATTGAGAATAGTCCTCCTGACAGGCTCTATGCAGTCGCTCAGCAGTGGGTCGGGCCCTCCAGTGGCCAGACCCACAGCTGGAGGCGGCAGGGGTCGGGATGCCATATCCGACCCTCCAGCTGAGACAAGAGGTCCTTCCTGTTGGGGAGACGCCAAGGTGTCCCGCAACAGAGTCTGTGCAGCAGGGAGAACCAAGTCCTGGCTGGCCAGAAGGGGGCCACCAGAAGAAGCCTGTGGCCCTGATGAAGCACTCTGAGGAGTGTTGGTAGGATCAGAGGGAGGGGTGGATAGGCATAGAGAAGACACCCTGGCCATGAATGAGCCAGAGCGTCCTGACCCAAAAGGCTGGTTTTCTCCATCAAGGAGAACCACAGGAGGCAGTGGGTCGACATCTTCGAGGCAAAGAGATCTACCTCTGCCCTACCGAAGAGACCCCAGATGTTGGCCACCACCTCTGGATGAAGCCGCCACTCCCCTGGTGGAGGCTTGTGACAGGAGAGGGAGTCTGCGACTTGGTTCTGCTCTCCGGGCAGATACATTGACCGTAGGCTGGCCAGGCAAGGAGCTGCCCAGGTCAGGAGAGTCTGGGACACCTCTAGCAAGCGTGCAGATTTGGTGCCCCCTTGGTGGTTTATATGATACACCGTTGTAGTGTTGTCCGAGCGGACAAGCACATGCCTCCCCCTCAGGTATGGCAGGAAGTGCCTGAGTGCTAGGTGCACAGCTCGTAGCTCTAGCACATTGATATGTTCTGTGCCGTCCAGAGCAGACCACTGCCGCGGGCTGTCCTGTTTTGCCACACCGCACCCCATCTCGAGAGGCTGGCATCCGTCGTAACAGTCTCTCTGTGGAAAGGGACGGAGCCCAAGGCCACGCCCCTCGACATATACGACCTCTCCCTCCATGGGGATAGCGTGGAGAGGCACTGTTGTGACACCCTGATTTTTCTGTGCCTGTGCAACTTGGGGTCTAAGTGGAGGCCGTTCAGCCATCTCTGCAGGGGGCACAGTGACAACAAGCCCAAGGGAATGACAGTTGAGGCAGCTGTCAGCATGCCCAAGAGGCGGAGAAACAGGATAAATGCCAGAGACCTGCCCCTTTTGAAGAGGGGAAGAAGCTGGAGGATGTCGTCCAGGCGCTGAGCAGATGGACAGGCCCGCATAGTGACTGTGTCCAGAGCCACCCCAATGAAGGTTAGGCTCTGAGAAGGGTTCAGACAACTCTTCTCCATGTTCACCTTGAGGCCTAGCCGGGCGACATGAGAGAGAAGGAGAGCCGTGTCCTGGGTCGACTGCAACCGGGATGGTGCACAGATTAGCCAGTCGTCTAAGTATGGCAGAATCTTCATACCCTGAGACTGCAGGGGTTAGAGGGCTGCCGTGACACACCTGGTGAACACCCTTGGGGAGAGGGAGAGTCCGAATGGGAGCACCCTGAACTGGAAATGACGGCCTCTGAAGGCAAAGCGAAGAAACTGCCTGTGATGAGGCACAATAGGCACATGAAAATAAGCGTCCTTTGTTGAGTCCCCTCAGATCGAGGATTGGGCGAAGTCCACCGCCTTTCTTCCTTACCAGGAAGTAGGTCGAGTAGAAGCCCCCGGGCTTTGAGATGGGGTACACAGGCTCGATTGCACCCTTGGCAAGGAGGACTGACAGCTCCTGGTTTAGGGCGATTTCTTTTGCCGGGTCACTTATGGTGGTCATTTTGACCCGGCTGAAGGCTGGGGGCCGGCGTCGGAACTGAAGCTTGTACCCCTGGGTTAAGGTGGAAACCACCCAGGGGTCTGAAGCTTGAGCTACCCAGTAGTTGAGCTGCTGCTGGGAGAAATAACCGACAGCCGGCCCCAGACCCTCAGTACCTTGCCCCCCGGCCTCTGGAGGCTCTGGTGGGGCGACGGTTAGGCACCGGATACCGAGGCTGCCTTGGGGGCGAGTTAACAGGACCGTAGCGGGCCGGCCCCCTCGTGGGATCAGAGCAAACGCCTGTAATGCGGCGTCACTGAGGCTGGTAGCGGAAGCACTAAGAGCCTCCTGCTGCAGGGAAGCTGAGAGGGCGAACATGAGGTGAGAGAGGGAATTGCTTATACGGCCCATGCGTGCCGCTGCATCGTAAGCCTTAGTGAGCAGGTCATCAGTGACCCGACATTGGGGTCGAGGGCACCTGGCCTCCGACCTCAGAGCTTCGTCAGGGGAAACTATGAGGGAAGCAATGGCAGGCTCCACAGCCGGCATGTGGTCAAGGCCGACCTTTGCCGCATCTTGCATGGCTGCTAGGGCTCGGCCATCGGACGTAAGACGGGAAAGAGTCTTAGTGTCCCTCCAGCATGCATGTAACTCCCTCAGATACTCACAACAGGGAGGAACTGCAAGGGTGGCCGGTGCCAAAGTGTGCCTGAAGAACGCACTGGCAGGCGCTGTTTCGGGCTGCTGTACATCCAGCTGCTGGCGAGCCAGTGCCATGCGGATGACGGTACCCATGGAGCCGACATCTGCCCCCTCCGAGGATGCATGAGCTGAGGTACAGGAGCCAGGCCCAGAAGCATGGGACGGGCCCTCTCCGTCATACTCATTAAATTGAGTGGCTGAAGCTGCCATCGAGAACACATCGTCATCTGGAATCAGTTCAGCCATGGGTGGACTTGGTGCAGCGGCGTGCTCTGTACGGACACCAGAATGTAGAGCCAAGAGGAGTGACTTCATCTGGGCAAGCTCAGTAGTGAGTAGGTCCACCCTAGAGGACAGCCTATCAGGCTTAGTCCTTTTTTTGGGCGGACACTCGCAGCCTCTGCTGCCCGACGCCTAGGACGGGTAGGTTGGGATGTAGTCGACTGTGCAGGGGGAAGGCCACCCTCAGTCAGTAGTTCAACTTCGGCTAGTCTAGCAGCTCTTACCGCACGAGGCATGATGGTGCAATTCATGCACGGGTCCTCCGAAAGGCCCTCCCTCAGATGCTCGAGGCCAAGACAAGAGGGGCAAAGGTCATGGCCATCCTCTGGTTGCAGAGAAGCCATACAGGTGTTACAGCCGTTAAACATAGCGCCAAGGGGGAGCACTCAGCTGACTGTAAATAACTGGGCCAGGAAACAAACTCCGTAGTGGAGGGGAGTGAGCACAATAGTAGTTAGCCTGAGCGAGAGCACTCTGCTAACTGGCAATGGAACGGGTATTAAACCAACTGTGTGTAGTGAGAAGGGAGCGTAAGCACTCTCTTCACTAGCACTGTAGCAAGTTAGCTTTGAGCGAGAGCACTCAGCTAACTGGAGGATGGAACAGAAATCAACTGTGTGCAGGGAGAGGGGAGCGGAAACACTCTCTTCACTAGCGCTGTAGCAAGTTAGCTTTGAGCGAGAGCACTCAGCTAACTGGAGGATGGAACAGAAAACCAACTGTGAGCAGGGAGAGGGGAGCGGAAACACTCTCTTCACTAGCGCTGTAGCAAGTTAGCTTTGAGCGAGAGCACTCAGCTAACTGGAGGATGGAACAGAAAACCAACTGTGAGCAGGGAGAGGGGAGCGGAAACACTCTCTTCACTAGCGCTGTAGCAAGTTAGCTTTGAGCGAGAGCACTCAGCTAACTGGACGATATAACAGGTAAGGAACCAAATGTATGTAGTGAGAGGAGGGCGGAGACGCTCTCTTCACTAGCGCAGTAACAGTTAGCTTGAACGGGAGCACTCAGTTAACTGGACGATATAACAGGTAAGGAACCAAATGTATGTAGTGAGAGGAGGGCGGAGACGCTGTCTTCACTAGCGCAGTAACAAATTAGCGAGAGCCCTCGGCTAATTGTACACAGTTATCTCATTAGTTTGAGAATATATAGCACAATCAGCAATAAATGGTAGCGATCTCACCGGCTGACGTGCAGGAGCGTCCGCTCTTTACCGGTCCGGAGCTCCTAGGGTCCGAGCGGTGAACACCGCGGTCCCCTCCCTTGGGAGGGCGGACAGCTAGCTCGTCGCAGCCTTTGGAGGGCGAGCGTTTTTCTAGCCCGCAGCTCCGATCGAGACGATCACAAGGCTACAGGTAGCGATGAGCTAGACTCTTAATTTTCAGTAAGCTAGCTTGGCTTCTACTCATAAAGTAGTAACCTGCGCAGTGAGAAGATGAAAAAGAACTGAACTCGTTGACGGCACCGGAACTTATGCCTTCCGGGGTCACACGAGGTCACACGTGACTTTGTTGATATAAATATTCGACCTGCGCATGCGCGGGACAGAAGATATCCAGTGCTAAAGCACCGCCTCTGGCGATCAGTAAGGATGAAATAGAACAGTTCAGCGCCATATAGACTGAGAGTTACGTCATCTCCGTTCACTCCAATGGACCACTTTTTTACAGCAATGGCGGATCGTGGAGCCTCTCAATCGTTCCCCGGAAGTTAGCGCCAAGGCTAGCAGAGCTGTATAGTTGCAGCATAATAGACCGTTCGTGACGGACTTTTAAAGGTAAGAAGAAGTTTAAAGATGTATATTGCGGATATTATCAGTACATCTGATTCAAATCAACATGTGTATTAAAGGATGTCAGTGGATTATCCCTAAATTAGTAGATTTAGGGAACGTTTACAGATAACAGATTAAGCTAGGATACCGAAGCAAGTTGGCAACACATGTTGAACAGCCTTTTAATTGTAAATTCCGTTCTCTTAATGTCGTTTCGTCCAACGTTGTTGAATTAGAGAAGAGGGGCTTCTAAACGGGATTGTATGCGGGGGTGGAGGGAGTTAAATATTAGATAAATATAACTTTGGTGCGTGTAAGAGTGAGTGTTTTTAGCAGAGCCATATTGTGTCCTTGTGATTATGTTGATTATTACCTGTCTGTATAATGTTGCAGCTCAGCTGATTTTGGATTGATGGCAAAGGGAGAGGGACTTAAGTGAGAGTGAAAACACAAGGCAAGTTTAATACTACTGTTTTATATAAGTAAACACCTTATCTCCACAAGGCAATTTCCCATCCAATAGGTGTGCTATATCGGTGTGTATAACCCTTTCTCCTGTCTGTTACTCCCTCTTTCAGCACAAGAACCAGAGGGGGATTCAATGGAGCCTGAATACCTGCACTGAGACCCTCACCCTGCACCCTGAGTCTCAACTCTGTGTTTTTCAAGCCTTTCCCTGTTTTTTTGTATTAAACAAAACATTAAGCTTTCCCAATGGTGTGGTTTTCGTTTTGTGAAAAAGTGCAAATGCAGTGTTTGTATATAATTACCTCACATCTTTTTTTCTGTTGGTCGTGAAATTGCTCCTGCTTCCTCCGCTCTGTGTCAGTGGGGAAGCCGTACATTGGTACTCCTTTCTCTGAGCGATTGGAGCATCCCCAGGCAGCACAGCAAACCATGGTGGCGACTAGGAGGCAGCACAGCAAAACAGGACAACACGGAGGAAAAGGCACAGACAAACTGCATGATATGCTATTCAATGTTTATTGAATTCCATGTATTTGCAATGGATGTTCCTAAAACAACACATTTAACATCATCATCATCATCATCATCATGCTGCAGCTAGTCCTTTGATAGTCACCTGTCGGTCTCCTGTCCTTTCTGAAAGCCATAAAGATGACATTAGTCATTTAGATAACTTGTGTCCTCAATTACCATGGGATTACTGAAACTACCATGAATTTAAGAAAATGGTAGAAATTAATCTAATCTGAATTTTAAAGCATTACTTTAGATCCCCTCCCTCTAAATGTATCAATAAACATTAGAAAGTGATGCTCCTGACTACCAGACAAGTTTAAGAAGATAATATTGGTTTTAAAGAATTCAAAGCTATAAATAAACAGCAACAGGCTCTTTAACCAAGGCACTGTTAGCCTAACATGTAAACTAGTTGTGCACTAATCCTAATATTATCACTTAATGTTAGCAAATTCTATTTTATTTTTTAAAACATATTGATGTAAATACATACACATATCGATTTGTTGTATAAATATTGCAAATCAAAACCTTTATTCACTAATAATTACCACAAATCGTAGTTCTATCTCCTGTTATCAATGCATTCACATTGCCCGCCATGAACTTCCGGGGAACGATCCTCGTCTCCATGAACCACGTGACGATAACCGCTTTTGGACTTCCGTTGTCGTAACTCTTCTATCTATATGGCGCTGGAACAGTTCACAGAGAACCCCCCCCCCCCCCCCAACAACTGTTTGCTTCTGCTGCCACCTGCTGGTTCCTGCATGTTTCTGCAAATGTTGTGACTGACCTAGCAATTATACACTGTAGAGGTAATCTATTGCAGCACTGATTTCCTTTCCATGCAGATTTAGTGTGAATGTGCTGTTTTTAAAAGAAAGAGTTTTGCATGTACAATTGTAATGTATCTATGATAGAAGTAGAATCAACATTAAATAACCAAATATAATATCACAAACAGAGGGCTTGAAACCTGAGAGCTGACATTCACTTTTAGGATTAAACTTGACCGTTTTTCTTGTGGTCCTGATGTACAACTCTAGTGCTATAACAGAGGCAGAGGGGGGACCGTCTCTGCCTCTGTTCTCCACCTGCTTGCGGGCAAAAGAAGGGATGAAGCTCAATCTTTAAGGCCCCCTCGATTAAAAATTGTCAATGATTCTGCAGAATATCTTCTTGAATGTTCCTGAGCTTTTGTTAAACATAGAGAAAATATGTATTTGTGGCCCTTAAAGAGACCAGAAGGTGTTCCAAAGACACGAAGAACACGAGGCAGAGTTTTCTATATGCCTCTTGTTTGGTACTTTAATTCAAATCAGAGCTCGGTCAGAAAGGAAAAGCTCTGAGCTTTAAAAGAAAGGTCCACTTTCTGTTTGGTAGAGAGGATCACCGTGGGAGCAGTTTTTGATTTAACTTAGTCTGTAACACTGCACAGCATTTCCAAGTGGGATCATCTCAAACATCCCTAACACTTCAAGTTGACTTCCCACGATAACATGTGTGTGAGTTAATGATGAAAAACCAACCAAATGATTACTCATCAAAATGAGTAATCAAGAGCCTTCACTTTTACAATGTGGTGACATCGTTATCAGAAATAAAGTGATGTAACTGTGCGTGTGTGTGTGTGTGTGTGTGTGTGTGTGTGTGTGTGTGTGTGTGTGTGTGTGTGTGTGTGTGTGTGTGTCTCTAAGTAATATGATGCAATGTTTTCAGATGACAGCAGTGTCCACAGAAGCTGATGTAATGAGGGTCATTAGTGGACACACACACACACACACACACACACACACACACACACACACACACACACACACACACACACACACACACACACACACACACACACACACACACACACACACACACACACACACACACACACACACACACACACACACACACACACACACACACACACACACACACACACACACACACACACACACACACACACACACACACACACACACACACACACACACACACACACACACAGGAGAAGTTCTTCCAATAACTTTAACTTAAATAAAGGTTGTAATATCACAGTGTATAATTAGAGGTATCAAAACTGAAAGTATTTTAAGAACTGTTTTTAGTTCACCTCTGGATTACAACGAGGGACTGGGAAATGTTAAAGTCCACTTTTAGTTTTGGAGAGACTCTCACTGGGGGGGTCGTTTGTTTTGAAAGACAGACGTTAACAATGCAGGAAATGTCCAAAGGTTTATCTTTCCAACTTCACATTTATTATCCCAGCATGCAATGCGTGTTATTTAATGACGATAAACAACAATTAGTTGGTCAACATACAGGGAGAAAGTTATTAGAAGTCCGTGTGTGTGTGTGTGTGTGTGTGTGTGTGTCTCAGTAACATGATGCAATGTAAAAGAGAACTGTATTAATGTCCGTAATGAAGTGGGGGGGGGGTTTTATGCTGATATCTGTTAGTTTATTTTTTACCCTATTCTCCTGTAGTGTGTACTCCATGTATGAGTTTTGCAATCCACCTCTTGTCAGGACCTCGACATAAACTGATGAACCCAAATGCACGATCCAGAGACAAAGTCTTGAATGTAACTAAATGTAGTTTAATTCCAATGATCAGGTAATCCCTCATAACAGAGTGGGTACTGGAATAAACAAAAAGCGCTCACAAGGAGGAAAAAACTAAGCATAACAAAAGGAGAACTTAAGAAAAAACATAAGCCTACAAAAATCAACAAAATAACATAACGTGACATGAGAGAAAGCAATCCTTTCTGAGTTGAGACTTGGCACGACCATTCGGGGAAACAAACAAGACGAACTGACACAGGACAGGGTGAGAGACAGGACTATTTAAACAAGAGGTGAGTGGGAACAGGTGGAAACAATCAGGGGCGGAGCAGACACTGATGCTGGCGGGAAAAACACACAAGGGGAGGAAGAAACAGGGCCTGAAATGAAAGACAAGAGGTAAGTACAAAATTAAACAGGAAATTACAGACAGCATACTTAAACATAACCAACACATTTGACAAGACACAACAGTACCCCCCCTTCTAGGGACGACTCCTGACGGCCCAGGCTGATCAGGACGATGATCGTGGAAGTCTCTGATCAGAGTCTTATCAATGATAAGTGCGGGAGCTACCCATAAGCGCTCCTCAGGACTGTATCCCTCCCATTCGACCAGGTATTGATGTCCTCGGCCCCGTTGGCGGACCGCTAGTAGCTTCCTGACCATGTATACCAGGCCCCCGTCGATAATCCGGGGTGGTGGAGGGGCCTTGGAGGCGGGAACGAGGGAACTCTCCTGAACAGGCTTGATTTTGCTCGGAGATGTGCCTGGTGCTCTTCTTCAGAGGAGCTGGCGACGAGGATGTCGTCTAAATAGACGAAGATGAATGGCATGTCTCTGAGCGCCGAATCCATCAGCCGCTGAAAGGATTGAGCTGCATTCTTAAGTCCAAACAGCATACGCAGAAACTCGAACAGCCCGAACGGCGTATTCACTGCAGTTGCTACTACCAGGTTCTGGTGGTAGCCCCGCACCAGATCCACTTTGGAGAAGACCAGCTTGGCCGCCAGGTGTGCAGAGAAGTGCTGGATGTGAGGGACCAGGTTGCGGTCTGGCGTAGTGGCTTCGTTAAGGCGGCGGTAGTCACCACACAGTCGCCAGCCGCTGCCTGGTTTAGGGACCATGTGGAGCGGTGAGGCCCAAGGGCTGTCTGAGTGGCGGATGATGCCCAGACGCTCCATGTTGTCGAACTCCGACTTGGCGACCGCCAGCATGTCAGGGTTGAGCCGTCGGGCCGTAGCGTAGAATAGGGGTGTCGTTAGCGGACGTTAAAGGTGGACTGTGGCCCCCACCTGCGGCGTCCTCCAACGTAGCTGGCAGGGCGCTCCGCTGGGGGCCAGTATCACAGAGGAGTTTGCACCCAGAGAGGGTTGTCCCTGATAAACAGGAGACGGTTGGATGTGCCCACGCTCGCGGCCACTACTGAGCGCAGGCCTTGGCGTTTTAACTTTGCCTTGTACTTGCAGGGGGAACGGCACCTCTTCGCCTTCGCTCCGAAGCATGCATGGAAAATGCTGGGTGGCCAGGAAGAACCGGTCAGCTTCTTCGGCTAAAGCGTGGGGCTCAGTAATAGCCGTGTTAGCGAGCGCTGTCTGGACATGTGGCGGCATGTGCCGAAGAAACAGTTCCATAAACAGAAAGTTAGGTTCTTCCGTACCCAGCAGGTTGAGCATCATCTCCATGTGGTCGGAAGGCTTGCTGTCTCCCAGGCTATGAATAGCTAACAGGCGTCGGGCTCGTTCCGGCCGTGACAACTCAAAAGTCTTGAGCAGGAAAGCCTTGAACGCTGCATATTTATTTTGTGCAGGGGGAGATGTAATAAAACCCACCGTCCGGGCCGCCGTGGAGCTTCCCAGTGCCGAAACTACGTGGAAATAGCGTACGTCGTCATCCGTCTGTGCGAACCATGCTGCCGCAGACGTCTCCCAAAACTCCGGCAGTTTGAGAAAGACTGCGTTATTTGCCATGTTCGGTTCAGTCTCAGATACTTCCACAAGACTTACGTCGGGGTCACCAATGTAGTGCCGAGAGACGGGAGTCAGGCGGTGTGTCGAAAGACAAAGCTAGTCTTTCATTAGACATGAAACAGCAGGTAAACAAACTCAAGCCCGGGAAAACTGACCGGCCAAAACAGGAAGTCCAATTAACTAAAATGTCCGTGCGGAACAATACCCCCACCCATAATTATGTGGGTGAATTATGTCAACGGTTTGATGATTGACAGCTCACAGAACAATGGGAGCTATCTACCCTTATCCACAAAGTAATTCACACAGACTCTCCTCTTTGCTCTTCTCTCTGTGAGGAGCAGCAAGCTGTCGGAACAAAGTGAAACACGAACAATGGCATCAAATATTATTAATATGTCGGGTAGTAATAGATGTATTTATTCTCTTCTCAGAGTGTACCAGAATGCGTAGTTTATATGTTAGTATTTCTAAAAATGCTGGGGTTGGGTTTCCAGCATGTGGGCCTTTTTATGTTAAACAGTTCAGCTTTTATTCCATCGTCTCATTAAACCTTTTTTAAATGCGTAATTTAGTTATGTGAAGGGAGATATGCACTGTACTTCACTTTCATTAACCTCTTAAGCCCTGAGCCTGTTTTTCAGGTTTCAGGCTCGAAAATGTCACTAACACAACAAAGACTATATCTTCACTTCTAAAAGGGGTAAATTAATAATCTTTTCTCTCAAAGCAAGGTTACATCTGTGAGTTGGATGTAGAAGTGTCAGAATCAATATAGATGTTTTTATTTTAAAGTAAATTCAGATGGAACATAGTAAAAACATGTAAATTCTAATGTCCGCCTAAAAAAAACCATTACTTATAGTAAAAACCACCCTTGAATGATGGGTTAGTAGACTAAAAGCTTTAGGAATCCAAACTATAACATATAATAAGTACCCTGTATCAAGATTGATGCAAAACAAGTGAAATGTGACCTTTTTAGAGAGGTTTAGAAAAATAAAGTCCAGGCGGACTCACCTCTGGGTAATTTGGGAACCATCGGTTCCATTTGAACTTTTTCACTGTAAAAATCATTTTATTACTTTGAATTTTCACTATAGGTATTCATTCCATCCAAATACAACTGTTGTGAAAAAAAATAAAAATATAAATAAAATATAAGAACATACTCTGTTATCCTCTTAGGAAAAACACAATGCTAACAGTGAGCATCTGAATTAGCCCCGAGCGAAAAATGCTAACCTATTACTGCACCGAAAATCACTCCTAGCTCCCTTATTACTTATCCTAGCTCCCTTATTACTTATCCTAGCTGCACATCCAACACATCGTTTTTGATCGTAAAGACACAGAATCTAACGGTGCCCACCTCAACACTGAAAGATACAAACTTGCGACGTTATCAACAAAAACGTACATCAAAACAAGTGGCGCTAGGTACTAGCATGCGCTAGGCTAATGGCTTACCTTCCTCTTTGCCTGGTCTAAACTGGTCTTCAATGGCATTACAACGATAAAAACGAAGATGTAGTTAATCCATAGGTTAATATCCAATGTGGCTGTGTCCCCTTTGAAATGTTCTGATAATCTATAAGCAATAAAACTGCAATTCCGTTATCTGCTGTCCGCTCTGTCCTCCGTGCGCTCTGTGTTCTGTTGTAATGCCTGTTGTTAGGTAGTAAACAATAAATGAAGTCAGCTGCGTAATGTACGTAAACTGGCTGGCATTCTTTATACTTTACGCAGGACCATATCTCTGGAACCCATTGGTCGATTCGTGTGATTTACACCTTTTTCTTAACCATCAGAACCAATAGAATCGATGGGCAGATCCCAAATCAACCTAAACATTACCATAGCGGACGTAATAGAGAAACGGACAAAGCATATCTGAAAGTGCACGCCTGGACGGCGAAACTTTATACCCAGTATATTGCCATAAATATGATGAAGGATTATCAGTCAAAATTTCTACGTGACACAAAGACATTGGATTAACCTTGAGCGGCGTTTTTATTCCGGTGAACACAACTTTTGATCACAAATCAAAAAAGGTAAGACGAAATTATTGTAATATTTTTGAAACCGGATGTTGTTTACCTTCTCTTTTCTGGCTGATAGCTCCGCAATTCGGGGTCCTACAGTGATGATATTACATGTGTGGAATCTGTGGAGTCTCAGCTATAAATCGTATATCTTGTTTGTGCAGTTACGATAAGTAATAAGGGCATTTCTACCGTGAGTGCTGTGCAAATTCCGTTAGCATTACTTAGCATTTTTTCGCTCCATGCTAATTCAAAGGCTTGGTATTACTCTTGTGTTTCTTTTAGCTAAAAATGGATCACATTGTCAGTTAGCTGAGTTTCTTAGCATTAAAAGGGTATGGAACATTAATAGTTTCATAAATGTTAAGAAGCCCTGAGACATAGTCTCATAAAAAAACGGTGGGAGGGGTCCCCTGGGGGGACCCTCGGGCTTAAGAGGTTAATATTGTTTGCTGAAAGGCGTATATATTACTGCACGATTTTTTGTTGAATAGAATTGAGTGGTTCGAAATGTCAGGTCGCGATTTATTGACCAATGAAAAAGTGGGACCCGAGGCCTGACCAGTTGAGAACCACTGCTCTAAAGCATTTATTACACACATTTTCCCCTCTCATATTCACAGTGTGGATCAATTGAGACAAGAGGCGCTCGTGTGTGTGTGTGTGTGTGTGTGTGTGTGTGTGTGTGTGTGTGTGTGTGTGTGTGTGTGTGTGTGTGTGTGTGTGTGTGTGTGTGTGTGTGTGTGTGTGTGTGTGTGTGTGTGTGTGTGTGGTCATCACAGGATAATAGTCCCTGGATCACCTCCTCAGAGATTAAGAATTTGCTTTAACCCCGCTGATAAAAATAGATTATTATAAAAACATCTAAATTGAAATACTAGATACTAAAAATATATATATTTTTTTTAAAACATACTTTAAAAAAAAGATGAAGCTAGATATTGCTACCGTTGAAGGAAAGTAATCCTACACACCAGTACTTGTGCATTATTTACATGAGATTTGTTTTAAAAATCACACAAAATACCTTAACTATGTGATTTAGAGTCAAAGATTTAAACTCTAAAGGCAGCTAGCTGATCGACCAGTTGTATTTATGTAGCCGGCAGCATTTACTTTCTTTTTTAACTAAATAAGTGGGTTTAATTAAGTGGGAAAATATTACTTTATTAATCGATCTTTGGCCAAACAGCTCCCAACTCATCTATGCTTTCTCTCTGTGCCAGTTTTTTACCATACAAATGTGTAATGTGCCAAACAAGCGAGCACATCACACCAGGAATAATATTATTTGAATTAGAATGAACAAACCGGGCGGCACCTTGCACCCTCACCTTTAATACTTCATATACATGCCCTGTTAAATACTGTCAAAACTAAAAAACACCAGACATTCTCTCAGAATTGTCTTTATTTTTACGTTTGTGTGCAGGACTTTCTTCTGTCTTACACTTCTGTCTTTTGACCACCAGGTGGCGTCCTTACACCTGGGAATGACTGACTGCTGATTGTGCAAAGGTGTTTCACGCTGTTAGAAATGTATAATAATGCAAGTGTTTCTATCTGCTGTGAAAACATGTTTCCCCCCTGCTGACAGTTTGCACATAAACATTTGAACAATTCTGAAAATCTGAAACAACAAAACTCCAAACTGCTCGGCAAGGCAGGTTTATTTATACAGCAGCTTTCAACACAAGGCACAGTGCTTTTAAACACATTCAAAAACAGTCCTTACAAAGCAAGATGAATGCAATAAGCATATGAATAACACAGGTATAATATTCATGAATACAGTGCAGTGAGAGATATGAACAGGTTGTTTTCATCCAATAAATAATTATAAATCGCATTTCCACAAAGGCTTGTAGCACGAATCTGATGATTTAGCAGAATCCTTTCCCCTGAACAAAACTGCAGAGAGGAGGAAGAGATGATGTTTGAGTTATCAGACAAATGATTGTGTCCATACAATACGAGCATGATATACAAACAGTCGTCATGCTGTGTGAACCATACAACTGCTACCTGTTGAAAACAACCTTTAGTTTCAATTTAAAGAAAGAAAGAGAGCAAATCGTACATAATTAGGGACATTTGAAAATATAACGTTGCCTGAGAGCCTTAAGGCTTACACATCATTCAGTTATCATGAATACAAACAACCCTACGTGTTTGGATTTAAAGAGTCCGAACAGAACATCCTCTTCAGGTGTTTAGAGATTTCTTTCATTTTGAGTCCGTATATGATGGGATTAAAGAGAGGATGATACAACAGCATTTGTAAAGTCATTATTAAACGTACAGTTTTTGGAAACTCATCTTCCAGTTTATCCGTGACGACATCATAAATAATCAAACAGGAGAAGTTGATCAGAACCAGCAGGTGGGGGAAACAGGTCTGAGCTGCTTTCCTCCTGACCTCTCCACAGCTTCGGTAGGCTATTATAAATATCTGAGTGTACGTATAGAGTATGAAAAGCACCGGGAGAAAGGACATGTTAATCAGAACAACCACACCGAACACAGCCATGACCTTCGACCTCACACAGTGCAGTTTGTTAATCAGGTTGTTGCAAAAGACTCCTTTGAATGTAGAACCACAGAGAGCGGTGTTAGCACTGAATGCTACCGGCACTGCTACATGACAAGCAGGAAGAACCCAGGATAAAACCAGACAGACAGTAACAGTTCTTATTCTCATGATAATTGGATATTGCAGAGGTTTACATATAGACACATATCTGTCATAGGACATGGCTGCCAACAGTAAAAACTCTGAGCAAGATAAAGAGTAATACAGAAAGATCTGCAGGTGACAGGCTGAATGAGATATGATCTGTTTCTCTGATAGAAAGTCAATCAGAAGCTTTGGGTAGACGTTAGTGCTGAACAGAACAGAGTTAATCATCAAAGCTGCAATGAACACGTACATAGGCTCATGGAGGTTTCTGTGTAAAGCAATGATGCACACAATAGTGGAATTACTGCAGATGATCAGAACATACACAGTTAGCATGATCACAAAATACAGATATCTATACCTCTGCAATTCCACATGACCGTCAAGAGTTATATATGTCACATTATATTCACCAGCCATCAATAGTTTGTAAAAAAGATAATGCAATTGTATAAAACAAGGCAGATCATGTGCACAGTATACATGAATTAAAAGCATACAACCTGTCGTGTGCTGTGTGTTGACGCACCAGCACTGTATGATGCAGAAAGTGATCTGTTGGCTCAGTGGATTCTGTTTTATAAGATAATGCCCTCAATAGATCTCGTTTGAATGCTTCACCGAGATCTACAAACATGTAAACAACTTGAAGAGAGAGGTAGGCCTGTAGACAGGAGCACCAATCAGGGTGAGGGCCATGTTTCTGGAGACCTTTACAATGACCTTTACCCTCTGGTGTTTCTGTTCAAATGTAACACTTTTGTCTGCTCGTACCTTACCACCAAAACTACTAATCATGACCACATTTTATTTAACACCTGTTTAAGCTGTCAGACGACTGGTTTCCTCGAATAACTGCAGTGAAAATACAGAGAATAGACACTGAACATGTATTGTTGACTTGTAACAATAATAATACATGGGATTTTCCCTAATGCTCAAAGATGCTTTATATAAAATCAGAACAGAAACAATACAAAGAAAAATAAAACTTGTGGGTGTGTATCTGATGGATGAACGTAATCTAGGGTCACCCATTCATTTCCTATGGCGGTCATTTTTCGATGAAATTGGGGTTCAGCATTTTATAAATTCTACTAGGTGGATATCACAAGGCCTTGAGGCAATCACATGTAAAACACAATATGTTTGATTGACTGGAGAGAGTAGTAACTCGGTCAGATTTGACCCGAAAACGTCAGGAGGATTGAAGTTATGTTATTCTCGGGTCAGTGCGTATAGTTTTGTTCAACTTCCATGAAAGGGACACTGACCTTTTTCTTTTTGCCGTCTTTTAAAAGATACTTTACAGGTTCACACAGCACCACCACAATATATTGGTTAAAGGAAGGGAGGAGAAAAAGAGGTAGTGAAGGGAGGGTGATGAAGAAGGTAAGAAACGTCACTGGCGTTGAATCAGAAACCAAAGACAAAACTAGTCTTTCATTAGACATGAAACAGCATGTAAACAAACTCAAGCCCGGGAAAACTGAGCGGCCAAAACAGGAAGTCCTGTTAACTAAAATGTCCGTGCGGAACAATACCCCCACCCATAGTTCCGTGGGTGAATTATGTAAACCCACCACACAAGCCCCTCCAGAATTCACCCATAGTCAAAATCCTCGCATCGGGAGGAAGGACCATCCGAACCCGGCGCATAAGGACCACAGGGGCCGAGGAGGGCAAGGGCGCCAACGAGGGCATCCCCAGAGGGGGTGGGGGGCAGGGCATGGGAGGACGGCCCGACGTGGGGGCAGAGCCAACTCCAACGGCCTGGAAACGTCCACAAGAGCAGGCTTAATCCTATCGACGGACACAGTCTCAGGTCTGCCACCAACGTCCACCACCAGGCTCTTGTCCCCGTGTCGTATGACCTTGAACAGGCTGTCGTAAAGGGGCCGCAGGGGGCTGCGGTGGGCGTCGTGACGAATGAAAACAAAATCCGCCGATCGTGGTCCGGGGGACACCCGGAAAGCTGGGTTGCTGGGTTGCTGGGTTGCTGGGTTGCTGCGCTGCGACGTGGGGACGGGCGTGAATGTCCCGGCGGTCTCCAGCAGGGAGGAGCACTCCCCGGCTGCAGACCAGGGCATAGTGGCGGCCGGAATGAATTCCCCAGGGACCCGTAGCGTCTGGCCATACACGAGCTCCGCCGACGAGGATTGCAGGTCTTCTTTGGGGGCACACCTGACGCCGAGCATAACCCACGGGAGCTTATCAATCTAGTTGCTGTCCGTCAAGCCGGCACGCAGGGCCGCCTTCACGGATCGGTGAAAACGCTCACGTTAGCCTGGGGGTGATATGCGGTGGTGCGGTGCAGCTTGACCCCCAAGCCTCCAGCAACAGCATTCCAAAGCTCCGAGGTGAACTGAGAGCCGCGGTCAGAGGAGAGGTCAGATGGGATCCCGCAGCGCGCCACCCACGTGCCGATGAAAGCGCAGGCGACGTCAGAAGCTGCCGTCGAGGTGAGGGGAGCAGCCTCAGGCCAGCGGGTAGTCCTGTCCACCATCGTGAAAAGGTAGGTGAAACCCTGAGAGGGGGGGCAGTGGACCTACGAGGTTGACATTGACATGGTCAAACATCCTGGTGCACTCAATCAATCAATGTTTATTTATATAGCCCAATATCACAAATGTTACATTTGTCTCAGTGGACTTCACAGTTTGTACAGAATATCAGTATGACAATACGACAACCTCTGTCCTTAGACCCTCTGTCCTTACACCCTCTGTCCTTAGACCCTCTGTCCTTAGACCCTCTGTCCTTAGACCCTCACATCGTACAAGGAAAAACTTCCAGAGAAAACCCACAGTTTAAAGGGGAAAATGGGAGAAACCTCAGGGAGAGCAACAGAGGAGGGATCCCTCTCCCAGGACGGACAGACGTCCAATAGATGCCGTGTGTAAATCGAAGAGATAATACATTTTACAGCATATGTAGTCGAAATGTTTGGAAATGCATGTGTGTATAATAAGAAGATGAATCCACGAGGATGTCAACAATCCTGTGGGAGGCATCAGGGAAGTAGTGTGGTGAGAGTCTGACAGGACCACAGAGACAGGTTCAGCCACGACTCGAAATCCAGGACACATGATTCAGGATCCAGGACACAGGACCACAGCAACAGGATCAGCCAGGGGCGGACTGGGACTACAAATCAGCCCGGAATCTCGACCGGCCCACTTCAGTACCACCGGCCCACCTCGGTGCCGCAAGTAATTACCGCTAGTAAATTGTCAACGGGGGGGGTCATTAATTTTGTTTCTAAGAGTAACAATTTCACCATTAAAAAAGCACATCAAATCATTACTACTGAGTGCTATGGGAATAGAAGGCTCAATCGAGCTGTGGCTCTCTGTCAGCCTGGCTACAGTGCTGAAAAGAAATCTTGCATTATTCTTATTCTCATCTATTAATGAAGAGTAGTAGGCTGCTCTCGCTTTACGCAGTGCTTTCTTATATTCATTGAGAGTAATATGCCAAATTAAACGAGATTCTTCAAGTTTAGTGGAACGCCATATCCTTTCAAGTTGTCTCGACTTTTGCTTTATTTTGGAGTGAAGGGATGGAGGAAGGTAAGAAACGTCAATGATGATGCATCAGAAATCAAACAGCAGCCGTTAGCTGTTAGCTGTTAGCATGCAGAGCTCACAGCATCTGTTCAGAAACTGGACAAAAAGCAGTGTTTACAGACTGTGGTGAATACAGTCTTTTTTTCTGTCTGTATAGGCCCGGACACACCAAGCCGATTTTGGCCGTCGATGAGCGTCCTGTCGCCCTACTCAGATTGGTGTGTCCCGCACCGTTGGGTCTTTTCGGCCGTGCCGGTAGGCTGTCGGCCAAATAAATCACTCTGATTGGCTGTTCAGCTAGCGAATCAGTGCATGAGAAGCGAAACGGAAGTGAAGAAGTCACACACAGACGGCTATTATTTTTCATTTTTCAGTACCGCACTAAACATGTTTTCGATTCTAAGTCGTCATGTGAAACAGTCTGTGATGGACGAGAGTGAAAATGGAACACACGCTATTTGTTGTCTGTATATATCACGCAGTCTGTCTTCCGGTTGTTGCCTCTTTTGAATGACGAATACACACTACCGCCGCTTGCTGGTAAAGAGAGTTATTGCAACTCACGCACAGTGGCGGTTCTACGGGGTGGCACGGGGTGGCAGCTGCCACCTCAGAAAAATGCCTTGCCACCCCAGTTGGCAGCTTTGTTTTGAAAGAAAAGTTCTGGCTCATCGGACATTTATGAGAGAAAATCTCTAATGTCCGAGTGCAAGTGAATGCAGCACAAGACGCGAGCCTTGTAACCCCTCCCCCCCCTGGCGCGAGCTTGGAAATATGATTGGCGGCGATTTCCTGTGAACGGGGGACAGCGCAAAACGAGAAGCATTTCGGATCCAAGTAGACGGAAGGAATGAGGTATTTGCGGTCAGGGTATGGCTGGGGTAGGCTACAGCCATACCAAGAAATGGCTTAGCCCCACCATGAACAATGATGTTAAAGTAAGCTAGATAAAAGCCGCCAACTCGCAGAGTAAATTGCACAGACAGCAGTTAGTAAGATTGATTTCAGTAGCCACTTGTCTGGAAATACCGAAGACTAGAAACAGTTTTGAAAACTTTTGTCACGTAGTGATCGTCTTCTCAATAGAACATCTTTGATAATGTCTTCTGGCCAATCAGAATCAAGATAACGGCGTGGTGTTGTTGCAGGAAGTCCCGACGGAGAATACTTTTGCTGTAGTACATCTCTATATACATCGATACAACATTACTTGTTGATAGAAATCAACACGTAATGAAATAAGACCCCACGGTTTGATGATTGATAGATGTGTGGGCTGTCTTTCATTTTGACACACAGAACAATGGGGGCTATCCACCCTTATCCACAAAGTAAAGTAACTCACAGCCTCTTCCTCTTCTCTCTGTGGGGAGCAGCAGGTTCAGCTTTCAGAACAAAGTAACACAAAACTAAAATGGCATTCATTTTTTTAAATATGTCGTGTAGTAATAGATGTATTTATTGTTCTTCTCAAGAGAGTACCAGAATGTGTATTTTATGTTAGTATGTCAAAATATCTCCTGGGGGAGAATCCCCCCAGACCCCCCTGCAGGGGTTGGGTTTTCAGCATGTCAACTCTTTCACTTGTGGGGAAATTGCAGGATTGGCTCCAGGTCGCCCTTTTTATTTACTACAAGACAAATGTGCCTTTTTATTTCATACAGTTCCATTTGGATTGAGACAGGGAAATAATCTAAACCTCACGCGTGGCGTTTCACTGTCAAGGGGAGCGTGTATGTAATTACATTGCAAATACTGACTTGAGCCCCACCGCTGTATGGGTTAGCCCTACCATAGATTACCCAACACAAATACTCTGGAGCCGCCACCGTTTGTGGTCTACAATGACAGAGAAGAGCCTGTCAAGTTTGGCTGTACTCAGCATTGAATCAAAACGCACTAAAGCTTTAATTTGTGAGGCGTTTTGCTGATCAAGATGGTAATCGCCACATTCAGCTGTAATAGGCCAACTTGATGCTCTGCTCACGGATGAGTCATGAGAATAATAAACTGTTAAGATGATGACCTTACGTGTGTATAATATTTTTCTTCTTTGTGGGGGTCTGCCCCCAAAAACAGTTTCAAGTCCTGAGAAAGTCAAATCAGACGGTGTGTAAAACTTCACTGCCCAGCCAACAGAAAGTAACCACTTAGATTTAACTAGGCCAGAAGGTAAGGACTCTCCACTGGATCATAACTGCAGCGATGTATATGTTTTAGCTGAATACACGTTTTCTAACTCTAACTGATGCAGTTAGTCACTTCTTTAATGTTTGTTCTTTCTGATGTAAAGTCAAGGTTGTAACTGTTTGCAATGAAGTCGTGGGGCGCTGAACTGTTCCTTTGATTCTTTTTGATTTATGATAGTAATTACTTGTCTTTCAAATTTGAAGGAGGGTGAGCAAGCATCTTGAGGAACATTCATCATTAACTCCTCCAGAAAATATAGTTTATTTAATAATAACACTGAATATGTGAATCATAACAGTGATTCTGATAGGAATAATATGATTGTTAATATTATCATATTCATTTAGACGAACATCGATGAGACAGTTAATAAATGTACTTATTGCAGCAGTCTGCACAGATTTGGTTCCCCTGCTGCTCTAAGAGTGAAACAAACTCATTCAGTTATTGTTCAGTTAAAATTCATTAAATTATGTCTGCCACCTTATATATTTTATATTTAAGGCTTTACTGATGTGCCACAATAATGTCACCAGATGTTATAGAGTTAAAATATTAAAGGTGGGGTGGGTAAGTTTGAGAAACCGGCTCGAGATACACTTTTTGTTATATTCCATGGAATGCTCTTAACATCCTGATAGCAATTAATATCTGAAGTGCTTTGAAGCCGTGGCACTGTAAAAAGCACGACCAATCATCTGAGCCGGCTAAAGTAACTGGATGGCCTACCTGCCTGTCAGCCTTCCATCTGTGCACACACTTATCTCGTGCCCTCATTGGTCATGTGCGCGTTCGTGTGTGTTGGAGGAGGGGCTCTCTGAGGAAGTCTGAAGGAAATGGCAGATTTTTTTCCGGTTGTGTATTTTCAAATTCTAGCGCACTCGAGCTGCTTTCTCTGAAATGACATACTCCACCTTTAATATTGTGGCTTTCCAAGTTAACATTGATTGATATGACTGCGATTAAATCAGCATACACTTCTGCCAGGGGATGCCACCCCTCAAATTCTCCTGCCACCCTCTTGCCACCCCATGAATATTTTTCTAGATCCACCCCTGCTCACGCATGCACACTGCGTATGTGCTACTTGGCCGTCGGCTGAAGTCTTTGCGGTGTGTTCCAGTGCGACTTTTTGGCCAAGACGTAGGAGACGCGAGGTGACACAACAATCGGATCCGTCTGTGTCAGTTCTATGGTGTCAGTTTGGTGTGTCAGGGGCTTTAGACGTTGTTGTGAGTGAGGACGGAGCAGCTACATGTTAGCTTAGCTTTGCCTGTCCGATCTCCATTCAGAAAGGATTTAACCAATATATTGTGGTGGTGCTGTGTGAACCTGAAAAGTATCTTTTAAAAGACGGCAAAAAGAAAAAGGTCAGTGTCCCTTTCATGGAAGTTGTACAAACATATAAGCACTGACCCAAGAATAACAGGACTTCAATCCTCCTGTCATTTTCAGGTCGGATCTGACTAATTTACTACTCTCCAATCAATCATGCATATTGTGTTTTACATTTGATTGCCTCAAGGCCTTATGATTGTCATGGTTTTGGATTTTTGTTGCCATTTTTCACCTTTTTTATTTTGAAATGTTTTCCTCCTTGTGTCTTGTCTGATCCTACTTCATGTGTTTGTCTTCCTGTCTTTAGTCTCCCTCCTGTGTCTGATTGTCTCATTGTTCACCTGTTGCCCTTGTGTTTCTGCCTCCCCTCTCCAGCTGTGTCTTGTCCTGTGATTACCCTTCTGTGTATTTAGTCTTAGTTAACTTTGCCATCTGATGACGGGACAGCACGAGCATACTTGCCAACCCTGAGACCTCAGAAATCGGGAGCATTTCAAAACCACCGGGGGGGGGGGGGGGTGCTAGTGGATCATCGCCGGAGCTGTATTAGATTAACATTAACATGCTTATTGTAGTGGTTAGTGCGTCTGGCCTTTTCTGGGCTCTCTTCCAATGCATTTGTTGGGGCCGTGGGTCACCATATGCTGGCGAAGGGATAACCTGGCCTTTATGCGGTCCACCGGCAGCGTCCTATGCGATATGTGGACAGCCAATGTGTGATGCGTGTATTCGAGCATAGGAGGCGCTAGAGACCCATGTGGGTACTTGTACTTATCCCCCGAAGCAATATGGGGGCCCACACGGGCATATGTGTGTACTTGTATACTCCCAAATAGCAATATGGTGGCCCTATTAGCACATATAACACAGTAACACGGATATTCACTCACCGTGTACTTGTACTCGTGGGGGGGGGGGGGTGAGGGGTGTCCCACAAATCAATATGGGGGCCCATTTGAGCATATTTATATTGATGTGCTTGTACTCATGGGGTGGTCCCACAAATTGATATGAGGACCCATTAGAGCATATTTATATTGATGTACTTGTACTCATGGGGTGGTCCCACAAATCGATATGAGGGCCCATTAGAGCATATTTATATTGATGTACTTGTACCCATGGGAGGTCCCACAAATCGATATGAGGGCCCATGGGGATGTCCCACAAATCAATATGGGGGCCCATTAGAGCATATTTATATTGATGTACTTGTATCCATGGGAGGTCCCACAAATCGATATGAGGGCCCATGGGGATGTCCCACAAATCAATATGGGGGCCCATTAGAGCATATTTATATTGATGTACTTGTACTCATGGGGTGGTCCCACAAATCGATATGAGGGCCCATTAGAGCATATTTATATTGATGTACTTGTACCCATGGGAGGTCCCACAAATCGATATGAGGGCCCATGGGGGGGTCCCACAAGTCAATATGGGGACCCATTACAGCATATTTATATTGATGTACTCATACTCATGGGGTGGTCCCACAAATCGATATGAGGGCCCACGGGGTGGTCCCACAAATCAATATGGGGGCCCATTACAGCATATTTATATTGATGTACTCATACTCATGGGGTGGTCCCACGAATCGATATGAGGGCCCACGGGGTGGTCCCACAAATCAATATGTGGGCCCATTACAGCATATTTATATTGATGTACTCATACTCATGGGGTGGTCCCACGAATCGATATGAGGGCCCATGGGGTGGTCCCACAAATCAATATGGGGGCCCATTAGAGCATATTTATATTGGTGTACTCATACTCATGGGGTGGTCCCACGAATCAATATGGGAGCCCATTACTACATATTTCACAGTAACATGAGTATTCACTTACTGTGTTCTTGTACTTATTTGGGGACAGTACTTATGTGGGGACAGTCCCCTTTGACGGCGCAAAGGAAGGTCCGACGGCTTTGAGCTTAGTCTCATTAGAACCGGCTCGAAAAGTACATGCAGATTGATGCGTCTGCTGCTCCTAATGTCAAAGGTTACGGCTTGAAATGTAACAAAGCTCCAAAGGTCAAAGGTCACCTGTGGATGGTATACGCTACTGTTTTTGCCACTTAGGAAGGTCCGACCGCTTTGAGCTTGATGTCATTTGAACCGTCTCGGAGAGAAGATGCAGATTTATGCCTCTGGTCCAACTAAATGTCAAAGGTTATGGCTTAAAATTTAACAAAACCTTCCGTTAAGGCCTTTTGAGAAGGTGCAGTGCTGCATGAGTGTTTAAAGCACTTTGAAAAGGGCTAATGAGATAATTTTTTCACAGGGGGACTCTAAATAGGGCCCAGATCAGGAATCTGAAGTATGGAAACCTTAACCCACCCAGAACATTTTTTTCAATAAAATGTCAAATTTCTCACAAAATCCTCTCATAAGTGAACGGTCTGACAGGCTTGTGGTGGGGGAGGGGTATAAAATTTAAAAAAATTGAAAAAAGATGCGTGTCGCTCCGAGACTTTGAGAGTGTGTTGCTTAACGTGTGTGGAGCCCGCTTGCAAAATGTGGGGCCCCTGCGACCTTCAACAAGTTCAAAATCGAGGTCAGAGGTCAAATTAGCATGCCGACAGTACCCTCGATGGCGCAAAGGAAGGTCCGACGGCTTTGAGCTTAATCTCATTAGAACCGGCTCGAAAAGTACATGCAGATTGATGCGTCTGCTGCTCCTAATGTCAAAGGTTACGGCTTGAAATGTAACAAAGCTCCAAAGGTCAAAGGTCACCTGTGGATGGTATACGCTACTGTTTTTGCCACTTAGGAAGGTCCGACCGCTTTGAGCTTGATGTCATTTAAACCGTCTCGCTGAGAAGATGCAGATGTATGCCTTTGGTGCAACTAAATGTCAAAGGTTACGCCTTAAAATTTAACAAAACCTTCCCTTAAGGCCTTTTTTGAGATGCAACTGCTGCATGAGTGTTTAAAGCACTTTGGAAAAGGCTAAAGAGATATTTCTTTCACAGGGGGACTCTAAATAGGGCCCAGATCAGGAATCTGAAGTATGGAAGCTCTCACCCATCCAGAATGTTTTTCAATAAAATCTCAAATTCATTAATGAAAATGCTAAGCTAACGGGAGCTATTCCAATGTATATTTCCATTGAAAATGCTAACCGCTAGCAGCAAAGCTAGCATCACAGCCACTGCTTCGTTTTCGGAGACTTTGCACACGTTTGTCATACGCTAGGAGTCTGGGAGTACTTTCATTCGCTTCGTATTGATCTGTAGATGTTATTTAATGCATCGTTTGTCATTTTTTATGGTTGAAAACACAGGTACAGTTCATACATTCAGGGTGTCTGTTTTCGGAGACTTTGCACACGCTTTTCACACGCTAGGAGTCTGGGGGTACTTCCATTCGCTTCGTCTTGATCTGTAGATGTCATTTGATGCATCGTTTGTCCATTTTGATGGTGTAAAAGACTACTGTCTGCACGAAATCGGAAACCAGAAATCTAGTGGATCATCGCCGGAGCTGTATTAGATTAACATTAACATGCTTATTGTAGTGGTAAGTGCACTGCCTTGCGGCCTGTAGCACCATCCTTGATGGAGCATATGTGTGGGCTGGAAAGGAATGAGCAGAGAGTCGTGTTGTCGATTCTTGTTCAGTTTTCTGTGACTATCTTCCTCACCCTCTCAGACTTTCAGTTGTGCACGCTGCTAAAGAGATGCGCTACCATGGAAACGCGCTACCATGGAAACCAAACAATGGTGTAGCTGTATTAAAGTCCGAGTGGAAACAGTCCTGAGTAAATCTGATTTTGTCAGAAATCGGGGGAAATGCGGGAGAAATATGACCCTGGGAGGAAACCGGGAGAGGGCAATGAAATCGGGAGTCTCCCGCGAAAATCGGGAGGGTTGGCAAGTATGAGCACGAGGCGCTCCCTCACCTTGCATAATAGAGAGCCGAAGTCCCTCCCTTTCCGGTGGACCTCCATGGGACCTTATTTCGGGCAAAATATGTATTTTAGTCAATGGCGAGAGAGAAATGATCTTTGGATCCCGTTTGAATTGTGCCATGAATAACACATATGATGTTTGTCAATTTAAATGATAATTTAGCAAATCAAGATAAAAAAAATGTTTGGCGTAAAACTGTGAAGTAACGCTTATTTTTGAAGTATCTCCCGTGTTTTGTTTTTGTAAACACAGTTTTCTGTGTACCTTGTCCTTGCCAACACTAATGTTATCCACAACATACACAGCGATCACGCAGTTCTTAACGAGAAAAACTAGATGCTAAAACAAAAAACGGGAGTGTACCTTGTTAGCTAGCTGACATTAACGTTACACATTACACTCGTTTAACACTCACAGAAACATTGTAGGCCTACAGCCGTTCCCGCATGCTGAATCTTATGGAACAGACTCATGGACTCTATGGGTACTACTCTTCATCAATGATGCGCAAGCGTTCACATACTGAATTTGCATAATTGTAGCCGGCCAATCAGGGCGAGCCTACCTGAATGCGCGTGCAGGCCTCACAGTATATAAGGCAGCTACCCCTCCTGACTGTCATCCTACACCCTCTTCAGCGAGTGGCATAGGAATGACAGGGCCCCTAGGTAGAGGGCTCCGCCTGTGCTTATAGAACTAGGGTTACAATACGTAACCCACCGTTCTATCTCACACGGGCTCTCTCAAAAGGCACCTCAATTAATGGTATGGGACGCAAAGGCGCTTTTGGGGTGGCCGGCAGGTCAAGATGCGCACCACCGCTTCACATCTACGCGAATTCCTGGCCAATAAAATTGGGGCATGATCCGGTGTAGTGTTTTGTCGTACCCTAGGTAACCTGAAATGGGGCTATAATGAGCCACCTGGAAAACCATTTCCCGACAGCTTTTTGTCACCAACAACTGGGTATTTAACTCTCCTGTTTGTGTGTCACGGCTCTCACGATACAGCGTGTACCTAATCACAATAAAGTGTGGGTGAGTGAGTGCTGGATGCGGGTGTAGCTTGGAGCCATCGATACTCACCACCTGGCAGAAGGCGTCTTGTCCCTTGACTGCTCGAAGGGGAAATCCTCCACCGGAACCACCAGCGATGTTAGAGGGACCTCCGCGGCCCCCTCCGTGTCCGTTTCCCCCTCGACGCCGTCAGCCGCCTCCGACTCTCCACTCAACACAGCACACAACTCACATATCCCTGACGCACGTGAACGCACCCCCATAGCCTCCCCGGTAGCTTAGCAAACCCCGGCCAATTCGTCCCCAAGATCAGGGGGTAAGGCGAGTACTAACTCCAGCCCTGACTCTATGCATTTTGCCCCTTAAAGAAATGTCCAGCATCACCTACGGGTACTGGTGAATATTCCCATGCACACACCTCACCTTCACCCACGGTTCTTCTACCAATGCCCCAGGCCGAACCAAGCGCTGATGGATCATCGTCTGATTACAGCCTGTGTCCATCAGAGCCTGGTGTGTACCCCCCTGTATACATACTGGTATACGATACGTCCCCTCGGGATCAGGCTGTCCGCACCGCCAGCAACCCTGCCCTGGCGTCTGAGGATGTCATCTTTTGTAGGGCAATCAGCGGCGGCCGGAACGGGCTGGTCACTGGATCGACCTCCCGGTTGGCCGGACTGCAGCAGCTCCCGCAGGAGAGCAGAGTCCTCACGCTGGACCGAGGCGAAAATACTCATTACTCAAAGTGGACATTTTTGGAAAAATATATATTATATCACTTGAGTAAAATTAATGATGCATTCATACCTCCAAAATAGCTCGCATGAACTTTGTTAAATTGTTGTTTTTTTCTCCGTTGTGTATGGCATGTATCTCAGAGATACACTCGTAACAATGGACGCATGGATATTGAATTATGGACAGGGAACATTGAGACCTTCTCCGGCCACATTATCTTACAACCATACACCGGACCAGCTGTACCAAAGGCAACTGAGGGTTGTAAAGCAAAGCTAACCCAGCTAGAACTCAAAACTGTTCCACCAACCAGCATGCTCTTGTCCACTCATGGTAAAATAACACAATTGGAAGTAAGACTCAGGCTAACCCAGAAAATGTAGATTGGAGATTGTTGTGCCCACATCTTCACAGAGACATGACTCCATTGCGTTCAACTGATCAAATTCTGCACTTGGCGTGTAAAACGCTGAATAATCCCTGAGCTCATTGGGAAGAGAACTTCAATTTGTTGTGCAACCCTGTGTTGCAGAATGACCCTTAAACCCTTGAATCAAGTAGCTGAATGATTCTTGGTATTACCCTTGATCCTACCCTCGAGTTACAAAACGTACAGGATTTATAAACAATTGCCTCTTTTGCCTCAACACATGTCTATAATCTGGTATTTTCAGTCCTTATCAAATGCAGATATCCTTTATTACAAGTTTATTTCAACAAGACTATTGTTGTTATGTTTAGTTTAAAATGTCACTCCGATGCTCATTTGCTTTCTCAAACGGTGTGTATTCTTGTGAGTGAAAAACTGGGCTTTATCCACCCATTGGAAACTAATAATTTCCACTTGAGCAGCAACAGAAGAGAATGAACGTTAAACGACATTTTAAGATATATTTATTTTCTGGCTCCTCGTTTTTATATTATCTATGCACTGACAGCTTTGAGTTTTCCCTGTAGGAGCCCCGTGTCTCTTTTCCTTTCCACCACAGATCATTGTGTATCACGTTTAGTGGCCTGACTGGATTCAGGTTTCATTAATGCTTCCTTTAGGTATCTTTTTTGTTGGACACTATTTGGAAGAACACCATTAAACTTCCATCAGGAGCCTGAAATGATGATATGATAATTCAGTTTGTTCTTGCTACCTCAATCATCAGTTCACTCGGTATGCTTTTGTACTCGGGCCTTCATTGATAAACCAAAGAACACTTCAGATCACATCATTAAAAAAACATGATTTTTATTAAGTGAAGCATTTTAAGTATTCATAACATTGTTCAAACTGAGCATACTGTGTACATGACATGTAGTAAAGAGGTTAAACATGAAATACCTTCCACAGATCAGAACATCACATATGTGCATATTATTACAGAAGAAATGCCCATTAGCATCACTTACATCACAAGTACTGCAACATCTCCGTTAATACCTCAGTTCAACTTTGCTCTACAGAACAACTTCTTCAGGTGCTTAAAGATTTCTTTCACTTTCAGTCCATATATAACTGGATTAAAGAGGGGGTAATACAAGAATGCCTGTAAAGTCATTATGGAATGTAAATCAGATCCAAGTTGAATTATTATAACATCATATGCACACAAACAGGAGAAGCAGAATAAAACTACGAGGTGGGGTAAACAGGTCTGTGCAGCTTTTCTCCGGACATTTCTACCGCTTCGATAGGAGATGATCAGTATTCTGGTGTATGTGAAAAGTATGAAGAGCAAAGGCAAAAGGGCCATGCTGAACAGAACATACACATCATATGAAGATATTATTTTTGAACTAATGCAAAAGAGATTGTAAATTGAATTGTTGCATATAAATGATTTTAAAGTAAAATGACAGAATTTGGTATTAACAATCAGAATAATTGAAACTGCAATCTCACACGCAGGCACAAGCCAAGCCAAACAGAGAATGACACTCACTGTAGTTGTTGTCATTATATTATGATATTGCAGAGGCTTACATATAGACACATATCTGTCATAGGCCATGGCTGATAACAGGAAGAAATCTGAAGCACACAAGAAGTAATACAAGAAGAATTGAATGAGACAGGCTGAATATGATATGACCGGTTTCTCAGACACAAAGTTACCTAACAACTTTGGGTACATAGCAGTGTTGTAAACAATGGAGTTCAGCAGCAACGCTGCGATAAAAAAGTACATAGGCTCATGGAGGTTCTTGTGCTTCCATATAAGGCACATAATGGATGAACTAAAGAACATTGTTAGGATATATACAGCAAACATAATAGAAAAATACAAAAACCTGAATGTGCCCATTTCAACATACCCACTAAGAGCAATGTATGTTACATTTAAGTCATCATCCATAAAGAATCCAAAGGTAAACATTCATACATGAGACAGGCAGGTTTTATAACAGGCACACATTATTAAAATAGAAAGAGAAGTCTTACCATGAAGTCTTAATAACATATTGCATGTTTGATTCATTCACAGATACCAGACCTTAAACTGCACCTCATGTGTGTTCATGCAGAGATGAGAACTGTTTCCCTCAGACTAAGTATTTTATCACATTTCCTCACCCTCCATGGATCTCATTAACTCTTCAAAGTTACCATGTGAACAACTTCATCAAACTCTGGAGGCCTGAGCCCAAAGGTGCCAAACTTTGTTTACATGGGTGTGAGTTCACTTCTTTGCATTGAGAACTATTGCAGGGTTGGTGCGGGGCCCTAATCATTGACCTCATGTGCACTTACTAAATAACACACTCAATGTCAAGTTTTTCTTCGGTTTACACTTTACAATTTCATTAGAATAATATAATATTTAATTTATCCTCAGACATACAAAGAGTAGGTTCCTGTTGGTTCCTCTCCCCCAAAGCCTTTGATTGGCGTGCAGGGATGGAAATGGAAGTTAGAAGGACACTGGAAGGAGGTGACTACTTTTAATAAAAACCTGATTTTATTCAAAAGTGAAACCCCCACAATGAAGTTGATGCCAGGGAATGACTTATCCACTTCATGGACCTCATTTTGTGCAGAAACATATTTGAAGTGGACGTCCAATCCAGGAAGCTGATACTTGAACTGTGTCATCCCTCCAGCCCAGGGATTGAGTGTGTCCATTTTGAAGATAATTGGAGAACCTTTGATGTTTTGACCTTTTCAAGCTAAATATCTGAAGACTTTTCCTGAAAATCAGGTCAAAAATAAAGTTGCTCTGATTTGCATGATAGTTGGTGTACTGCGAAAAGTGGCCTCAGAGATGACTAATTCAAAGTGACGTGCATGTAGCCTGTGGCATCTTTGAAATATGACCTTGTATATTTCAAATACCACAGGTCATGTAGTGATGTATTTTTTTTATCGGAGGGATGAAACCCTCTTTAATGGTCACACATGCAGAGCACACAGCACACACAGTGACATTTGACCTCTGCTTTTAAACCATCCTAGTGCCAGGAGTCTAGTACTAGGAGCAGTGGGCAGCTATTGCACAGCGCCCGGGGAGCAATGGGAGTGGTTGAGGTACTGTCCACATCGCATACCTGAGGTCACGCAGTCAAGTATGTGACTTGTACAGGAACTTGGTATCTGAGACTCAAAAAAGCCTTTTTTGAGTACATGTCCACTTTGCATCCCCGAGGTTGTGCTGTAAAGTATTTTAAGGGTACAGTCAGGCTTGGAATTTCGTCATTTTAGGGGCAAGGCCATTTGGCCTTTGGTGTTACACATTTTTTCAGGGCACAAAGGCCACATGCCAGGGCACAAAGGCCACATGCCAGGGCACAAAGGCCACATGCCAGGGCACAAAGGCCACATGCCAGGGCACAAAGGCCATTGAGGGAAACATTTGGATTTGGAGCTTACAAATAAATAACTTCACTTTTTGATAAGAAAAACACACGAATGACATGGAAAACAAATCACTTTTTTAATATCAATAATGTCAAACATGATATCATCATATAGGCCTATGCCTCCTTAGTATTACCGTATATAAAATAAAATACTCTACTTTGAATAATTAGTGTTTGGTACGTTTTCCATATACTACTTCACAAATCCAAAATCAAATAAAAAATCAGTATTTAGTTACTTCGGCATCATTTTGAAACGTGTATTACAATGAAATCACGGTAAAATATGTTCATTTTGTCGCAGTTGGTTTCCACCACAGTATTTACATGGAAATAAGCCCCGCCCCCTCTCCAGCGCGTCCTGTTTGAATGACAGGAGTAAACACAGCTGACAGCCGCAGTGAAACTCCAGCGGTTAGAGCGATGAGAATATTCGCATCACCTCCGTTGTGAACGCAGCATAATGCAGTTCAGAAAACACTGTTCTGTCGCTTTTAAAGCAACTTCGAGATTTTAACAGTATCAGGGGCACACAGGCCATGGTGGCCGTAGGACGTACAATTATTTGTGGGGCATAACGGCCAGACCGAGGGGCCATGACGGCCATGGCCTTGCCCTGTTTATTCATTCCTGGTTAAACTAAAGTAAAGGAACTTTACTTCAAAGCATGGGCGTAGGAAGCATCCTGAATGTGGGGGGGGACATTAGAAAAAATTGGATTTCCTGTATTCTGGTGCATTTTAACAGGTTTGATACTTTTATGTGGCTATACTATGAGGAACATGATGGGTACATTTTATAATTTTATCCAGTAGTAAAGAAAGGAAACATATTTGATTATTAATTCAGAGCCGTCTTTGAATTAATAAAAAGCAGTTTAAATGCCCATTTTTTGTACATTTATATACAACAATAAATATGTGTGAGTGCATTGAGAGATATTGTTGTGGAGAGTCATTTATATATAAATCACAAAATACATTTGTGAATCCTTCTGTGAGCATTTATTAATATTGAGACTGATCTGACTCCATACAGATGTTAAGTTCACCTAGGAATGGTATCACTGACTTAAATGTTGCTCTTCTGTCTATATTGGTCACATGATGCCCCTTGACTGAAATGTTTCCTGTTCAATATCCCCACTGATTTCCTTAACACTCTGGGATGAGAGTCCACATCACAATTTACTCTAAACTGTCATTTCCCTTTCATCACTCACCTCAGCAATGGATCTCTCTCCACTGTCCCTGTGTTCTGCCTCTGACTCAAGAGAGGTGGTGAAGTGATCACTATTGATTGAGCAGTATACTCTTTCACATTGAATCATAACAAGCCATACTGAATGTAAATACAACTGACTCTAAAGCAAGTCCCAGTCTGTGACATTGGACATTTTGAAGACTCAAAGTCCCAAGCAGTAGGTAGAATATTAGCTGTCTATGTAATGTGCACAGAAAATAAACAGTTAACCTCTTAAGCCCTGAGCCTGTTTTTCAGGTTTCAGGCTCGAAAATGCCACTAACACAACAAAGACTATATCTTCACTTCTAAAAGGGGTAAATTAATCATCTTTTCTCTCAAAGCAAGGTTACATCTGTGAGTTGGATGTAGAAGTGTCAGAATCAATATAGATGTTTTTATTTTAAAGTAAATTCAGATGGAACATAGTAAAAACATGTAAATTCTAATGTCCCCCTAAAAAAAAAACATTACTTATAGTAAACACCACCCTTGAATGATGGGTTAGTAGACTAAAAGCTTTAGGAATCCAAACTATAACATATAATAAGTACCCTGTATCAAGATTGATGCAAAACAAGTTAAATTTGACCTTTTTAGAGAGGTTTAGAAAAATAAAGTCCAGGCGGACTCACCTCTGGGTAATTAGGGAACCATCAGTTCCATTTGAACTTTTTCACTGTAAAAATCATTTTATTACTTTGAATTTTCACTATAGGTATTCATTCCATCCAAATACAACTGTTGTGAAAAAAATAAAAAATAAAAATAAAATATAAGAACATACTCTGTTATCCTCTTAGGCAAGGCAAGTTTATTTATATAGCACTTATAGGCCCCACGGACCGAAATCGCGTCATTTGCAGGAAACAACGTCTAAGGAACCTTACTATTTAATAAACTATGAATATTTTATATCCATATAACGGGAAAAAACTCATTTAACTGATCTTTTTCATTTATTTTTTCAAAAAAAACACAATGCTAACAGTGAGCATCTGAATTAGCCCCGAGCGAAAAATGCTAACCTATTACTGCACCGAAAATCACTCCTAGCTCCCATATTACTTATCCTAGCTCCCTTATTACTTATCCTAGCTGCACATCCAACACATCGTTTTTGATCGTAAAGACACAGAATCTAACGGTGCCCACCTCAACACTGAAAGATACAAACTTGCGACGTTATCAACAAAAACGTACATCAAAACAAGTGGCGCTAGGTACTAGCATGCGCTAGGCTAATGGCTTACCTTCCTCTTTGCCTGGTCTAAACTGGTCTTCAATGGCATTAAAACGATAAAAACGATGATGTAGTTAATCCATAGGTTAATATCCAATGTGGCTGTGTCCCCTTTGAAATGTTCTGATAATCTATAAGCAATAAAACTGCAATTCCGTTATCTGCTGTCCGTTCTGTGCTCCGTGTGCTCTGGGTTCTGGGTTCTGCTGTAATGCCTGCTGTTACGTAGTAAACAATAAATGAAGCCGCCTGCGTAAAGTACTTAAACTGGCTGGCATTCTTTATACTTTACGCAGGACCATATCTCTGGAACCCATTGGTCGATTCGTGTGATTTACACCTTTTTCTTAACCATCAGAACCAATAGAATCGATGGGCAGTTCCCAAATCAATGTAAAAATTACCATAGCGGACGTAATAGAGAAGCGAACAAAGCATATCTGAAAGTGCACGCCTGGACGGCAACATTTTATACCCAGTATATTGCCATAAATATGATGAAGGATTATCAGTCAAAATGTCTACATGACACAAAGACATTGGATTAACCTTGAGCGGCGTTTTTATTCCGGTGAACACAACTTTTGATCACAAATCAAAAAAGGTAAGACGAAATTATTGTAATATTTTTTAAACCGGATGTTGTTTACTTTCTCTTTTCTGGTTGATAGCTCCGCAATTCGGGGTCCTACAGTGATGATATTATATGTCTGGAATCTGTGGAGTCTCAGGTTTAAATCGTATATCTTGTTTGTGCAGTTACGATAAGTAATAAGGGCATTTCTACATTGAGTGCTGTGCAAAATCCGTTAGCATTAGTTAGCATTTTTTCGCTCCATGCTAATTCAAAGGCTTGGTATTACTCTTGTGTTTCTTTTAGCTAAAAATGGTTCACATTGTCAGTTAGCGGAGTTTCTTAGCGTTAAAAGGGTATGGAACATTAATAGTTTCATAAATGTTAAGAAGCCCTGAGACATAGTCTCGTAAAAAAACTGTGGGGGGGCGTCCACTGGGGGGACCCTCGGGCTTAAGAGGTTAACTGAATACTGGGATGGAAATGGCCTATAAGCACTCAGTAAAACATAAACACACACAAACACAGAAAAGAAAAGCTTCTGAATGATAAGAAGTATAATTAAAACATAATGCACATTATCATTTTGAGAAAGAGTACCTAAGTTAAAGAACTCAGAAAATAATCTCTTATCGAATTGAGGCTCCAGTAAAACACACTGACTGCGTCTCTACATGGACATCATGGGGTTTACATGAGCACAGAGAGATCGGGTTATTCATGTTCCCTGTTTACATGATAAATACTAGTGTAAAGTCTGAGGTGTTAAGGCTTCACACCTTCAATGATACAGGCTTCAATGATACTTCTGTGTAACAAAAACTCAGGAACTTAGTACTTTTTGGAGCGTCCCAGATAGCGCCTCCGTTTATTATTGTACGTGTCACACCACGCTCTCCTTCACCACACCAGGACAGACTGCGCATGCTCACAACACATGACCTCTCAACCCAATGCTTACACTAGTAACCTGGCATTTCGATGCCTTTTCTCATCTAAACTATTCAGTATTTGTATCTCTCTATCATGACATAAAGACGAAACTCCTCTCCAGAAGTGAGACGCTTTTGCCGCCACCGCCGCCATCACTGTTAACTGATTAACTGCTACCAGCTGATTACTTACTTTCCTCTTCTTTGACATTTTTGTTCTTATGTCCATGTTGTCTGGGGGAGAAAACATATCAAACCAAGAGATCGCCAGCTTTGATTTTCGCTGTATTAACCATTTCCTGAACATTTGGTGTGTGTGCCTTTTACTGCCTTACCTCCGCTACCAGCATCGCTTCATACAACAGGTCTGAGCTTTCCAACTATGGCAACACTCCTTGAACATGCGGGCGCTATGGGAGAATCTGCCTTGGTACAAAGTAGCAGTGAAAACATGGTACGGAGTTTCATTGATTTGTGCATTCTCTCAATAAGCAAGTGGAATGGATTTGATATGAAGCACTGACAAAGCGCTCTACAAAGTGCGGCGAGTGGATAGACCGATTCACGGACTTTCCACATAGTAAAAGTGGGGGGGTCTAAACTAATCATTTGAGAAAGTGGGGGGGACTTGTCCCACCCTCATATAATGGCTGCGACGCCCATGCTTCAAAGTTACTTTGTGTCCTGGGGCCTCATTTATAAACGGTGCGTACGCACAAAAATGGCGTACGCCAGTTTCTACGCAATGTTTGCAATTTATAAAGAACAAACTTGACGGGAAAACGTGCGGTACTCCACGCAAACTCTGACCCATGCGTACGCACTAAGCACAGAGACGAGAAACTGCAACACCGTTTGCAGAAGGAAGAATGGAGAGAAATGTGTGGAAATAATACCATAAATAAAACGTTACCTCTCATTTATCATATATGAAGAATTCATTTTCAAACATTGATTAAAGCCAATCTTAGAATGATGAAACAAACGCCTGTGTGAGACTCCTCAGTGCACACAAACACATTGGAGAAATAAATAAACACGGAAATGTTATTGCTCATCCCTCGATGCTGTTGTTATGAAATGTATTCTCATAAATGATGCGGTAAGCAGGAGGACAGAATTACTTTAAACTGACGACGTGTTGCATTTCTATAGGTTGTAGATACGAGCATGGTTTTATATACTATCATGTTTAATCGTGTTTTATGCCGTTTGCCAAGACTTGATAAGTCGCTCGTAAAACACAGGAGGTATGGAAACTAAGAACACCATGTGTGGTAAATTGTACAGCTAATATAACACAACACATTAGTTGTATTTCCTCTAACTGGTGGATATAGAGTTGCTGCGGGGGGGGGGGTTGAGATGCACAGGCTGCAGTGGAGACGCTGCGCACAGCTGATCGACAGCTGGAACACAAACCATCAAATACAAACAAATAATTCAGATCCAGACGTCATGACTCCACTCCGGAGGGATTCCCCGATCATTTCTTACAGTCTCTCATCAAGGGGGGGGGTCTCCTGTCCCCGGTACAAACACACTGCCTGAGGAAGGCTTTGTGTATTCTTTTTGTCATTAACCTTTTTCGGACCACTTTTTTATTTATGTTGGTGACGATCCGACCTCCATGCTGCTACTCTGTTTCAAACTGCATCCACCAAACAATATGATTTATCTCCACCTCCCCAAAAGAACCAGAACCTGACACGGTGTGAGATGTCTTTTTTAGCTGTTCTGTCCGTAGGCACGTCCTACGCTGATACGCAGTGTTTTATAAATGTCTGTGCGTATTTATTTGCTTTGTCCTACGTAAGCAACCTTCCCACGTTAATCCTACGCAAGGCTTTATAAATGAGGCCCCTGCTCTTTGTTAATCCCCGATCTCCTGGTGAAACTCCTCATTATGTCTGCCCTCTCAAAAATGTGTTTTTTATTTGTCTAAATGATAGTTTCTTAAGTGTGTTTGTTTTGTTCCTTAATGCAGAGGAAACCAACTGTATACGTTGCAGATTCTTGATCTCTCATATTTCATCATCTATTTTTTAGCATTCTTTTGTGTGATCAAATCAAAGAATTCAAGTTTTCAAGATTTAAAATGTTTATTATCACTTTATTTTTCCATTATGAACATCATCAAAGAAACTACGACAGAGAAAATGAATGAGTAAAGCCCTGCAGGAAAGGCACTCTTAAAGCTTCAAAATGACAGATATGTTCCCAAGCATAATACCATAACTACCCACACCACGTGAACTATATGTTTTTTACACAACGCATAAATGGCATCAACATTTAATCATGTCCTGCAAAAAATTATATTTTAGTGTAAAGCAGCTGCAAGTGCTCATGGTGATCAACAAGTTCACAGCTTTGAAACCACAAAACAAACCAACACTCCAAAGTCACATACATGATATAATAATATAGGCTATATATATATATTTATGAGTCTTTATCCTTTTAGCCATAACTGTAGAAGAGCAACTCGTGAAATCCCATTACTATTCATAGCTACAGACCAAATCAGCCTTAAAAAATAAATCCAAAAGATTTGAAAGTATCCATGTGTTCAGTTTCAAGAGTTGTTCTTCCGTGATTAATGAGTGAAGTGATTTAACTAAAACATAGTATATACTGGTATACACAGTAAGCAGAAGAATATATCAATTAAAAGAGTATGATTGATAGTCAGAGTGATGTTAGATTCCTAATCAAATGAAGTTTTATTTACATAGCACATTTATAAACGATGTTTGGTGGAGCCAAAGTGCTGAACATATAATAAAAATAGCCTACAGTAGAGACACTTTACAGCAAATACAACAGCACAGATTGTTCAGAATATCAGTATGAGAAACACGACACCCTCTGTCCTTAGACCCTCTGTCCTTAGACCCTCTGTCCTCAGACCCTCTGTCCTTAGACCCTCACATCGTACAAGGAAACACTTCCAGAGAAAACCCACAGTTCCAAGCACAGATTATGATCACAGTCGAGTTCATGATGGAAACAATCTTAATGTTATATTAACCTCGAAGATGAAATCTGAACTCATTACTCTTCACAGTAAATCAGTAATGAAAACAAGTAGCATTATTTGGATTTAATCCGACACTTCAACATCTTGAGGTGGTGAAATATTTTTTTCATTTTTAGTCCGTATATGATTGGGTTGAAAAGGGGGTTATAAGAAATTACTTGCAAAGTCAATACAAAACGTGTAGTTACAGGAATATTAAATCCAAGACGAACTATGATGACATCAAAAATAAATAAACAGGAAAAGCTGATTAAAACCATCAGGTGGGGTAAACAGGTCTGTGCAGCTTTGCTCCTGTATTCTCTACCATTTTGATATGATATTATAAGTATCCTGGTGTATGTAAAAAGTATGAAGATAAGAGGCAGAAGGGACAGATTTACCAACATGAACACTCCATATACAGAGAGAGCGCTCGAGCTCACACACTGAAGATTGTAAATTGAATTGTTACAAAAAATCCCCCTAAAGGTAAAACTGCAGAGTTTGCTATTAGCAAAAAAAACAATTCCCACTGCAGTCTCACAAGTCGGCAGAAGCCAAGACAAAACCAGACAGACATTGACAGTTATTTTTCTCATGATGGTTGAATAATGCAGAGGTTTACATATAGACACATATCTGTCATGGGCCATGGCTGCCAGCAGTAAAAACTCTGAATAGGACAGAGTGATATACATCGTAGTTTGAAACAGACAAGCTTGATAAGATATGATCTGTTTCTCTGATAAAAAGTCAATCAGAAGCTTTGGGTAGATGTTAGTGCTATAAAGAACAGAGTTAATCATCAAAGCTGCAATGAACACGTACATAGGCTCATGGAGGTTTCTGTGTAAAGCAATGATGCACACAATAGTGGAATTACTGCAGATGATCAGAACATACACAGTTAGCATGATCACAAAATAAAGATATCTATACCTCTGCAATTCCACATGACCGTCAAGAGTTATATATGTCACATTATATTCACCAGCCATCAATAGTTTGTATAAAACAAGGCAGATTATGTTAACAGTATACATGAATTAAGATATGAAAACATACAACCTGTTTGAAATGTTTCATGTGAAGTAACCTGCACCTCAGAAAGTGAACAGCTCCGCTCTGTGGATTCTTCTTTATCACATTCTTCACCCTCCACAGATCTCACTAAAACTTTTCACAAAGATCTGAGCAACTGGTAAACCAATGAATGAAACTCTAGAGGCATGTGGACACCAACAGGGGGGGGGGCAACATGTTCTGGAGACCCAAAGCTGTATCTACAAATCTTCTGTCTTCATACAGGTCAAAACCTAAACAGCTAAATATTTCTGTACATCTTGGATATTAAACGAGGTCTTCACTTTTCTATCTTCAGACAACCCTCAGATTATTTTGCACATTTGTACACCGAGCTACCAGACTTCTGATGTGCCGTAGGGTTGTCGGTTCAAGTCCCCGAACAGACCTAAACATGGAGTGTGGACTGCTGGGAGAGGGCCCGCTCAATAGCTATACTAGGATGGGTTACAAGCAGAGACCCCATTTCACTGTGTGCATGAATGTGTGAGCATTCAAGAGGCTTTCATCCTCCAAATCTAATCTAACAAATATATAATACTTTGTGCAATATACCCTGCTACTGCTACTTTTATTACCATGGTGAACATATCTGCTATATCGTTTTTACTTATTGTGTTATTAATAATCTGGGCATACTTAACCATTCTTTTTTTTCTTTTCTTGGCCTTACCTGCACGATCTGCTGATCATGAACATTTCCACGATGCAGGAAAAATAAAGGACTTCTGATTCTGATGCAAATGAGATCTTTATGAAGGCCTTTTGATGAGGCATTCAGAACGTTCCCTATTGGTAGAGTGTTTGCCATCAGCATCATGAGGATGTGACCGGTACATTATATGTTAAGCTTTTCAATGATAGGCAGTCTGTGTGTGTAAGAAGCCTCACAAGAGGAAGGATGCACAGTAAGGGACACTGAAGTGGAGACTTCTGAGGAGGAGAGGTGGATTGCAAAACTCAGACATGTGGTACCCACTACAGGAGAATAGGGTCAACAATAAACTAACAGATATCACCATGAAACCCCCCCCCCCCCCCTCATTACGGACATTAACACAGTTATCTTTGACATTACACGTTTTCTGACATGTCATGTTTAAATATGTTCATGAAGAGTTATGTAATGCTAACTATGAGGAGTTTGTTTACCTAAAGTGATGTAAGACTGTGTGTGTGTGTGTGTGTGTGTGTGTGTGTGTGTGTGTGTGTGTGTGTGTGTGTGTGTGTGTGTGTGTGTGTGTGTGTGTGTGTGTGTGTGTGTGTGTGTGTGTGTGTGTGTGTGTGTGTGTGTGTGCCAATGTACACATCCCTCTCAAGGCACTGAGAGAAATGACAAACAAAACTGTCCAGCTGGTCAGAAAGTGGGTGGGCCTCAACACACACTCCACACGGGGCATCATCTTTCTCCCATGTGGAGAGGGGGGGCTGGGAGTCCCCAATGTCGAGTGGACCTACATAGCCACCAGGCTAGCCCACCTGATCCACATGCTTAACAATGATGATGTCACCGTAAGAGAAATGGCCAGGGCCTCTCTCCTGCTGGATCTACACAGAAGGAAGATCCCCCTGGCCAGCGCAGACCAGAACAACTTCCTTGGCTTCAGCAGGAAAGACTCTGGGAAACTGGACTCTCAGGCCAAGGGCTTCGGGGTCTGGTCTGACTGGCCAGATCTCAATGACCTCTGCAATCGGACTGGAGTCCAGCTGAAATGGACAAGACTCAACACACAGACTGAAGTCCCCGTCTCTGATGAACTGATCACTGACCCCAGTGTGGTTGTGAAGGCTGACATCACAACACCTCAGGAAGAGACTGTGGAACTGCACAGAGACTCTGCAAGGAGGGTTCTGCTCAGCATGAAGCAGTCTGAGATCAGGCAGCACTGGTGTGGACTCAGACTACAGGGAAAGCTAGCCTGTTTGGGGTTTGCTGACCACTCAGTCTCACACTCAGTGTTTAAGATCGCCGCTGTTGGTGAGGATTTTCTGACATTTACCATCAAAGCAAGACTGCAGGTATTACCCACTAAGTACAATCTGTCCACCTGGTACCCTCGCATTCACACTCCATTCTGTTTAAACCATCAGGATTCACAACAACACCTAGAATCCATTGCACACATAACAAATGGATGTAATGCATACAAACGCCTGTACATAGCCCGTCATGACCGTATTGTGGACATTGTGTCTGATGCGGTACGAAACATCTTACCATCTAGCGCAGCAATGTACAAGCACACTAGAGTGCTACCAGAATGGTTTGGCTTTACCAATGATGTCTTTGCTAACATCCCAAATACACCTGATGTTGTTTTTGTTGACACCAACCAGAGGGAGGTGCTAATATTAGAAGTAGGCTGTGCCTTTGACCTGTACATGGACCAGGCTTTCCAGGACAAGTATATTAAATACCAACCACTGCTCGATGTGAAAACCAGCTTTGGGTACAAGTGTAGATATAGCATACTTGTATTCGGAAGTCTTGGCCATGTATATAAATGCACCATGATTGGTCTGAGGATTGCTGGAATGTCAAAGAGAAAAGCCAAACAAATTGCCAAATATTGCTCTGTTTCAGCTATTATTGGCAGCTTAGCCGTGTGGAGAAGGAGGTGCTATGTGTTCCCCTAAGTGTTCTGTGCTGCTTAGCCGTGTGGAGAAGGAGGTGCTATGTGTTCCCCTAAGTGTTCTGTGCTGCTTAGCCGTGTGGAGAAGGAGGTGCTATGTGTTCCCCTAAATGTTCTGTGCTGCTTAGCCCCGATATATTTGATTCCCTGTCTTATGTAATATAATTTGTGGAACCAAATAAAGTACTCAAATGTGTGTGTGCGTGTGTGTGTGTGTGTCATCTCTTTCTGATGACCTGGATAACCTGTCCTTTTCACACAGCAGGGTAAGGACCAATAGCTACTCGAAAAGTAAAAGGCTAGAGGGAAAGCTAACGACTGGGCCTGAAACTCTGATTGTGGGTGACTCTGCTGTAAGAGATGTAAAAGGTCTGTGTAGTAAGAACAACACCAAAGTACTCTGTTTTCCCAAGGATGTGGTCTCTGACTTGGCTGAGAAGATCCTGCATATTGGGGCTGAACATCCGACTGTGAAGAATGTGGTACTACACATTGGAACAAATGATGTTGTGAAACAACAGTCAGAAGTGCTGAAAGAAGACTTTAAATGTCTGTTGGAAACTGTCAGCTCTCTAAATGCGGAGGTGTTCATCAGTGGGCCTCTACCGCCAGTCAGAAGAGGAGTGGAGAGATTCAGCAGATTGTTTGCACTGAACACCTGGCTTTCAACTGTCTGTACTGACCATTCTGTCCATTTTATTGACAATTTTAACTTTTTCTAGGATCGCAGACATCTTTTCAAGGCAAATGGAGTTTGCCTGAACAAGTCAGGAGTAAAATTGTTTATCTCTAACGTATTCAACTGCCTGCGTCATCAATCTGTTCCCTCTGCCAAGGACAAGCAACAAGAGGAATCAAAACAGGAGAAAGACACAACACATCGCGCAGAAAACCCTGAAGAAGTATCACTGCACCCGCCTGAGGAATGTTCTGATTATGGGAGACAAATGAGACACATGGAGGAGTCTCCACTGCCCGTCACCCGTCACCCCCCTGTCAACGCCTTTGAGGATACTCTTCATTCATCCCCCAGCTCTCTCTACTCTCCGTTCACCCTTTCACCCTCGCCCACCCCCCTGGAGTTCGATGACCACATGAAGGCGAGACGCAGGGTTGGCAGCATGTCCTTTACTCCTGCCCCTCAACGACGCCCACCAAAATCACCGAAGCAGAGATGCGCACCATCTCCCCCGGCTTACAGTGTAGCCCTCACCCTGCCGTCCTATGATGAGAGGAGCAGGGTGGTGGGTCCTCCCTCCCCTTCAAAGCCTGATAGGGATGTGTGTGTACAAAACGCTGCAAACTGATATGTGCTGGGTCCAGGCTCAAGGGCGTATGGCACTCTCAACTCTTTCCAGGACATGCCGGGGCCCTGCCTGCCTGTAGCTTTGCCGATATCTGTGTTGATAGGTAATAGATTAAGAGCGGTGAATCATCTTAGATACAGGAAGCGCTCAAACGTTTGTGTGAGTTTATCTAATTTAGCAGTGATTCCATGTCAGCCACAGCTTGTTACAAAAAACCTGACTGATAGTGTGTTTAACGAACTTAAACTAGCTTTATTAAATGTCAGGTCTTTGGCAGGAAAAACATTTGTAATCAATGATTTTATCACTGAGCACAATCTCGATTTTATGTTTTTATCAGAAACTTGGATTGAACAAAATAACAGTGCAGCTGTTCTTATCGAATCAACCCCTCCCAACTTTAGTTTTATGAGTCAGGAAAGAAAGCATAAGAAAGGGGGTGGAGTTGCTATTCTGTTCAATGATTCCCTTCAATGCAGGAAGACATCTTATGGGAACTTTGCTTCTTTTGAATATGTGGCCCTTCAGCTGAAATGCTCCTCTCGAGCTCTGTTCCTAAATATCTATAGACCACCCAAATACTGTGCAAGCTTTTTTGATGATTTTACCGAACTGCTGTCTATAGTGTGTATTGACTTTGACCGTCTAGTCATTGTTGGTGATTTTAACATCCATGTTGACAACCCCCAGGACAGAGGGGCTAAAGAACTGTTTTGTGTTCTTGATAGCTATGGACTGACTCAGCATGTGACGGAGCCCACGCACAATAAGGGGCACACTCTGGACTTAATTATCTCAAAGGGTCTGAATATCTCTAAGGTTGTGGTGACTGATGTTGCACTCTCTGACCATTCCTGTGTTTTCTTTGAGAGCTCTATTTCTGTTCACAAAAATGTTCAGAAAGAGGTAACCACAAAGCGATATTTAACTGAAAACACTAGAGAAATGTTTACTCAGAATTGTTCTTCCACACTTGCCCCTGCTAACATCTCAGTAAATGAGCTAGAAGATCATTTTAATTAAAAATGTTATAGATGCCATTGCTCCAACTAAGGTAAAGGAAGTGTCTGGCAAGAAAATATCTCCATGGAGAAAGGCCATGACCGTGAAAACAGAAAAAAGAGAATGTACATACATATTTTCTCTATGTTTAACAAAAGCTCAGGAACATTCAAGAAGATATTCTGCAGAATCATTGACAATTTTTAATCGAGGGGCCTTAAAGACCCTCATTACATCAGCTTCTGTGGACCCTGCTGTCATCTGAACACATTGCATCATATTACTGAGGTGCACACACACACGCACGCACACACACACACACACACACACACACACACACACACACACACACACACACACACACACACACACACACACACACACACACACACACACATTATTGCTATGTAGGCTTTTGCTTTTGTTGTATACTTTATTTTTACATTATGATGGGTAAATATTATTTTTCATTCTTCTTTGTAATTGTTAGTTTCTGTCTCTGAGCGGCGGGCGGCTATTAAAGCTGCAGCTTCCTGATCTCTTCTGTCACATTTCTTAATTTTTCATCATCTGCAATTTATGCAGTCTTTTGTGAACAAAGAGACAACAGCAACAGCAACACAAAGCTGTTTGGCTTTGGCAGAGAAGATCTGGCACATTATTCGTGGCGTGACCCACACACTCAGCTCTGCTTCTCATCCCACAAACGCTTGTTCCTCACAAATGTGGCTCCATTTAAAAGAGAAATAAACCGGCTTTCCAACGGTATGAAATGTAATGCCAAGAAGCATTGTTACAAAAAAGTAGTCGTCTACCAAACACACATTTCCTGACTTGCTGTGCTATGTTTAGTAACTCTTCACCCAACCCAGGTAACATTAGTGTGATTTGATCCGACACAACAACAATTTAAGGCTTTTAGAGATTTCTTTCATTTTCAGTCCGTATATGATTGGGTTGAAGAGGGAGTGATAGGAAACTATTTGCAAAGTCAATATCAAACGTGTCATTTTAGGAATATTTAACCCTAGACGAATTATAACAACATTTAAATAAAATAAACAGGAAAAGTTGATTAAAACCAACAGGTGGGGTAAACAGGTCTGTGCAGCTTTGCTCCTGTATTCTCTACCATTTTGATATGATATTATAAGTATCCTAGTGTATGTAAAAAGTATGAAGATAAGAGGCAGAAGGGACAGATTTACCAACAGGAACACTCCATATACAGAGAGAGCGCTCGAGCTCACACACTGAAGATTGTACATTGAATTGTTACAAAAAATCCCCCTAAAGGTAAAACTGCAGAGTTTGCTATTGGAATAAAGAATAAATCCCACTGCAGTCTCACAAGTCGGCAGAAGCCAAGACAAAACCAGACAGACATTGACAGTTATTTTTCTCATGATGGTTGAATAATGCAGAGGTTTACATATAGACACATATCTGTCATGGGCCATGGCTGCCAGCAGTAAAAACTCTGAAAAGGTCAAAGTCATATACATCACATTTTGAAACAGACAGGCTTGATAAGATATGATCTGTTTCTCTGATAAAAAGTCAATCAGAAGCTTTGGGTAGATGTTAGTGCTATAAAGAACAGAGTTAATCATCAAAGCTGCAATGAACACGTACATAGGCTCATGGAGGTTTCTGTGTAAAGCAATGATGCACACAATAGTGGAATTACTGCAGATGATCAGAACATACACAGTTAGCATGATCACAAAATAAAGATATCTATACCTCTGCACTTCCACATGCCCATCAAGAGTTATATATGTCACATTATATTGAGCATCCATCAGTAATGCAGGCAGATCATATGTTAACTCTCATGAACAATACCTGAACAGTCTCTCTTGCAGTAACATGCAAGCTGTGATGCAGAGTGCTAATGCTTCACACAAACAGAAAGTGTCTGAGTCTGTGGGAGGTTTTTTGTCTGACTGCTAACTCCTCTATGGATCTCATTAAACTCCATCAACACGTGAAGAGCTTCAGCAAACTGAATTGTACTGAATACAAAGGCAATGTTTGATGTAACCTGGATTGATCACGTTACTGTGAGAGTTCACTGTAATCTCAGATACAAATGATGTAAGGAGAGGAGGTTTGGTGGAGGCTTATTCAGGTGCCTCTTCAGGACACAGCTTTCTGCAAGAACCAGGTTTCCACCATGCATTTGTCGGTGTCACTGGACCCAATTCGCCCAAGGCCAGCAACAAATATCCAACACTACCTGTTTGGCAACGTCAACAGCGGAGTTGGCGATAATCTGGATTATATACAATAGAAAACTCTGCCTCCTTATCTCTAGCAATTGTTGAGCAACATATTTCCAAGGCCCATACCTTTGACCCAGTTGATCACTTCCTACTCCCCTCACCGAGCACAGGCCTGCAACCTTAGGGTGCTGCACTCTCTTACTTTTGTCTCCTTATTCCTGCCCGTTGGCGTCAGCTGATAGGTGTTATAGTGATTTGTTTGTTTTTGTCTTGTCATGACCCTAATTGCCTATATAGCAATTACAACAAATAATAAATAGAGCCAATATTCAAAACAAATATTCATTTTCTTCTTGTCAGAGTTCATAGATGAAATTCATCTTGAGTTCATAACAAATAAAAAATCAATTTTTCCAACTTCAGCCAGTAGTAGTCCAGTTAATCTCCAGCTTCCAGGAGCAAACAGAGTTTGTTGACAGGCCTCTGTAAAACACTTGTTTTTGTTTTAACTAGAACACTTCGGACAAGCCCTTTACTTCCTGGCAGGGTCTTCAGAATCCGTCCTAGCACCCAGGAGTTTCTGGGAGCCGAATCGTCCACAATAACAACGAGGTCTCCAGGAAGAAAGTTCCATTCTGATATTATTCCATTTATTTCGCTGTTGCATTGTTGGAAGATATTCTCTGACCCATCTCTTCCAGAAAAGATCAGCCAGATATTGTACCTGTCTCCATTTTCTTCTTCAGTACAGGTCCTCCTTCACGAAGAGTCCAGGTGGCATAACAGGGATAGTTTTGAGCAGAAGCAGATGATTAGGTGTTAAAGGCTCCACATCATTCAAGTCATTTGTTATGGTTTTGATGAGTCTATCATTCATTATAGATCCACTTCACATAAGGCTGTTTGTAATGCCTCATCATCATGACTTGTTCTCTTACCACAGAGCTCAGCATCTTTTTTAGTGACTTGATGAGTCGCTCCCATACACCTCCGTGGTGAGGGTCTGCTGCTGGGTTGAATATCCACTCGATCCCTTCTTGAAGAAGGTTGCTTTGGATTTTGTCGTGTTTAGTTATTTTAATGACTGTTCAAGCTCCTTTTGCGCACCAATGAAATGTGTACCTTGATCAGATCTGATGGTTTTCACAGTACCTCTACGACATAAGAGTCTCCGTATTGCATTGATGCAGGAGTTTGTGTCCAAACTACTAGCCACTTCAAGGTGGATTGCACGGCTAGTGAGGCATGTGAAGATTACACCCCATCGTTTCACATTGGTCCGACCTCGCTTTATCTCAAACGGTCCAAAATTGTCCATGCCAACTGCAGTGAAAGGTGTCAAATCTGGCATCACGCGGTCCTGAGGAAGATCTGCCATCTTTTGCTCTCCTACTTTAGACTGCATACGTCAGCAGAAAACACACTTTCTGATGATCATTCGTGCTGAGGAGTTTGCAGAGGACATCCAATATTTGTGTCCTAGTTTTGACAGCATGTGATTTCTGTGTGTGACCAACTTGGATGTGTATGTGTCTTAGAATGATTTCTGATATGTGGGATTTTTTGGGCCGGATTATGGGATTCTTAGCATTCCCACATTTTTAATATAGGGCTGTCTTTTTGGCAGCATTTCCTCTTTTCAGGGAGGTTAATGTCCTGTGCAAAGTGTTGCCTTTGTTCAAATGCAAGTATGGCCATTTCAGCATTGACCATATCTTCCACAGTCAGATTTGTGTTGGCGGTCACTTTAAGGTTTATGGCCCGTTCCTTCAGTGATTCATTACTCAGCAGCAATCCAGGGTTTGTCACCTTCCTTCTTTGAGTGATCTCCAAGAGCAATCTTTTCCATTTCAGGATCCAAGCTAAAGGATCAATCTGAGTTCCAATCTGAGCAGTGTTAAATTAGTTCACTTGTGGGACTTTTCTCCTCAATACTCATCACATTTACAGTGACATTCCTTTTCACTTCAGGATCATCTGGAGAAAGATTATAGATACAGTTATTTCATAACTATCCACTGGTTTCTTTTGACCCATTGTTTGCAGGAGAACTGTCATCTTCCATCCTTCATAGCATTACAGCATCCTCTCAGGTAAAGGGCATAGGCATGTAATGCTTTTCCATCATCAGGTTTAATCATGCTCCAGTTGAGAGCTTTCTCCATATAGGCATTTGCAATTTTCAATCCATCTCCAAAGTGAACTTTCAGAAGTCTTCGTGCCTCTGCATAGCCTCTGTCTGGTTCCATGTGAAAACAGCTCCTCACCAGTTCCCTTGGTTGGCCACTAGTGTGTTGTTCAAGGTAATCAATCAATCAATCAATCAATCAATGTTTATTTATATAGCCCAATATCACAAATGTTACATTTGTCTCAGTGGACTTCACAGTTTGTACAAAAATATCAGTATGACAATACGACACCCTCTGTCCTTAGACCCTCTGTCCTTAGACCCTCAAATCGTACAAGGAAAAACTTCGGAAGAAAACCCACAGTTTAAAGGGAACATGGGAGAAACCTCAGGGAGAGCAACAGAGGAGGGATCCCTCTCCCAGGACGGACAGACGTGCAATAGATGCCGTGTGTAAATTGAAAAGATAATACATTTGCAACATAGGTAGTCCAAATGTTTGGAAATGCATGTGTGTATAATAGGAAGATGAATCCACGAGGATATCCATCCAGGACCTATGATCCAGGACCACAGCCACGACTCAAGATCCAGGGCTCGCGATGCAGGACACAGGACCACAGGATCATCCATGACTCCGGATCCCAGCGTATATAGACACCAAAAAGAAAGAAATGTGGGGAAGCTGGGTTAATCGGAACATGAGAGTACACAGGTATAGACAGAGAGAAGGAAGAAGTAAGATGTTCCCCGACAAACTAAGCCTATATCAGCAAAACTAGGGGCTGAATCTAATCAGCCCTAACTATAAGCTATATCAAAAAGGAAGGTCTTAAGCGCACTCTTAAAAACGGATAGGGTGTCTGCCGCCCGAACACAAACTGGAAGCTGATTCCACAAATGTGGAGCTTGATAAGAAAAGGCTCTGGCTCCCATTGTACTTTTAGAGACTCTAGGAACAACCAACAACCCTGCATTCTTGGAACGCAATGCCCTAGTAGGACAGTAGGGTATAATGAGTTCTTTAAGGTAAGATGGCGCCTGCCCATTAAGGGCTTTGTAGGCGAGAAGAAGAATTTAAAATGATATCCTGTGTTCTATAGGGAGCCAGTGTAAGGCAGCCAGAACAGGAGTAATGTGGTCCCTTTTCCTAACTCTGGTTAGTACACGAGCTGCAGCATTTTGAATCAGCTGAAGCAACTTGACTGACTTCTTGGTACACCCTGATAATAAAGAGTTACAATAATCCAGCCTTGAAGTAACAAATGCATGGACTAGTTTCTCTGCATCGTTTTGAGGGAAGATATGCCTGATTTTTGCAATGTTACGTAGATGGAAGTAGGCGGTCCTTGAGATTGATTTCATGTGGGCGTTAAAGGATAAATCCTGATCAAATATAACACCAAGATTCCTTACAGTCTCATTGGAGGCCAAATTAATGCCATCCATAGTTAGTATATCTTTAGATCATTTGTTTCGTAGATTCTTCGGGCCAAGTACAATAACTTCAGTTTTGGTCGTGTTTAACATCAAAAAGTTTAAGGTCATCCACGTTTTTAAGTCCTTGAGGCAGTCTTGAATTTTATTTAGATGATTAATTTCATCAGGCTTGATGGATAAATATAGTTGAGTATCATCTGCATAACAATGAAAGTTTACAGAATGATTCCTTATCATATTGCCTAACGGAAGCATATATAATGTGAACAAAATAGGTCCAAGCACTGAGCCCTGTGGCACTCCATGGCTAACTTTGGTTTGCGTGGAAGATTCATCATTGACACGTACAAACTGAGAGCGTTCAGATAGATAGGACCTAAACCAGCCTAAAGCAGTTCCCTGTATGCCAACTAAGTGCTCTAGTCTTTGCAATAAGATATCATGATCAATAGTATCAAATGCAGCACTGAGATCGAGCAAAACAAGAATAGAGACAAGTCCCTTGTCGGAGGCTATTAGAATGTCATTTGTGACTTTAACCAGAGCTGTCTCTGTGCTATGATGTGTTCTAAAGCCAGACTGAAAATCTTCAAATAAATCATTGTTTTTTAAGAAATCACACAGCTGTTTTGCGACCGCTTTCTCAAGAATCTTTGAGAGGAACGGAAGATTAGAAATAGGTCTATAGTTGGCTAAAACCTCTGGATCGAGGTTGTGCTTTTTAAGAAGCGGTTTTATCACTGCTACTTTGAATGATTGTGGAACATAGCCTGATAATAAAGACATATTCATAATATTTAATAAAGAAGTGCTAATTAATGGAAAAACTTCCTTCAACAGCTTAGTTGAAATTGGGTCTAACATACACGTTGATGGTTTAGAAGAGAGAATGATTGAATTTAATTGTTCAAGGTTTATGGCTGAAAAGCATTCTAGTTTACTATCTAGTGTAATATTAGAACTTACGTTTTCGTAAGTTCCGTAATAAAGTATATCATCATCATCGTTTTATTCTCAATGCCATGTTTAAATGCTCGCATGAATGTTTGGAAACTTAAAGGGTCACCATCAAATACAAGTATTTGTCTGGAGGGAAGTGAGGATTGTTTTTGATGTAACATTAGTAAATCATTTTGCCTCTGGATCACAGTTATCAGATCTTTACATTGACTACTAGAGTCTGTTTCCTCAGAACTTTCACCCCTTGATGGCTCTGGTGTTCTCTGTGCCAGCAATGGAGCTGGTTCAGAGGGGTCTAATGCAAGTGCAGGCATTTGAGTAAATAATCTGTGAAGTGGTGTTTTAGCAATGTTTCCAAATTCTCTGTATTTAACAGGAGAGGATTGCAATTCCTCCAAAGTGTGCATGTGACTGTCCAAATATTCATTCATTCCATCTCTTTTTTGTACTGTAGAATGTATTTCAGGGCCCACATAAAAACCGTCAACACCTTTAATTTGGCTTCAGATGCAATTCAGCTTGTAATCTGTTTTTCTCCATTTCCACAGCGTGTTTCCGTCTTAATGTGGACATATGGGGCGAAGCCTGCGAGCTAGTTCAGGCAGTCAACTCGAGCACCAATGATACATTAACACATGATGCACCTCGTCCCTCTTACAACCAACCAAACACATTCCCCTAAACTTGCCGCTCTATTTAAGCTGCCAGGTCTTCCTGCCTCTGCCTCGCTATGCTGCTGCTGCCACTGCTGTGTTCACTTGCTATTGCTGCGTTCATGTTCCTGCTGCTGTGTTTCATGTTGCTGCTGCTTGCCTGCTTATTCACATCGCTGCTGCTCTAAACAGTCCTCCATGACATTTTCAGGTTACCTGCTGGTGCTGTCCTTTGCACATGTGTCTCGCTATCTCCGACTCTGGAAGCCAATCATCATCCACAGGGGAAGAAGCCTGCCTCATATCCGAAACATAGGCTAGCTCAGAGCATGGCTCAGACGCCGCTGGAACGAGCCGCAGCTCCCGGAACGACTGGCCGGGTGTCCCGTCCGTCCTCAACCACGAGGAGCTTTTTTCCTTCCGGCCAAGAGAAAGGCCCGAGTTGTACGCCACCACCGGTAACAATCCCTTTCATCACAGAGCGTCAAATAACAGGCTCAATGTCTCTCGGCCAGCGGCCAATTCAACACCAAAAAAGGCAGGAGCAAGCTGACTCTTCCTTTTTCGAAGTTAAATCAGCACTTGAAACCTTTAATTCCAGGATAGATTCCCTGGAAGAAAACCCCTTTTCCGCTGCCTGTAAATGTAAACAAACCGGGTCCCTTCTCTTCAACCCATGCTTCTACTTCCTTGTTTACCCATGCTGCTCCGCTTCCCGCTGACATCACACCCCCGAGGACTCTGGGAAATGAAGTCTCAGCTCCAACCACTGGTCCTAGCTTCCTGAACCCTGAAGCAGAAATTCCTGACTTAGGAATCCCATATTAGCAGGTATATCATACAATTCTGCATGAGGCAATGCTTTATTATGGAAATATTTCGTCTGCAGTAATTCATATTTTGAGGCAATTATACAGAAGTAGTTATACTACCCTCACTTCCTCATGAAAGAACAACAAAGAAGTGAGGATACCCGGCCCGGAGGAAGCCCGGGGTCTCCTTCTGGAGCCAGGCCCAGAAGGAGGACTCGTCGGCGAGCGTCTGGTGGCCGGGCTTGCGACGGAGCCCGGCCGGGCACAGCCCGAAAAGGCAACGTGGGCAACTCCTCCGCTTCTCCGTCCCGCGGGCCCGGCACCTACGGGAAACAGCGATGGGGTCGGGTGCGCTGACAGAAGGGTGGCAGTGAAAGCAGAGGGTCTCGACGGACCGGACCAGGGCGACAGAAGCTGGCTTTGGGGACGTGGAACGTCACCTCTCTGGGGGGGAAGGAGCCGGAGCTTGTGCGGGAGGTGGAGCGTTACCAGTTGGATCTGGCTGGGCTCACCTCGACGCACAGCGTCGGCTCTGGAACCTTACTTCTGGATAGGGGTTGGACTCTATTGTTCTCCGGAGTTGCTCAAGGTGTGAGGCGCCGGGCGGGTGTGAGGATACTCACAAGCCCCCGGTTGGGTGCTTCGTTGTTGGAGTTTACCCCAGTGGACGAGAGGGTCGCCTCCCTACGCCTGCGGGTTATGGGGGGGAAAACTCTGACTGTTGTGTGTGCTTATGCACCAAACAGCAGTTCAGAGTATACGGCCTTCTTGGAGACCCTGGAAAGAGTCCTGTATGGGGCTCCTGAAGGGGACTCTTTAATCTTGCTTGGAGACTTCAATGCACATGTGGGCAATGATAGAGACACTTGGAGGGGCGTGATTGGGAGGAACGGCCCCCCTGATCTGAACCGGAGTGGTGGTTTGTTACTGGACTTCTGTGCTAGTCATGGATTGGCCATAACAAACACCATGTTCAAACATAAGGATGCTCATAAGTGTACGTGGTACCAGAGCACCCTAGGCAGAAAGTCCATGATCGATTTCGTTATCGTATCATCGGACCTGAGGCCGTATGTTTTGGACACTCGGGTAAAGAGAGGGGCGGAGTTGTCAACTAATCACCATCTGCTGGTGAGTTGAGTCGAGTGGCGGGGGAAGCCTCTGGATAGACCTGGTAAGCCCAAACGTGTAGTCGGGTGAACTGGGAACGTCTGGAGGAGGCCCAAGTTCAGGAGGCCTTCAACTCACACCTCCGGCAGAGCTTTTCGGCCATTCCTGTGGAGGTTGGGGACATTGAACCAGAGTGGTCGGTGTTCAAAGCCTCTATTGCCGAAGCCGCGGCGGGGAACTGTGGTCTCAAGGTCTGAGGTGCCTCAAGGGGTGGTAACCCTCGAACCTCCTGGTGGACACCGGTGGTCAGGGAAGCCGTTCGACTGAAGAAGGAGGCCTTCAGGGATTTGTTATCCCGGGGGACTCCCGAGGCAGTTGCAAGGTACCAACAGGCCTGAAGGGCTGCAGCCTCAGCCGTGGCCGAGGCAAAGCAGCGGGTGTGGGAGAAGTTCGGAGAAGACATGGAAAAGGACTTTCGGGTGGCACCAAAGTTGTTCTGGAAAACTGTCCGACACCTCAGGAGGGGGAAGCAGGGAACCATCCAAGCTGTGTACAGTAAGGATGGGACGTTGTTGACCTCAACTGATGGAGTGTTAGGGCGTTGGAAGGAACACTTTGAGGAACTCCTGAACCCGACAACTCCGCCCTCTATGTTAGAGGCAGAGCTGGAGTATGACGGGGGATCAACACCAATCTCCCGGGGGGAGGTCACTGAGGTCGTCAAACAACTCTACAGTGGCAAAGCCCCGGGGGTGGATGAGATCCGCCCAGAAATGCTGAAGGCTCTGGGTGTTGAGGGACTGTCATGGTTGACACGTCTCATCAACGTTGCGTGGAAGTCGGAAACAGTACCGAAGGAGTGGCAGACCGGGGTGGTGGTTCCCCCTGGATCAGAGGGTGTGTGCCAATTACAGAGGCATCACACTACTCAGCCTCCCCGGGAAAGCGTACTCTAAGGTACTCGAAAGGAGGGTCAGGCCGATTGTCGAACCTCAGATTGAGGAGGAACAATGCGGATTCCGTCCTGGTCGTGAAACGACGGATCAGCTTTTTACTCTCGCAAGGATCCTGGAGGGGGCCTGGGAGTACGCTTATCCGGTCTACATGTGCTTTGTAGACTTGGAGAAGGCGTATGACCGAGTTCCCAGGGAGTTACTGTGGGAGGTGCTGCGGTAGTATGGGGTGAGGGGGTCTCTACTCAGGGCCATCCAATCTCTGTACTCCCAAAGCGAGAGCTGTGTCCGGGTCCTCGGCAGTAAGTCGGACCCATTTCCGGTGAGGGTTGGCCTCCGCCAGGGCTGCGCTTTGTCACTAATCCTGTTTGTAATATACATGGATCGGATTTCGAGGCGTAGTCATGGGGGAGGGGGTCTGCAGTTCGGTGAACTAAGGATTGCACCACTGCTTTTTGCAGAGGAAGGTTTGGGGCTCTCTGCTGGAACTGCTACCCCCGCGACCCGACCACAGATAAGCGGGAGAAGATGGATGGATGGATAGTTATACTACTATAAATGAAATAATTATTAAATAATAATAATTAAAAATAAATAATATATCTGTTATGTGGTTCTGAATAATGAAGAATAGCTCGATACTTATTCGTCCATCATCTTAGACTTCGCTCATTACAGTGGCTCTCTCTTCTATGAATACCATTAATTATTCTCTGCCAAAGCGGCCAATGTACATTCAATCACCTACCGGAGAGAGTTTTTCCCAGAGGATTCAAGCCTTCTATATGTTATAATTCTGGATGTGTGTACCTATCTTAAATTGTAATTTACACACGTGTGTAGTTTGTATAGATATGGCCACCCTTGCTTGGTGTGCCTCAGGAGGCTTCACGCTGCAAAATCGACTCCAGTGATGTGCCAGCTCTCCAAAGCTTTTTCACCCTAACAGATGTTTGTCAATTACCTTATCACCAGGCTAAATCAAGGTTCCCTAGCAGGTTTACTGGCTCCCAAAGGGACCTATGTCTGTTAAAACCTGCACTGAAGACTGAGTTGCGCTGAAGGAACCAGGATTATTAGATGTGCCGCTATTAAAGAGTTTAGAAACCTGATAGGCGCCCAAGCGCAACGAGGAAATATTCTTGCAAAGTATTTTTATTGATCTGTTAGCTCCTCATGATTCTTCCGTCAAGAGTATTAATAGCTTAACTCCTGAAGAGCTTTCCTGTTTCTAAGCTTCTGTAGATGAAGCCGGCAGACGATTAAGTCAATAGGGGTGTGTGCATGGTGAGGGAATGCTCCGGTTTTGGGACACAATTAACATGGGATCACTCCGGTCATTGTCCGTACTTCGTCTCACTGGAATATTAACGGTCAGATTGAATACAACATGGGGTCATGACCGAAAGAACGAGATCGCGGATACAAGCGGCCGAGATGGGTTTTCTCCGCAGGGTGGCTGGTGTCTCCCTTAGGGATAAGGTGAGAAGTTCGGTCATCAGGGAGGGACTCGGAGTTGAGCCGCTCCTCCTTCGCGTCGAAAGGAGCCAGTTGAGGTGGTTCGGGCACCTAGTTAGGATGCCACCTGGGCGCCTCCCTAGGGAGGTGTTCCAGGCACGTCCAGCTGGGAAGAGACCAAGGGGTAGACCTAGGACCAGGTGGAGGGATTATATCTCTTCGCTGGCCTGGGAGCGCCTTGGGATCCCCCAGTCAGAGCTGGTTGATGTCGCCAGGGAAAAGAAAGTTTGGGGCTCTCTGCTGGAACTGCTACCCCCGCGACCCGACCACGGATAAGCGGAAGAAGATGGATGGATGGATGGATAGTGTAACGGAGGTGATCTCTGGGCCCATAGATCTCGGCCTCCGTTACGGGTAATATAGCACTAAAAACATTGCACAGGAAGCAGGGGAATAAATGTAATTTATGTAACTAGTTTGTCTGTCTTTGTTTCCTGGTTTTATTCTGAAAAGTGTTCCCCTTTCCCCATGTCTGTTGCTGATTGTGTGCACCTGGTGCCCTGTGTTGTCTCCTTCCCCCTCACCCGTGTCTTGTTGGTTGATTAGGGTGTGTGTGTGTATTTAGGCTCTGTTTCCCTGTCTGTTAGGAGGCTGGTAGTGTGGTGTGAGATCCCTGTGGTTGGTGACGGTGTGCACATGTTCGGCAGGATTGAGACTGTGAATCGTTGTGTCATATGTTTATGAGGTAATAAATGCCCACACCGGGTTATATTTTTCGACGTTCTGCCTCTGCCTCCTTGCTTGGTCTGGGCCGCTCAATTGTCGGCTTCACAGTTAGCATGCTTAAAGGTTAAACTAACATGTTCCAAATTTCAAACAATAGCATTTAATTTAAAGGGGACCTATCATGCAAAATGCACTTTTGTACGTCTTTTATACATGAATATGTGTCCCCGGTGTTCCAGGGAACTCACCAAGTGTCAGAAAACACAACCCTCTCTATTTTCCTCCATACCCAAATCACTAAAAAAGGGGCTGCAACGGATCTGATAAAAACTGATCCAGATTTGCTACGGCTATTGGTCAATTCTCCACCTAGCAGGGGAATGAGAGATTGGGCCACGGCCGGCCATTGCTGCTCGAAAGCGCTGGAGACGCTGTAGTACATATGCCAGGCCTGTAAGTGGCGCTGTAGTCTGCCACAAAAGCAGCGAAGAAGACTTCCCTTGCATGGTTGCCATGGTTGCCCTTCTGTTTATTCTCCGCTGTGGTTCTTTTTCTCCCTCCCCGAGGCAAGCGTTTGCGCCTCCTGCTTTAAAACAAATGAATAATGACTCTATATAATCATATGTAAGGGATAATGTGCAGCGACGCGGTCATTATGGGGAAAAGAACACCGACAGGCTGACCAGGAGCCCGACGCCAAGCGGAGGGATCTAGATCGGCATGAAGGCACATTATGCAATGTGCACATTATCCCGTTTATTACACGGCCACATTCTCAACAAAGTAACGACATGACTCCCAATATTAATTGAAATGCTTTTATGGATTTAGAAAATGAGTTTATTGACTTAAAAAATAGTTGTATGTATTGATTTAAATTTACATGCATCCGCTAAGAAAAATAGTCCGTTGTTTCTGTTTGAACTAACGTAGCAACGGCAGGAACTGCTTCAATAGCGTTTTTGAGGAGCTTTTTGATTACAGATTTGAAAACATCGTTGCTTGCTTTAAAAGTAGCACAATTCATTATGTCAAACCTTGGGAAGTATCTAGATATCCCTGCTCTAATGCCAAAGGAACTGCCAACTCCCCTCTCCTGCAGGGGGGCGTGGTCAGCTGCAGCTCACAGAATCAGCCCCCTGCAAAAACAGGGCTGGAAAGAGCAAATAGAGCGAAATGAGGCATGGCTAAAATGCAGGATCTGTTTGGTATTTTGAAAAAATATATATATTTATATACTTTATATAGGTATGGCCCTACAATATATGTTTCAAATATAGCATGATAGGTCCACTTTAAGTAAAGGTGAAAAAGCAGGGACTCACATGGCTGTAGACTGTTGTTTATTGAATATGTTACATCATCATTACATTTTCATTATAGTTACAAAGGGTGAAAATATTAAAACAAAATGACAACAGTAAGTGGTTTAACATCATAATGCCTAACATACAGTACACCTGAATTCCTGTCAAATCTACTTTTTAGGAGGATATGTTAAAAAAATACATTTTAATATTGACCTTAAATATGCATGAATAGGCAGCACATAATATCTATGACATTTAACGGAAGTGTAATATGATACAATTTAAGGGAAATTCAAGCCAAATCTGAGTTAAATCAAGCATATACAATATTGTTGTTGTGCTTTATGTTGATCTCTATCTAATCATGTATCTCTTTAAATAATTATGATAGGAAACACAATCTAACATGGTCAACTTATTCCTTTTATATTTCAGCAGCCGGACCCTTCTTCAGACATCTTAATATGACTCCTTTGATTTGAGGCAGACCCAGGCCATAAACTATAGGGTTATTGAGGGGGGGAATGATCAGATACGCTAAAGACAAAATAACTGCGATGCTTGGATTCAGTTGATCAGCCTCAAATCGAGTCAAAGACAGCTCGCTGAAGAGAGAGATGGAGTAGGTCATAAAGGACACAATGTGAGGCAGGCAGGTTTGTAACGCCTTTCCTCTGAATTCAGACGATCTCCTCCTGCAGACCAGCAGAATCCGTAGATATGTGTACAGGACGAAGAATAGGGGGATGAAGATCCCGGTCACCGTGATAAACTGTCCAGCTATGTTGTTTGGAGTGGTGTCCACACAGGAGAGCTGCACCACAGGCCAGTTAGAGCAGAACATCCTGTTCAGTTTGTTTCCACACAGCGGTAATTTAACAGTAAGATAGAGTAAGAAGCCCATCGCAAACACTGGGTAGAAAACAGCAACGAGCACAAGAACCTGCACCCATTTGAAGGTCATTTTACTGTGGTAGTGTAAGGGCTGACAGATAGCAATGAACCTATCGTAGGCCATGATGGTGAGGATGGTCAGCTCGCAGGCAGCATAGGTGTAAATAACATACATCTGAATAAAGCATAATGGACGTGAGACCAAATGAGAGTCAGAGACGATGTCCTGCAGGAACCTGGGGAAGAATCCAGCTGAGCCATACAGAGAGTTTACACACAGACAGCTGATGAAAATATACATGGGCTGATGCAGAGACTTCTCCAGGAACACTGCCAGAATAATGACCATGTTAGCAGAGACTATAGTCACATAGATGAACAGACACAAGATGAAGAACAGGTATCTGAGGGGCCCAAAGTCTGCAAACAGAGTCAACTGAAAGTAGGGAGGGTTCAGGCTGCTGTTGCTCTTCATGTCTGCTCCAAAGAGAGGAACAATACAGGAACTGTAAATGAGAACTTCTTAGCTAAATGTCAGATATTAATATAAAATCAGCCTGCATGCATGCATGTGAATTGTAAAATCTCCTACAGTTGTACGGGACAATATTAAATATAACATCTGGGAAAATCTCACCTCCACTCACAGTAGTTCACAGACTTATTCAGGCTCTCTATATCTGCGAAGAAAGGGGGAATATAAATGCACAACAAAGGAAATGTTCAGAGGAAAATGTCGTAATTCAACACCTCCAGTAATACAAAAACACAATAAGCCTGCATGCATGTGAATTGCAACCTTCCTAACACTTGCACTTGACAATATTGAATTTAGCTTCAGGTAGCTGGAGAAGAGAAGCACACAAATGAAGGGCAGGAAAAAAGTCTCATAAACTACATGAACCACCAAGATGGTAATTCACATTGATTTAAACATTATTCCACACTCCTACACATTGCCTCCTTCATGTTTGCAAGTCGGCCTGAACAGAGAACACATTCATAGAAAGAACAAGAGTTATAGAAAGGAGAAGCAAGACTTAAGGAAAGGTCACAAGCAGACAATAATCAATATAATCTCATTTGAAGTAAGTCAAATATAAGTGAGAATATATTCTTTCCTTATGTTAAATACATATATGTGCCCAAATACTTGCATGCAGAAGCAGTATACACAGTTATACAGTATGATTATCTACCTGTGTCCAGGTACTAACAATAACACAACATATGTTACTCAATATTAATATTAATACAAAATCAGCCTGCATGCATGCATGTGAATTGTAACATCTCCTAGGGTTGTACGTGACAATATTGTGCTGGGAATATCTCACCTCCACATACACTACATGCAGCAAAGGTCTGGCATGTCTCAGTTATTCAAACAGGAGTTCACAGACTGACTCAGGCTTTCTGTCTCTGGATAAAAGGATGGAATATAAATGCAACATGTCCTAATTCAACACATACAATACTAAAAACCACAATAACCTGCATGCATGTGAACGGCAAACGTTCACAGTTGGACCTGACAATAGTAAATATACATTCCAAGTAACTGAAGAAGTGATGTACACAAACTAAGACCTTCTCATAAACTACATGCACCACAATCCTGGCATCTCTCACTTATTGAAACAGTATTTCACTCAGATTTCAAATGTTTGTGTTTGCACCTAAAGCAAAAAGAGAGGTGCATTCAAAGACCAACCGGTAAAGGAAAGGAGAGGAAGACCTGAAAAAAAGGCTAAACGTGCCCCAGCCAGCATATAGCATCATCACATAGAAGGATAATGAAAGTGAGAATAATCCACAACATAGTATGTTAATCAATGCTTGCATAAGAATAACAGATTAAACTAATTCAACACTTTCAGTACATCAGTAAATTGAAATACACTCACACAGAATAATTATTGACTTACTGATTCCATGCGTGAAAGTGTGCTGTAGGAACATTTACATATGTTATACTTCTGTTCAGGTCAGCACGATAACCTTGAAAGCTTTCAATATAATTAGGACAACTATGAAAGAGATCCACAGTCTAGTGTGTTTTACAATAGTTAGACAACTGAAACAAACAGCAAAATTAAGTTCTAAGAGTCAACGTAGGTACGAACAATAAAACAACGTATGTTACTCAGCTTGTTAGTGAGAGCTTTGACATGATGAGATGAAGCCCCCCCCCTGTAATGATCCACTCTGAAGAAGCTGGACACTTTATGTTTGTCTGCTGCTGGGATGCAGACGTGCACAGGCAGGGCCCAAAGGGATGTTAACGCACTCACACCAGACTGCATACTTCTTCTTTAATGTATGCATCCTACTTGTTGTTCTATATGGAGTAAACCAATCAGAAGTGCAGCTGTAAGGGAAATGTTAAATCCCTCACACTTGTCTTCTGAATCAAAATGATGCAACTGGGACTCCAAAATCCTGAGTCTTGTTTTTTCACCATTATTGAATAATTTGGCAAATTAATAAAGTCCTAATGTCTGCAGTGAAATATGTTGCAAATAAGTCAAGTTTCATATTAACTGACTTCCAACTCAATCCAGTGGAAAAGTGACCAAGAAGGGGCAGCTGGACCCCAGTGGCGCAGGTGCAGGCCTGGGGTCAGTGCCCAGCTGTTTCAGCTCTGCTACAAGCAGTCACAATTCAGGAGGCATCTAACTTCGGCAGGTCCGCCACAGAAGAACAGGACAAAGTCTGGACCAACTCCTAAGAGCAGGGAGACTGCATGTTCGGTAGAGTGAGCGAGCGGGATACATGCTTTCTAGAAGTAAACGAGGCAGCAGAAGGAAGGTCCGTGATCTTCCGAATCTATCTTCCGAAACAGAAGAGCTAAATAAATGCAACGACTCCCAAGAAGAGCTCGCCTCTCTTCAGTCTTTCCGATAAATGGGTTATTGAACCCGAAGCGTTGCTGCTGCCTGGGAGACGAAAGAGAGTCATCCCCCCCGTTTCCTCGACTACGGTCTGGGAGCCGACAGGGAGTTAACACTATGCATTGCTACCTTTAGTTCAGGGTTAAGGTGAGTTTCAGGCAGTGTTGGGCGTAACGTGTTACAGTATGGAGTTTCAGTAACGTATTTCTTTGCGTACGAAGATCGTAATGTATTGCTAATGCAGTCCGGGTAATTACTACCCATTACAATGCTCAGTAACTAACGCAGTTTCAAGCTTCATCACAGTGTTACCTGAAATGAATGGTGTTTCGTAGGGCTTCTTTTCCTCAATGACCAAGTCGCTGCACATTCCTGTTCATGACACGACCAGATACTAAATAAATTAGGAATTCACTCCCAATATTAATTGAACGATTTATTGACACTAATCTATAACCCCGCTCAACTGGGAAAGAGAAGAAGAGAGAAGAAGAAACAAGAAGAGACTCCTCCAGGAGCACAGCGCGCCTAATCATGAGGAACTATAGGCCTAGTCACACACCTGGAGTGCCTAGACATCACATCAAGCTCATGGTATTAATGTTCCTCTAACCAACTGCGTGCAGCCACATAAACGTCAAGACGTATACAGCAAACATCTCCAACGACAATTGCTCTTCCTCACCGGGAAACCGTACTTTGCAGGCGGATAATCTTCGGCACGCCATCATCTCCCGTTCTGGACGTGGCATCCGACGTGGCATCCGCCGTCCCTTAAAGACGTGCATTGCACATCCTCCGTTTTTGGGGGGATATCTGCATGAGATCATCCGCATAGCGGCCGCTCAGATTCCACTATCGCTTACACATTTATTATCACACTCTCTGGATCTAACACTAGCGTCCCTCATCACCTTACTTAAGCAAGTTCTCACTAGATCCGGCTTATCACCCCAATTATCTCTGGGCATTCGTTCAGGATAGGCGCAGCTACCTCCGCTGCTAATCAAGGTGTCTCATCCTCCAAGCTGAGGGTTAGACTAGGTTTCTTTTCCAGAAACAAGTCCTGTTTCTCGCTTGAGGCCAGGAAAAGGGTAGTCACTGTGACCTTTTGACCTGTGCTGGACTATGGTGATCTGATGTATATGAATGCACCTGCCTATCGCCTGAACAAGTTAGATGCCGCTATCACAGCGCACTGAGATTTGTCACAAATTGTAAAGCACTTACTCATCACTGTACCCTGTATGCCAAGGCAGGTTTGCATCACTTACTGTAAAGAGGCTCAGTCATTGGTTCACGTTTATTGATAAGCTTTGTTGGGTAAACTCCCGTATTCTATCTGCTCTCTGATAACACAGAGAGTTGCAAGCAGCTATTGTCTGAGATGGCATGATGTAGTATTGTTAGATGTGCCAAGAGCAAGGACTGTCTTAGGTAAGACAGCTTTTATGTGCGC
>JAPTMU010000026.1:2855232-2870232 GCA_028583405.1 Pogonophryne albipinna | reverse complement strand
TCTTCTTGTATTACTTCTTGTGTGCTTCAGATTTCTTCCTGTTATCAGCCATGGCCTATGACAGATATGTGTCTATATGTAAGCCTCTGCAATATCATAATATAATGACAACAACTACAGTGAGTGTCATTCTCTGTTTGGCTTGGCTTGTGCCTGCGTGTGAGATTGCAGTTTCAATTATTCTGATTGTTAATACCAAATTCTGTCATTTTACTTTAAAATCATTTATATGCAACAATTCAATTTATAATCTCTTTTGCATTAGTTCAAAAATAATATCTTCATATGATGTGTATGTTCTGTTCAGCATGGCCCTTTTGCCTTTGCTCTTCATACTTTTCACATACACCAGAATACTGATCATCTCCTATCGAAGCGGTAGAAATGTCCGGAGAAAAGCTGCACAGACCTGTTTACCCCACCTCGTAGTTTTATTCTGCTTCTCCTGTTTGTGTGCATATGATGTTATAATAATTCAACTTGGATCTGATTTACATTCCATAATGACTTTACAGGCATTCTTGTATTACCCCCTCTTTAATCCAGTTATATATGGACTGAAAGTGAAAGAAATCTTTAAGCACCTGAAGAAGTTGTTCTGTAGAGCAAAGTTGAACTGAGGTATTAACGGAGATGTTGCAGTACTTGTGATGTAAGTGATGCTAATGGGCATTTCTTCTGTAATAATATGCACATATGTGATGTTCTGATCTGTGGAAGGTATTTCATGTTTAACCTCTTTACTACATGTCATGTACACAGTATGCTCAGTTTGAACAATGTTATGAATACTTAAAATGCTTCACTTAATAAAAATCATTTTTTTTTAATGATGTGATCTGAAGTGTTCTTTGGTTTATCAATGAAGGCCCGAGTACAAAAGCATACCGAGTAAACTGATGATTGAGGTAGCAAGAACAAACTGAATTATCATATCATCATTTCAGGCTCCTGATGGAAGTGTAATGGTGTTCTTCCAAATAGTGTCCAACAAAAAAGATACCTAAAGGAAGCATTAATGAAACCTGAATCCAGTCAGGCCACTAAACGTGATACACAATGATCTGTGGTGGAAAGGAAAAGAGACACGGGGCTCCTCCAGGGAAAACTCAAAGCTGTCAGTGCATAGATAATATAAAAACGAGGAGCTAGAAAATAAAGATATCTTAAAATGTCGTTTAACGTTCATTCTCTTCTGTTGCTGCTCAAGTGGAAATTATTAGTTTCCAATGGGTGGATAAAGCCCAGTTTTTCACTCACAAGAATACACACCGTTTGAGAAAGCAAATGAGCATCGGAGTGACATTTTAAACTAAACATAACAACAATAGTCTTGTTGAAATAAACTTGTAATAAAGGATATCTGCATTTGATAAGGACTGAAAATACCAGATTATAGACATGTGTTGAGGCAAAAGAGGCAATTGTTTATAAATCCTGTACGTTTTGTAACTCGAGGGTAGGATCAAGGGTAATACCAAGAATCATTCAGCTACTTGATTCAAGGGTTTAAGGGTCATTCTGCAACACAGGGTTGCACAACAAATTGAAGTTCTCTTCCCAATGAGCTCAGGGATTATTCAGCGTTTTACACGCCAAGTGCAGAATTTGATCAGTTGAACGCAATGGAGTCATGTCTCTGTGAAGATGTGGGCACAACAATCTCCAATCTACATTTTCTGGGTTAGCCTGAGTCTTACTTCCAATTGTGTTATTTTACCATGAGTGGACAAGAGCATGCTGGTTGGTGGAACAGTTTTGAGTTCTAGCTGGGTTAGCTTTGCATTACAACCCTCAGTTGCCTTTGGTACAGCTGGTCCGGTGTATGGTTGTAAGATAAAGTGGTCGGAGAACGTCTCAATGTTCCCTGTCCATAATTCAATATCCATGCGTCCATTGTTACGAGTGTATCTCTGAGATACATGCCATACACAATGGAGAAAAAAACAACAATTTAACAAAGTTCATGCGAGCTATTTTGGAGGTATGAATGCATCATTAATTTTACTCAAGTGATATAATATATATTTTTCCAAAAATGTCCACTTTGAGTAATGAGTATTTTCGCCTCGGTCCAACGCGAGGACTCTGCTCTCCTGCGGGAGCTGCTGCAGTCCGGCCAACCGGGAGGTCGATCCAGTGACCAGCCCGTTCCGGCCGCCGCTGATTGCCCTACAAAAGATGACATCCTCAGACGCCAGGGCAGGGTTGCTGGCGGTGCGGACAGCCCGATCCCGAGGGGACGTATCGTATACCAGTATGTATACAGGGGGGTACACACCAGGCTCTGATGGACACAGGCTGTAATCAGACGATGATCCATCAGCGCTTGGTTCGGCCTGGGGCATTGGTAGAAGAACCGTGGGTGAAGGTGAGGTGTGTGCATGGGAATATTCACCAGTACCCGTAGGTGATGCTGGACATTTCTTTAAGGGGCAAAAAGCATAGAGTCAGGGCTGGAGTTAGTACTCGCCTTACCCCCTGATCTTGGGGACGAATTGGCCGGGGTTTGCTAAGCTACCGGGGGGGCTATGGGGGTGCGTTCACGTGCGTCAGGGATATGTGAGTTGTGTGCTGTGTTGAGTGGAGAGTCGGAGGCGGCTGACGGCGTAGAGGGGGAAACGGACACGGAGGGGGGATCGCGTAGATGTGAAGCGGTGGTGCACATCTTGACCTGCCGGCCACCCCAAAAGCGCCTTTGCGTCCCATACCATTAATTGAGGTGCCTTTTGAGAGAGCCCGTGTGAGATATAACGGTGGGTTAAGTATTGTAACCCTAGTTCTATAAGCACAGGCGGAGCCCTCTACCTAGGGGCCCTGTCATTCCTATGCCACTCGCTGAAGAGGGTGTAGGATGACAGTCAGGAGGGGTAGCTGCCTTATATACTGTGAGGCCTGCACGCGCATTCAGGTAGGCTCGCCCTGATTGGCCGGCTACAATTATGCAAATTCAGTATGTGAACGCTTGCGCATCATTGATGAAGAGTAGTACCCATAGAGTCCATGAGTCTGTTCCATAAGATCCAGCATGCGGGAACGGCTGTAGGCCTACAATGTTTCTGTGAGTGTTAAACGAGTGTAATGTGTAATGTTAATGTCAGCTAGCTAACATTAGCTAACAAGGTACACTCCCGTTTTTTGTTTTAGCATCTAGTTTTTCTCGTTAAGAACTGCGTGATCGCTGTGTATGTTGTGGATAACATTAGTGTTGGCAAGGACAAGGTACACAGAAAACTGTGTTTACAAAAACAAAACACGGGAGATACTTCAAAAATAAGCGTTACTTCACAGTTTTACGCCAAAACATTTTTTTATCTTGATTTGCTAAATTATCATTTAAATTGACAAACATCATATGTGTTATTCATGGCACAATTCAAACGGGATCCAAAGATCATTTCTCTCTCGCTATTGACTAAAATACATATTTTGCCCGAAATAAGGTCCCATGGAGGTCCACCGGAAAGGGAGGGACTTCGGCTCTCTATTATGCAAGGTGAGGGAGCGCCTCGTGCTCATACTTGCCAACCCTCCCGATTTTCCCGGGAGACTCCCGATTTCATTGCCCTCTCCCGGTTTCCTCCCAGGGTCATATTTCTCCCGCATTTCCCCCGATTTCATTGCCCTCTCCCGGTTTCCTCCCAGGGTCATATTTCTCCCGCATTTCCCCCGATTTCTGACAAAATCAGATTTACTCAGGACTGTTTCCACTCGGACTTTAATACAGCTACACCATTGTTTGGTTTCCATGGTAGCGCGTCTCTTTAGCAGCGTGCACAACTGAAAGTCTGAGAGGGTGAGGAAGATAGTCACAGAAAACTGAACAAGAATCGACAACACGACTCTCTGCTCATTCCTTTCCAGCCCACACATATGCTCCATCAAGGATGGTGCTACAGGCCGCAAGGCAGTGCACTTACCACTACAATAAGCATGTTAATGTTAATCTAATACAGCTCCGGCGATGTTCCACTAGCACCCGCACCCACCCCGGGGGTTTTGAAATGTTCCCGATTTCTGAAGTCTCAAGGTTGGCAAGTATGCTCGTGCTGTCCCGTCATCAGATGGCAAAGTTAACTAAGACTAAATACACAGAAGGGTAATCACAGGACAAGACACAGCTGGGGAGGGGAGGCAGAAACACAAGGGCAACAGGTGAACAATGAGACAATCAGACACAGGAGGGAGACTAAAGACAGGAAGACAAACACATGAAGTAGGATCAGACAAGACACAAGGAGGAAAACATTTCAAAATAAAAAAGGTGAAAAATGGCAACAAAAATCCAAAACCATGACAATCATAAGGCCTTGAGGCAATCAAATGTAAAACACAATATGCATGATTGATTGGAGAGTAGTAAATTGGTCAGATCCGACCTGAAAACGACAGGAGGATTGAAGTCCTGTTATTCTTGGGTCAGTGCTTATATGTTTGTACAACTTCCATGAAAGGGACACTGACCTTTTTCTTTTTGCCGTCTTTTAAAAGATACTTTTCAGGTTCACACAGCACCACCACAATATATTGGTTAAATCCTTTCTGAATGGAGATCGGACAGGCAAAGCTAAGCTAACATGTAGCTGCTCCGTCCTCACTCACAACAATGTCTAAAGCCCCTGACACACCAAACTGACACCATAGAACTGACACAGACGGATCCGACTGTTGTGTCACCTCGCGTCTCCTACGTCTTGGCCAAAAAGTCGCACTGGAACACACCGCAAAGACTTCAGCCGACGGCCAAGTAGCACATACGCAGTGTGCATGCGTGAGCAGGGGTGGATCTAGAAAAATATTCATGGGGTGGCAAGAGGGTGGCAGGAGAATTTGAGGGGTGGCATCCCCTGGCAGAAGTGTATGCTGATTTAATCGCAGTCATATCAATCAATGTTAACTTGGAAAGCCACAATATTAAAGGTGGAGTATGTCATTTCAGAGAAAGCAGCTCGAGTGCGCTAGAATTTGAAAATACACAACCGGAAAAAAATCTGCCATTTCCTTCAGACTTCCTCACAGAGCCCCTCCTCCAACACACACGAACGCGCACATGACCAATGAGGGCACGAGATCAGTGTGTGCACAGATGGAAGGCTGACAGGCAGGTAGGCCATCCAGTTACTTTAGCCGGCTCAGATGATTGGTCGTGCTTTTTACAGAGCCACGGCTTCAAAGCACTTCAGATATTCATTGCTATCAGGATGTTAAGAGCATTCCATGGAATATAACAAAAAGTGTATCTCGAGCCGGTTTCTCAAACTTACCTACCCCACCTTTAATATTTTAACTCTATAACATTTGGTGACATTATTGTGGCACATCAGTAAAGCCTTACATATAAATATATAAGGTGGCAGACATCATTTAATGAATTTTAACTGAACAATAACTGAACAAGTTTGTTTCACTCTTAGACCAGCAGGGGAACCAAATCTATTCAGACTGCTGCAATAAGTACATTAATTAACTGTCTCATCGATGTTTGTCTAAATGAATATGATAATATTAACAATCATATTATTCCTATCAGAATCACTGTTATGATTCACATATTCAGTGTTATTATTAAATAAACTATATTTTCTGGAGGAGTTAATGATGAATGTTCCTCAAGATGCTTGCTCACCCTCCTTCAAATTTGAAAGACAAGTAATTACTATCATAAATCAAAAAGAATCAAAGGAACAGTTCAGTGCCCCACGACTTCATTGCACACAGTTACAACCTTGACTTTACATCAGAAAGAACAAACATTAAAGAAATGACTAACTGCATCAGTTAGAGTTAGAAAACGTGTATTCAGCTAAAACATTTACATCGCTGCAGTTATGATCCAGTGGAGAGTCCTTACCTTCTGGCCTAGTTAAATCTAAGTGGTTACTTTCTTTTGGCTGGGCAGTGAAGTTTTACACACCGTCTGATTTGACTTTCTCAGGACTTGAAACTGTTTTTGGGGGCAGACCCCCACAAAGAAGAAAAATATTATACACACGTAAGGTCATCATCTTAACAGTTTATTATTCTCATGACTCATCCGTGAGCAGAGCATCAAGTTGCCTATTACAGCTGAATGTGGCGATTACCATCTTGATCAGCAAAACGCCTCACAAATTAAAGCTTTAGTGCGTTTTGATTCAATGCTGAGTTCAGCCAAACTTGACAGGCTCTTCTCTGTCATTGTAGACCGCAAACAGTGGCGGCTCCAGAGTATTTGTGTTGGGTAATCTATGGTAGGGCTAACCCATACAGCGGTGGGGCTCAAGTCAGTATTTGCAATGTAATTACATACACGCTCCCCTTGACAGTGAAACGCCACGCGTGAGGTTTAGATTATTTCCCTGTCTCAATCCAAATTGAACTGTATGAAATAAAAAGGCACATTTGTCTTGTAGTCAATAAAAAGGGCGACCTGGAGCCAATCCTGCAATTTCCCCACAGGTGAAAGAGTTGACCTGCTGAAAGCCCAACCCCTGCAGGGGGGTCTGGGGGGATTCTCCCCCAGGAGATCTTTTGACAGACTAACATAAAATACACATTCTGGTACTCTCTTGAGAAGAACAATAAATACATCTATTACTACACGACATATTTAAAAAAATGAATGCCATTTTAGTTTTGTGTTACTTTGTTCTGAAAGCTGAACCGGAGGAAGAGGCTGTGAGTTACTTTACTTTGTGGATAAGGGTGGATAGCCCCCATTGTTCTGTGTGTCAAAATGAAAGACAGCCCACACACCTATCAATCATCAAACCGTGGGGTCTTATTTCATTACGTGTTGATTTCTATCAACAAGTAATGTTGTATCGATGTATCTAGAGATGTACTACAGCAAAAGTATTCTCCGTCGGGACTTCCTGCAACAACACCACGCCGTTATCTTGATTCTGATTGGCCAGAAGACATTATCAAAGATGTTCTATTGAGAAGACGATCACTACATGACAAAAGTTTTCAAAACCGTTTCTAGTCTTCGGTATTTCCAGACAAGTGGCTGCTGAAATCAATCTTACTAACTGCTGTCTGTGCAATTTACTCCGCGAGTTGGCGGCTTTTATTTAGCTTACTTTAACATCATTGTTCATGGTGGGGCTAAGCCATTTCTTGGTATGGCTGTAGCCTACCCCAGCCATACCCTGACCGCAAATACCTCATTCCTTCCGTCTACTTGGATCCGAAATGCTTCTCGTTTTGCGCTGTCCCCCGTTCACGGGAAATCGCCGCCAATCATATTTCCAAGCTCGCGCCAGGGGGGGGAGGGGTTACAAGGCTCGCGTCTTGTGCTGCATTCACTTGCACTCGGACATTAGAGATTTTCTCTCATAAATGTCCGATGAGCCAGAACTTTTCTTTCAAAACAAAGCTGCCAACTGGGGTGGCAAGGCATTTTTCTGAGGTGGCAGCTGCCACCCCGTGCCACCCCGTAGAACCGCCACTGTGCGTGAGTGGCAATAACTCTCTTTACCAGCAAGCGGCGGTAGTGTGTATTCGTCATTCAAAAGAGGCAACAACCGGAAGACAGACTGCGTGATATATACAAACAACAAATAGCGTGTGTTCCATTTTCACTCTCGTCCATCACAGACTGTTTCACATGACGACTTAGAATCGAAAACATTTTAAGTGCGGTACTGAAAAATGAAAAATAATAGCAGTCTGTGTGTGACTTCTTCACTTCCGTTTCGCTTCTCATGCACTGATTCGCTAGCTGAACAGCCAATCAGAGTGATTTATTTGGCCGACAGCCTACCGGCACGGCCGAAAAGACCCAACGGTGCGGGACACACCAATCTGAGTAGGGCGACAGGACGCTCATCGACGGCCAAAATCGGCTTGGTGTGTCCGGGCCTATACAGACAGAAAAAAAGACTGTATTCACCACAGTCTGTAAACACTGCTTTTTGTCCAGTTTCTGAACAGATGCTGTGAGCTCTGCATGCTAACAGCTAACAGCTAACGGCTGCTGTTTGGTTTCTGATGCATCATCATTGACGTTTCTTACCTTCCTCCATCCCTTCACTCCAAAATAAAGCAAAAGTCGAGACAACTTGAAAGGATATGGCGTTCCACTAAACTTGAAGAATCTCGTTTAATTTGGCATATTACTCTCAATGAATATAAGAAAGCACTGCGTAAAGCGAGAGCAGCCTACTACTCTTCATTAATAGATGAGAATAAGAATAATGCAAGATTTCTTTTCAGCACTGTAGCCAGGCTGACAGAGAGCCACAGCTCGATTGAGCCTTCTATTCCCATAGCACTCAGTAGTAATGATTTGATGTGCTTTTTTAATGGTGAAATTGTTACTCTTAGAAACAAAATTAATGACCCCCCCCGTTGACAATTTACTAGCGGTAATTACTTGCGGCACCGAGGTGGGCCGGTGGTACCGAAGTGGGCCGGTCGAGATTTCGGGCTGATTTGTAGTCCCAGTCCGCCCCTGGCTGATCCTGTTGCTGCGGTCCTGTGTCCTGGATCCTGAATCATGTGTCCTGGATTTCGAGTCGTGGCTGAACCTGTCTCTGTGGTCCTGCCAGACTCTCACCACACTACTTCCCTGATGCCTCCCACAGGATTGTTGACATCCTCGTGGATTCATCTTCTTATTATACACACATGCATTTCCAAACATTTGGACTACATATGCTGTAAAATGTATTATCTCTTCGATTTACACACGGCATCTATTGCACGTCTGTCCGTCCTGGGAGAGGGATCCCTCCTCTGTTGCTCTCCCTGAGGTTTCTCCCATGTTCCCTTTTAAACTGTGGGTTTTCTCTGGAAGTTTTTCCTTGTACGATGTGAGGGTCTAAGGACAGAGGGTCTAAGGACAGAGGGTCTAAGGACAGAGGGTGTCGTATTGTCATACTGATATTCTGTACAAACTGTGAAGTCCACTGAGACAAATGTAACATTTGTGATATTGGGCTATATAAATAAACATTGATTGATTGAGTGCACCAGGATGTTTGACCATGTCAATGTCAACCTCGTAGGTCCACTGCCCCCCTCTCAGGGTTTCACCTACCTTTTCACGATGGTGGACAGGACTACCCGCTGGCCTGAGGCTGCTCCCCTCACCTCGACGGCAGCTTCTGACGTCGCCTGCGCTTTCATCGGCACGTGGGTGGCGCGCTGCGGGATCCCATCTAACCTCTCCTCTGACCGCGGCTCTCAGTTCACCTCGGAGCTTTGGAATGCTGTTGCTGGAGGCTTGGGGGTCAAGCTGCACCGCACCACCGCATATCACCCCCAGGCTAACGTGAGCGTTTTCACCGATCCGTGAAGGCGGCCCTGCGTGCCGGCTTGACGGACAGCAACTGGATTGATAAGCTCCCGTGGGTTATGCTCGGCCTCAGGTGTGCCCCCAAAGAAGACCTGCAATCCTCGTCGGCGGAGCTCGTGTATGGCCAGACGCTACGGGTCCCTGGGGAATTCATTCCGGCCGCCACTATGCCCTGGTCTGCAGCCGGGCAGCGCTCCTCCCTGCTGGAGACCGCCGGGACATTCACGCCCGTCCCCACGTCGCAGCGCAGCAACCCAGCAACCCAGCAACCCAGCAACCCAGCAACCCAGCTTTCCGGGTGTCCCCCGGACCACGATCGGCGGATTTTGTTTTCATTCGTCACGACGCCCACCGCGGCCCCCTGCGGCCCCTTTACGACAGCCTGTTCAAGGTCATACGACACGGGGACAAGAGCCTGGTGGTGGACGTTGGTGGCAGACCTGAGACTGTGTCCGTCGATAGGATTAAGCCTGCTCATGTGGACGTTTCCAGGCCGTTGGAGTTGGCTCTGCCCCCACGTCGGGCCGTCCTCCCATGCCCTGCCCCCCACCCCCTCTGGGGATGCCCTCGTTGGCGCCCTTGCCCTCCTCGGCCCCTGTGGTCCTTATGCGCCGGGGTCGGATGGTCCTTCTTCCCGACGCGAGGATTTTGACTATGGGTGAATTCTGGAGGGGCTTGTGTGGTGGGTTTACATAATTCACCCACGGAACTATGGGTGGGGGTATTGTTCCGCACGGACATTTTAGTTAACAGGACTTCCTGTTTTGGCCGCTCAGTTTTCCCGGGCTTGAGTTTGTTTACATGCTGTTTCATGTCTGATGAAAGACTAGTTTTGTCTTTGGTTTCTGATTCAATGCCAGTGACGTTTCTTACCTTCTTCATCACCCTCCCTTCACTACCTCTTTTTCTCCTCCCTTCCTTTAACCAATATATTGTGGTGGTGCTGTGTGAACCTGTAAAGTATCTTTTAAAAGACGGCAAAAAGAAAAAGGTCAGTGTCCCTTTCATGGAAGTTGTACAAAACTATACGCACTGACCCGAGAATAACAGAACTTCAATCCTCCTGACGTTTTCGGGTCAAATCTGACCGAGTTACTACTCTCTCCAGTCAATCAAACATATTGTGTTTTACATGTGATTGCCTCAAGGCCTTGTGATATCCACCTAGTAGAATTTATAAAATGCTGAACCCCAATTTCATCGAAAAATGACCGCCATAGGAAATGAATGGGTGACCCTAGATTACGTTCATCCATCAGATACACACCCACAAGTTTTATTTTTATTTGTATTGTTTCTGTTCTGATTTGATATAAAGCATCTTTGAGCATTAGGGAAAATCCCATGTATTATTATTGTTACAAGTCAACAATACATGTTCAGTGTCTATTCTCTGTATTTTCACTGCAGTTATTCGAGGAAACCAGTCGTCTGACAGCTTAAACAGGTGTTAAATAAAATGTGGTCATGATTAGTAGTTTTGGTGGTAAGGTACGAGCAGACAAAAGTGTTACATTTGAACAGAAACACCAGAGGGTAAAGGTCATTGTAAAGGTCTCCAGAAACATGGCCCTCACCCTGATTGGTGCTCCTGTCTACAGGCCTACCTCTCTCTTCAAGTTGTTTACATGTTTGTAGATCTCGGGGAAGCATTCAAACGAGATCTATTGAGGGCATTATCTTATAAAACAGAATCCACTGAGCCAACAGATCACTTTCTGCATCATACAGTGCTGGTGCGTCAACACACAGCACACGACAGGTTGTATGCTTTTAATTCATGTATACTGTGCACATGATCTGCCTTGTTTTATACAATTGCATTATCTTTTTTACAAACTATTGATGGCTGGTGAATATAATGTGACATATATAACTCTTGACGGTCATGTGGAATTGCAGAGGTATAGATATCTGTATTTTGTGATCATGCTAACTGTGTATGTTCTGATCATCTGCAGTAATTCCACTATTGTGTGCATCATTGCTTACACAGAAACCTCCATGAGCCTATGTACGTGTTCATTGCAGCTTTGATGATTAACTCTGTTCTGTTCAGCACTAACGTCTACCCAAAGCTTCTGATTGACTTTCTATCAGAGAAACAGATCATATCTCATTCAGCCTGTCACCTGCAGATCTTTCTGTATTACTCTTTATCTTGCTCAGAGTTTTTACTGTTGGCAGCCATGTCCTATGACAGATATGTGTCTCTATGTAAACCTCTGCAATATCCAATTATCATGAGAATAAGAACTGTTACTGTCTGTCTGGTTTTATCCTGGGTTCTTCCTGCTTGTCATGTAGCAGTGCCGGTAGCATTCAGTGCTAACACCGCTCTCTGTGGTTCTACATTCAAAGGAGTCTTTTGCAACAACCTGATTAACAAACTGCACTGTGTGAGGTCGAAGGTCATGGCTGTGTTCGGTGTGGTTGTTCTGATTAACATGTCCTTTCTCCCGGTGCTTTTCATACTCTATACGTACACTCAGATATTTATAATAGCCTACCGAAGCTGTGGAGAGGTCAGGAGGAAAGCAGCTCAGACCTGTTTCCCCCACCTGCTGGTTCTGATCAACTTCTCCTGTTTGATTATTTATGATGTCGTCACGGATAAACTGGAAGATGAGTTTCCAAAAACTGTACGTTTAATAATGACTTTACAAATGCTGTTGTATCATCCTCTCTTTAATCCCATCATATACGGACTCAAAATGAAAGAAATCTCTAAACACCTGAAGAGGATGTTCTGTTCGGACTCTTTAAATCCAAACACGTAGGGTTGTTTGTATTCATGATAACTGAATGATGTGTAAGCCTTAAGGCTCTCAGGCAACGTTATATTTTCAAATGTCCCTAATTATGTACGATTTGCTCTCTTTCTTTCTTTAAATTGAAACTAAAGGTTGTTTTCAACAGGTAGCAGTTGTATGGTTCACACAGCATGACGACTGTTTGTATATCATGCTCGTATTGTATGGACACAATCATTTGTCTGATAACTCAAACATCATCTCTTCCTCCTCTCTGCAGTTTTGTTCAGGGGAAAGGATTCTGCTAAATCATCAGATTCGTGCTACAAGCCTTTGTGGAAATGCGATTTATAATTATTTATTGGATGAAAACAACCTGTTCATATCTCTCACTGCACTGTATTCATGAATATTATACCTGTGTTATTCATATGCTTATTGCATTCATCTTGCTTTGTAAGGACTGTTTTTGAATGTGTTTAAAAGCACTGTGCCTTGTGTTGAAAGCTGCTGTATAAATAAACCTGCCTTGCCGAGCAGTTTGGAGTTTTGTTGTTTCAGATTTTCAGAATTGTTCAAATGTTTATGTGCAAACTGTCAGCAGGGGGGAAACATGTTTTCACAGCAGATAGAAACACTTGCATTATTATACATTTCTAACAGCGTGAAACACCTTTGCACAATCAGCAGTCAGTCATTCCCAGGTGTAAGGACGCCACCTGGTGGTCAAAAGACAGAAGTGTAAGACAGAAGAAAGTCCTGCACACAAACGTAAAAATAAAGACAATTCTGAGAGAATGTCTGGTGTTTTTTAGTTTTGACAGTATTTAACAGGGCATGTATATGAAGTATTAAAGGTGAGGGTGCAAGGTGCCGCCCGGTTTGTTCATTCTAATTCAAATAATATTATTCCTGGTGTGATGTGCTCGCTTGTTTGGCACATTACACATTTGTATGGTAAAAAACTGGCACAGAGAGAAAGCATAGATGAGTTGGGAGCTGTTTGGCCAAAGATCGATTAATAAAGTAATATTTTCCCACTTAATTAAAACCACTTATTTAGTTAAAAAAGAAAGTAAATGCTGCCGGCTACATAAATACAACTGGTCGATCAGCTAGCTGCCTTTAGAGTTTAAATCTTTGACTCTAAATCACATAGTTAAGGTATTTTGTGTGATTTTTAAAACAAATCTCATGTAAATAATGCACAAGTACTGGTGTGTAGGATTACTTTCCTTCAACGGTAGCAATATCTAGCTTCATCTTTTTTTTTAAATATGTTTTAAAAAATATATATATATTTTTAGTATCTAGTATTTCAATTTAGATGTTTTTATAATAATCTATTTTTATCAGCGGGGTTAAAGCAAATTCTTAATCTCTGAGGAGGTGATCCAGGGACTATTATCCTGTGATGACCACACACACACACACACACACACACACACACACACACACACACACACACACACACACACACACACACACACACACACACACACACACACACACACACACACACACACACACACACACACACACACACACACACACACACACACACACGAGCGCCTCTTGTCTCAATTGATCCACACTGTGAATATGAGAGGGGAAAATGTGTGTAATAAATGCTTTAGAGCAGTGGTTCTCAACTGGTCAGGCCTCGGGTCCCACTTTTTCATTGGTCAATAAATCGCGACCTGACATTTCGAACCACTCAATTCTATTCAACAAAAAATCGTGCAGTAATATATACGCCTTTCAGCAAACAATATTAATGAAAGTGAAGTACAGTGCATATCTCCTTTCACAGAACTAAAGTACGCATTTAAAAAAGGTTTAATGAGACGATGGAATAAAAGCTGAACGGTTTAACATAAAAAGGCCCACATGCTGGAAACCCAACCCCAGCAGGGGGTCTGGGGGATTGTCCCCCAGGAGATTTTTAGAAATACTAACATATAAACTACGCATTCTGGTACACTCTGAGAAGAGAATAAATACATCTATTACTACCCGACATATTAATAATATTTGATGCCATTGTTCGTGTTTCACTTTGTTCCGACAGCTTGCTGCTCCTCACAGAGAGAAGAGCAAAGAGGAGAGTCTGTGTGAATTACTTTGTGGGTAAGGGTAGATAGCTCCCATTGTTCTGTGAGCTGTCAATCATCAAACCGTTGACATAATTCACCCACAGAATTATGGGTGGGGGTATTGTTCCGCACGGACATTTTAGTTAATTGGACTTCCTGTTTTGGCCGAGCCGTGGTCCGCCCACCAGCAACGCCAGCTCTCGTACATATCCGAGTATACCACGGACATCCGACACGAAATGTGGTTGCGCACTGCCTCTCCAGAGCGGTCATCGGAGCTGTACAGCTGGGCCTCGATTACATCCGCATGGGCACGGACCAGGCCTCTGACCACGGGGTCCAGACCCTCAAGGCCTCGGACACAGGATTACGCCTGGAGGAGGTGACGGTCGGTGACTCGGGTGCGAAGCTGTGGTGTGACATATCCATGGGCCAGGCTCCACCGCTGGTATCTGCGAAGTGGTGCGGACCGGTTTTTGAGGCGATTCACAACCTTTCCCACCCCGGCAGGAAACCGTCCGTGAAGTTGGTGTCGCAGAACTTTGTGTGGCAAGGGCTTAAAAGGACGTGAAGTCCTAGGTCGACTCATGCGTGGCCTGCCAACGGGGCTAAAGTGCACTCCCATATTCCCAATAAAATACCCAATATTAGCGGTGTGTGTGTCTGCCCAAGGACAATTAAAGGTCAAACCTAATAGAGGTGTCATACATAATAACCTAATCAAAGTAAATGTAACAACTACTACAGTGCAACAAAACAGGAATATTAAATGTGGTCTCTTAAACATAAGATCTCTAGCATCTAAAGCAATATTGGTAAATGATTTAATATCAGATTATAATATTGATATATGCTGTCTCACTGAAAC
>JAPTMU010000026.1:2830232-2850232 GCA_028583405.1 Pogonophryne albipinna | reverse complement strand
TCTACCACATACAATACGTCACTAAATACCCCACTGGTGTATTTAAAAACGGATGTTGATAACAAGAGAGAAACACCATTAAGGCGTTCTGACATCACTTCCTGTTTTCTCTCTGCAGATTTACGAGTGCCTGTTGGATTTCGAGGTGTCGACCCCCACACCTCTCCTGCCTTACGCCTCCGGACTCTCACATGAGGTCTACACACACACACACACACACACACACACACACACACACACACACACACACACACACACACACACACACACACACACACACACACACACACACACACACACACACACACACACACATTAGTTGAGGTCAGACAGGGTTCCTACTGGTTAGGGCAAGTTAGATTGAAGACACTAATACTTCTAGGACCTATTTTATTTGATGTGCCAATGTTAACGTCATTCCAAGATGCATTTTCTATAATTGATGTTACCAATTATTTTGAGATTTTAAAAGCCTTGAGAAAAAATTGGTTTATCAAATCCTCCTTCCCATGTTTTAACACTTTTGTAAGACAAGCATTTTAATACTTAGTGTTGGAGAGAACGTCCCAGAGGGATTTGAGCCATTACAGACCATTTACATGCACTAAAACCTACAGAGTACACTACAGGAGAGGGAGCACCACAGAGAGAAGAATAGAGCATCATTAAAACAAAAGCAAGGATAAAACATTCTACCTCTGTCCATCAGATCATGTCTGCAGTTCAGATGATCCAACATCCGTCAGCTGAGGCCAGAGAGCTGCACCGCCTGCTGAGCTCACCTCACATCCAGGTGAGTCTCTCATGGTACAAGTACTCAGATCTTGTAGTAAAAGTAGAAGTATTCAGATATTGTACTTGAGTAAAAGTAGAAGTACTCAGATCTGGTTCTTGAGTAAAAGTAGAAGTACTCAGATCTTGTACTTGAGTAAAAGTAGAAGTACTCAGATCTTGTAGTAAAAGTAGAAGTATTCAGATCTTGTACTTGTGTAAAAGTAGAAGTACTCAGATCTGGTTCTTGAGTAAAAGTAGAAGTACTCAGATCTTGTACTTGAGTAAAAGTAGAAGTACTCAGATCTTGTACTTGAGTAAAAGTAGAAGTACTCAGATCTTGTTCTTGAGTAAAAGTAGAAGTACTCAGATCTTGTACTTGAGTAAAAGTAGAAGTACTCAGATCTTGTTCTTGAGTAAAAGTAGAAGTACTCAGATCTTGTACTTGAGTAAAAGTAGAAGTACTCAGATCTTGTACTTGAGCTAAAGTAGAAGTACCAGAGTGTAGGAATACTCTGTTTCAGTAAAAGTCCTGCTTTCAAAATGTTCCTCAAGTGAAAGTAGAAAAGTATTCTCATCAAAATATAGTGAAAGACAGTAAAAGTAGTCGTTGTGCAGATTGGTCCATTTCAGAATAATATATATGATATGTTTTATAATGATTGATCATGAAAGTGTTCTCAAAGCTGGTGAAGGTGCAGCTAGTCTGAATGGCTTTGTAGACTGCAGGGTAGCTGGTGAAGGAGCAGCTAGTTTGAATGGCTTTGTAGACTGCAGGGTAGCTGGTGAAGGAGCAGCTAGTCTGAATGGCTTTGTAGACTGCAGGGTAGCTGGTGAAGGAGCAGCTAGTTTGAATGACTTTGTAGACTGCAGGGTAGCTGGTGAAGGAGCAGCTAGTTTGAATGGCTTTGTAGACTGCAGGGTAGCTGGTGAAGGAGCAGCTAGTTTGAATGGCTTTGTAGACTGCAGGGTAGCTGGTGAAGGTGCAGCTAGTCTGAATGGCTTTGTAGACTGCAGGGTAGCTGGTGAAGGTGCAGCTAGTTTGAATGGCTTTGTAGACTGCATGGTAGCTGGTGAAGGAGCAGCTAGTTTGAATGACTTTGTAGACTGCAGGGTAGCTGGTGAAGGTGCAGCTAGTCTGAATGGCTTTGTAGACTGCAGGGTAGCTGGTGAATTTACTCCAGGTGGAACTAAAGTCTGATTCAACACTTGATTAGATTTCACATCATTCATCCACATCTGAGAAGTAACTAAAGGTATTAAATACATGTAGTGGAGTAGAAGTACACCATGTACCTCTGAACTGTAGAGGAGTAGAAGTACACCATGTACCTCTGAACTGTAGAGGAGTAGAAGTACACCATGTACCTCTGAACTGTAGTGGGGTAGAAGTACACCATGTACCTCTGAACTGTAATGAGTAGAAGTACACCATGTACCTCTGAACTGTAGTGGGGTAGAAGTACACCATGTACCTCTGAACTGTAATGAGTAGAAGTACACCATGTACCTCTGAACTGTAGTGAGTAGAAGTACACCATGTACCTCTGAACTGTAGAGAGTAGAAGTACACCATGTACCTCTGAACTATAGTGGGGTAGAAGTACACCATGTACCTCTGAACTGTAGAGGGGTAGAAGTACACCATGTACCTCTGAACTGTAGAGGGGTAGAAGTACACCATGTACCTCTGAACTGTAGTGAGTAGAAGTACACCATGTACCTCTGAACTGTAGAGAGTAGAAGTACACCATGTACCTCTGAACTGTAGTGGGTAGAAGTACACCATGTACCTCTGAACTGTAGAGAGTAGAAGTACACCATGTACCTCTGTACACAGTAGCATAAAATGGGAATACTCAAGTAAAGTACCTCAACATTGTTCTTAAGCACAGTACTTGAGTAAATGTACCTAGTTACTTTACACCTCTGATCAGAACACCTATCCCCTCAAAGATTTAAAGGGCTTTATCACAGCGACTACAGTGTAGAAATCTGAAGTCCAAGGCTCCTCCAACAGTGCATCATAAACAGAGATGGTAAAAGTTCACACAGCCTTTACTCAAGTAGAAGTACAGATACTCGTGTTTAAAGATACTCTGGTGAAAGTAGAAGTACTGACTAAACTTCTTTACTCAAGTCAAAGTAAAGAGGCTTTGAAATGTACTTCAGTAAAAAGTACCCATAACTAGCAGCTGCTTTAAAGAGTACCTGACCTCCCTTTATATTAATAGAACAATAATGTCATTGTTAGCTAATGAATGTTTCCATGCTGAACAACGGCAACAAGACAACGTTTCCATTGGTCCCTCTTCTTTAGAGAAGAGCAGGAAATGATGGATACACGGATCGTGTTCAAATCAATAGGCACGCAATGACTCTAAAGAATAATGATCACGCCACCAAACACACATTCAGACTAAAGGAACCAGCTGTTTGGGAAATGAGAGAAGTAGAAAGTACAGGTATTTGGGTTCAACATGTAAGAAGTAGAAAGTATAGGTATTTGGGTTCAACATGTAAGAAGTAGAAAGTACACGTATTTGGGTTCAACATGTAAGAAGTAGAAAGTACAGGTATTTGGGTTCAACATGTAAGAAGTAGAAAGTACAGGTATTTGGGTTCAACATGTAAGAAGTAGAAAGTACAGGTATTTGGGTTCAACATGTAAGAAGTAGAAAGTACAGGTATTTGAGTTCAACATGTAAGAAGTAGAGAGTACAGGTATTTGAGTTCAACATGTGAGAAGTAGAAAGTACAAGTATTTGGGTTCAACATGTAAGAAGTAGAAAGTACAGGTATTTGGGTTCAACATGTAAGAAGTAGAAAGTACAGGTATTTGTGTTCAACATGTAAGAAGTAGAAAGTACAGGTATTTGAGTTCAACATGTAAGAAGTAGAAAGTACAGGTATTTGGGTTCAACATGTAAGAAGTAGAAAGTACAGGTATTTGGGTTCAACATGTAAGAAGTAGAAAGTACAGGTATTTGGGTTCAACATGTAAGAAGTAGAAAGTACAGGTATTTGGGTTCAACATGTAAGAAGTAGAAAGTACAGGTATTTGAGTTCAACATGTAAGAAGTAGAAAGTACAGGTATTTGGGTTCAACATGTAAGAAGTAGAAAGTACAGGTATTTGTGTTCAACATGTGAGAAGTAGAAAGTACAGGTATTGGGGTTCAACATGTAAGAAGTAGAAAGTACAGGTATTTGAGTTCAACATGTAAGAAGTAGAAAGTACAGGTATTTGTGTTCAACATGTGAGAAGTAGAAAGTACAGGTATTTGGGTTCAACATGTGAGAAGTAGAAAGTACAGGTATTTGAGTTCAACATGTAAGAAGTAGAAAGTACAGGTATTTGGGTTCAACATGTAAGAAGTAGAAAGTACAGGTATTTGAGTTCAACGTGTGAGAAGTAGAAAGTACAGGTATTTGGGTTCAACATGTAAGAAGTAGAAAGTACAGGTATTTGAGTTCAACATGTAAGAAGTAGAAAGTACAGGTATTTGGATTCAACATGTAAGAAGTAGAAAGTACAGGTATTTGGGTTCAACATGTAAGAAGTAGAAAGTACAGGTATTTGGGTTCAACATGTAAGAAGTAGAAAGTACAGGTATTTGGGTTCAACATGTAAGAAGTAGAAAGTACAGGTATTTGGGTTCAACATGTAAGAAGTAGAAAGTACAGGTATTTGAGTTCAACATGTAAGAAGTAGAAAGTACAGGTATTTGGGTTCAACATGTAAGAAGTAGAAAGTACAGGTATTTGAGTTCAACATGTAAGAAGTAGAAAGTACAGGTATTTGAGTTCAACATGTAAGAAGTAGAAAGTACAGGTATTTGGGTTCAACATGTAAGAAATAGAAAGTACAGGTATTTGTGTTCAACAAGTGAGAAGTAGAAAGTACAGGTATTTGGGTTCAACATGTAAGAAGTAGAAAGTACAGGTATTTGAGTTCAACATGTAAGAAGTAGAAAGTACAGGTATTTGTGTTCAACATGTGAGAAGTAGAAAGTACAGGTATTTGGGTTCAACATGTAAGAAGTAGAAAGTACAGGTATTTGTGTTCAACATGTGAGAAGTAGAAAGTACAGGTATTTGTGTTCAACATGTAAGAAGTAGAAAGTACAGGTATTTGGGTTCAACATGTAAGAAGTAGAAAGTACAGGTATTTGGGTTCAACATGTGAGAAGTAGAAAGTACAGGTATTTGTGTTCAACATGTAAGAAGTAGAAAGTACAGGTATTTGGGTTCAACATGTAAGAAGTAGAAAGTACAGGTATTTGGGTTCAACATGTAAGAAGTAGAAAGTACAGGTATTTGTGTTCAACCTGTAAGAAGTAGAAAGTACAGGTATTTGAGTTCAACATGTAAGAAGTAGAAAGTACATGTATTTGTGTTCAACATGTAAGAAGTAGAAAGTACAGGTATTTGTGTTCAACATGTAAGAAGTAGAAAGTACAGGTATTTGGGTTCAACATGTAAGAAGTAGAAAGTACAGGTATTTGGGTTCAACATGTAAGAAGTAGAAAGTACAGGTATTTGGGTTCAACATGTAAGAAGTAGAAAGTACAGGTATTTGAGTTCAACATGTAAGAAGTAGAAAGTACAGGTATTTGGGTTCAACATGTAAGAAGTAGAAAGTACAGGTATTTGGGTTCAACATGTAAGAAGTAGAAAGTACAGGTATTTGGGTTCAACATGTAAGAAGTAGAAAGTACAGGTATTTGTGTTCAACATGTAAGAAGTAGAAAGTACAGGTATTTGGGTTCAACATGTAAGAAGTAGAAAGTACAGGTATTTGGGTTCAACATGTGAGAAGTAGAAAGTACAGGTATTTGTGTTCAACATGTAAGAAGTAGAAAGTACAGGTATTTGGGTTCAACATGTAAGAAGTAGAAAGTACAGGTATTTGGGTTCAACATGTAAGAAGTAGAAAGTACAGGTATTTGTGTTCAACCTGTAAGAAGTAGAAAGTACAGGTATTTGAGTTCAACATGTAAGAAGTAGAAAGTACATGTATTTGTGTTCAACATGTAAGAAGTAGAAAGTACAGGTATTTGTGTTCAACATGTAAGAAGTAGAAAGTACAGGTATTTGGGTTCAACATGTAAGAAGTAGAAAGTACAGGTATTTGGGTTCAACATGTAAGAAGTAGAAAGTACAGGTATTTGGGTTCAACATGTAAGAAGTAGAAAGTACAGGTATTTGAGTTCAACATGTAAGAAGTAGAAAGTACAGGTATTTGGGTTCAACATGTAAGAAGTAGAAAGTACAGGTATTTGAGTTCAACATGTAAGAAGTAGAAAGTACAGATATTTGAGTTCAACATGTAAGAAGTAGAAAGTACAGGTATTTGGGTTCAACATGTAAGAAATAGAAAGTACAGGTATTTGTGTTCAACAAGTGAGAAGTAGAAAGTACAGGTATTTGGGTTCAACATGTAAGAAGTAGAAAGTACAGGTATTTGAGTTCAACATGTAAGAAGTAGAAAGTACAGGTATTTGTGTTCAACATGTGAGAAGTAGAAAGTACAGGTATTTGGGTTCAACATGTAAGAAGTAGAAAGTACAGGTATTTGTGTTCAACATGTGAGAAGTAGAAAGTACAGGTATTTGTGTTCAACATGTAAGAAGTAGAAAGTACAGGTATTTGGGTTCAACATGTAAGAAGTAGAAAGTACAGGTATTTGGGTTCAACATGTAAGAAGTAGAAAGTACAGGTATTTGGGTTCAACATGTAAGAAGTAGAAAGTACAGGTATTTGGGTTCAACATGTGAGAAGTAGAAAGTACAGGTATTTGTGTTCAACATGTAAGAAGTAGAAAGTACAGGTATTTGGGTTCAACATGTAAGAAGTAGAAAGTACAGGTATTTGGGTTCAACATGTAAGAAGTAGAAAGTACAGGTATTTGTGTTCAACCTGTAAGAAGTAGAAAGTACAGGTATTTGAGTTCAACATGTAAGAAGTAGAAAGTACATGTATTTGTGTTCAACATGTAAGAAGTAGAAAGTACAGGTATTTGTGTTCAACATGTAAGAAGTAGAAAGTACAGGTATTTGAATTCAACATGTGAGAAGTAGAAAGTACAGGTATTTGAGTTCAACATGTGAGAAGTAGAAAGTATAGGTATTTGGGTTCAACATGTAAGAAGTAGAAAGTACAGGTATTTGGGTTCAACATGTAAGAAGTAGAAAGTACAGGTATTTGTGTTCAACATGTAAGAAGTAGAAAGTACAGGTATTTGTGTTCAACATTGATGGAGATTTAAAGGGATAACTGGTCCGCTTTTCAAATCTCCGCGCGTCCCTATCAAGCTGGTTATAATACAGGAAGGAATCCAGAGCTACCAAGTAACCGTTAAACAACAATCTACTTTAATGGTAATATGACAATGCAATACAATCAATACAGTACAAATTCAATACAGTTATCTTGGGGATCCAGAATTTACCTGATGATCACGTGAGCCAGCCAGAGGAAAGAGACTGAACACAGCGTGTGTCTCTGTGTTTATACTTTCTAACAATGGGAGGAGTTATCTGATCCTCCCTTTTGGACCTCCTTGATTGGCAGCCCAAATATCACAAACACCTCAGATCTTAGGTTTCCCCAATCACTGTAGCTCAGCTCCATTATCTCTAGATCTAAGTTGAATGCAAATCAAGACATGCTCTCACCTTCCCCCCATCTTTCTTTGTCCTCAAAAACACATGTCAACAGGCCCCAAATCCAGCTCACAGTTTTACACAAATTATTTCCCATTTTAAGCTTATTCATAGTTTGCTAACATGAATACATACAAATATTTCACTACAAATCCCCCTTTTGATCTCAATTTAAGAGATCAACTATTTCAAGACATTCACATTATAACCTGGGATTCAGACTATTTAAACGTTCAGGAATGGCTCCACATATCAACTTCATATGACCATGTAGAAATACCAAAATATGTAAATAACTCCATACATCAATTACATCACTTAGTAACAACAAAGTTAAAAACCCTTCAATCAGAATGATTGAGTACAGCCAATCGTAATAGAAAATCATCTCTCATCAGTGTTTAGACAAATCGTTCATCAATAGCACAAAAATAAACATACCAAAAAATATAGAAGAAAATAGTAAAATATATGTTTCCAACTAACATCTTTTATCATTTATCATTCAGTCCTCCTTAATCATCAAATTACAAACTTTAAAAAAAATAGCTTGCATCTCAAAGATTTGCTTCAAGACAATTATAGTAAAAACACATTCAAAATGTAGGATTATTAGAAATCCACCTGAGGTATAAAATCTGGATTGTAAAGGTCCAGTTGAAATTCACAGTTTAAGGTATAACATTCACAGTGGTGATTCAATTAATCTGTAATCTGCAAAATTGCAGTGGCTTCAAGCTTTAACATTACTTCACGTATACTTCATTACGCTTTAGTCAAAAGTAAGGCACTTATCTATACATTCATTTTAGTCAAATACATTGTTCAAAAATCTGAAAAGGAAGAATCAGACATTTATTGCGTAGTGTAAAAACCCGAAAGGGTAAAATCTATATACATCTTCTACATTCTGAGTGTCAATTTTAATCAACTTGTCATTCATTTTGTGGGGGTCCCCATGGCGCAGAAGCCGTGATTGAGCCCCACGGATCTGAAAGCTGGGCGTCGTACATCAACACGGAGTCATCAACTGTGGAATATCCTACTAGTCTCTGTGGAGCCTGGAGGGCGGTTTTGGTCATCTTTTGTATGGCTAGTTTAACTACAGTGACCAAGCAGATTATCACAATTAGCACAACTAAGATAAACATTGAAACGGTTACTGCAAATTTAACCAACCCCGCACCCCACGATCCAAAAGTTCCAGTTAAATCCCCAAGGGTAAACCCATGAGTTTCATGCAACTCTTTTATCCCCCTGGCGGTATCATGAGCCATATCCATTACCTCAGGTGTAGCATCAGAGATGAAAGAACAACACTCAGATCCAATCACCTTGCATGTGCCCCCCTGGGCAGCTAATAGAAGATCCAGTGCCATACGATTCTGTAATGCCACAGTCCTAACCTCCTGTAATTCTTTATGTTCGGCTAACATGGCTGTGTTAGATGCATTTAAGTGATTTTCCACTACTTTGGACAACGCCACAATTTCCTGCTGAGAAACATAAATACCGTACCATGGTAAAAATAGACTAGCCATCCGCTGTCCTTCTGTAATCGACCTGCTGAGTGTGTGGTTGCAGTGTACATATTGGACTGGTAAAGTTAACCGAGCAATTAGTCTGTGCTAGAGCTAATTGGAATCTGTATTCAAAAGCTAGGTTAATATATTTCTTCTTAGGACCGTCAACTGTTTGAACCCCTCTGGCAGGTAATCTTTATTTACTGTCTCAACAATGAGCGAGATTAAACCCTTGTATTGTAGAGGTTTCTCAGAGTTTATTGGGTACGAAGGAGTGTAACAATCCTCGGCATCATCTCCAATGCGGGATGCTATGTCATTCCAGCTAACTAAACCGTAGTCAGCTTTCGTGAAAGGAATTGGGCTAAACATGGGAGAATGCACGGATTCTGGCATGTTTTGGCACAGCCAACAGTTGCTAACATTGCGTTCATGTGCATAGTCTAACATTAAACTCATTGCCGAATTGGTCTTAGTTAGTTTAGGTGGAGCGATTAAGGCCTTTTTTGAAGAATCTACATCCTCTCCTGTTTGTTTAGGTGGAGTGGATATTAGGGCATTTTCCGAAAAACCTGTTTCATGATATGGTTCAATATATGTTCTAATAGAGGCGTGTCCGGCGACCCCTAAATTAGAAAAATCTGTTTCATGCTCTGGTTCAATAAATGCACATCCAGTGACCCCCGAATTGGGAGCTTTGTAATCTGGTTTCCTTGTCGTGCACTGGGACTCATATTTTAACTGTTCTGCCGTGCTACACCACAGTTCTGGGGGCATATTTACAATGGTGTTGAGTGTTATTCTTACCATCCGTGATGAGACCCGGAACTCCTGATACTGCGTCCTTGGATACGCTTTCCACACCGTGGAGTCGCCACCCTTGCTAAAAAACACAGGGTACTTAATAACACAGTTTGGTGAGTCACATATTGCAGTTGGGCAGTTAAAAGAAACATTCTGTGGTTCGTGAGCAGAGAGTGGGGCATTCCTCCTTCTTCTCTCTCTGTGTCTCTCTCTTTGTCTCTCTCTTTGTCTCTCTCTCATCGTACTGAATGTTTGTGTGGTGATTGGAAACAACCTGTCTTTGTCGCTAGGCACTGATTGGCCCGTAGGTGTGATTTTGCCCTCAGGGTCTGGGCCCTTAGATAAGAGCACCTTAATTTCTCCCCCCGAGGGGCGAGAGCCCTCGTCACCTGTCGTTGGAATGGCCACAGCTTCATCAAGCAGGGCTACCTTGGACAGGTACAGCAGGCCCAGGACGAGGAGGATGATGACAGCTTTCACACGCCAGCCTCCGGTGGAGGAGACAGACGCCATCTGGAAGCGTTGATCCACCCCGCTCTGCCTCGTTCCCTCAGGGCCGTTCCTCGACGTCCTCTTCACCCAGCCCGCTTATGGCGGCTTCTGGGTCGGTGATAGGAGTGTTGTCCTCTGGTTCCTCCTCCTCTGCGCGGACCACGTCCGTGATGATGTCGTCTAGGGTCCTTCCCGGAGGTTTCCCCACTGCGCACTGATTCCAGTGGTACCAGATGTCTCCTTTCCCTTCCAAGCGGACAGCGTGAGATGTCCTCTGCATCACCCGATGGGGTCCAGAGAACCTGGGTCTCAGCCACTTGGGTCTGATCGCTTTCAGCCAGACGAACTCCGCAGTGTTCGCTTCGTGTTTCTCGGGTCCCCCTTTTGCCTCTGCAACCTGGGTGGAAAAATCTGCCACCAATCCCTTAAGTTGCTGGAAGTATGGTTTCGAACTCAGAACCTCTACTTCCTTTCCTACACTTAGGGCTCCTGGGCCTGGGAACTGGTGACCATGAGTGAGCTCAAATGGAGAGAAACCTGTCCCTTTGTTAATGGAGCTCCTGATTGACATAAGAGCTAGAGGCAATGCGTCTAACCATTTCATGCCTGTCTCTTCACATGCTTTGCTGAGTTTTTGTTTTAAGTTCTGGTTCATCCTTTCCACTTTTCCCTGAGACTGTGGATGATAAACTGCTCCAAAACTGTGTCTTAGTCCTAGGGACTCTTCTACTGTGCGTAGGTCATGGTTCTTGAAATGGCTGCCATTGTCTGACCTCACTTTCCTAGGAAATCCATGTAATGGAATGTAATGCGTGACTAGGAATTTGATCACTGAGTCTGCATCTTCTCTTCTGCAAGGGATAGCTTCTGGCCAACCTGTGTATCCATCTACTACTACTAACAAATATCTGAATCCTCTTACTTTGTCAATCATGTCAGTGTAGTCAATGATGATTTCTTCTCCTGCCATCTTAGGTAAAGGAAACTTTCCCTGGTGTGGTTTCACAGTGGCTCTGATGTTATGGGTTAAGCAAATTACACACTCTTCTAGGTGATTTGCTATCATGTCTGGTAGGTATGGGTGCCACCAGTGGGTCAGGTGCCTGTTCATCTGAGTTTTACCACAATGTGTTGGGCCGTGTGCTTCTTTAAGCATGGATCTTATCCACTCTGGGGGTATAACCGGTCTCCCATCTGGGGAGTACCATATCCCATCTTTGTTGGTAGCTCCCCTGTTTGACCATAGTTTTTTGTCTTGAGGAGACCCCGCTTCTTGAGCTTCTTTAAGCGTCTCATCTGTTATTGCGGGCAGCAAGTCAGCAGATTTTAAGACAAGCATTTGATACCATGGTGTATATCCTGCCTTCTCTTTAGCTGCTTTGTCTGCTGCATTGTTACCCCAAGCCAAGTAGTTGTTTTCTGTGTTGTGACCTTTACACTTAAGTAAAGCTAACTTGTTGGGCAACATTACTGCTTCTGCAAGCCTTTTGATCTCTTTCTCATGTTTGATGGGGGTATTTGTGGACGTTACAAATCCTGCTCTCAACCATTGTCGCATTTCCACGTGAATTACGCCGTGGACATATGCTGAATCAGTGTAGATGTTTACATCCTTTCCTTTTGATAGCTCTAATGCTGCAATGACTCCCATTACTTCTGCCAACTGTGCTGATACTTTCCCTGTTACTTCCCCAGCTGATACTTCCTCAAAGTTTCCCTCAGGTTTTTGTTTTACCACGGCATAGGCTGCTTGGAGGCCGTTTGGGGGTGTCTAAAACAACAGCCGTCTGTGAACAGGTTTTCTGCCTGTGGGATGGGCTCGTCTCTGAGATCTATTCTTAGCTTCACATCTTGGATGATTCTTTCCTCACACCTATGGGGCTCTCCGCTACCTATGGTGTCTGCGCTGTTAACTCCTTCGTGTGTGTATGTGATGTGTGCCTTTGTCAGAGTTTTCTCCAGCCTTGTTTGTCTCGTTGAAGTCATTGTGAATGCACTTGAGTTCACAAAAGAGACAATGCTGTGTGTTGTCAGTACTGTCAAAGGATGGCTCATCACAATGTGTGAAATCTTGTTTAAGATACGTGCTGTACCTGCCGCATGTCTCATGCAGGGAGGTTCTCTGTTTTCCACTCTGTCCAGTGTAACACTGACATACATCAATATTGTCCTACAACCCCCCTTTTTCTGAAAAAGAATCCCATTTACTGTGTTTTCATTTTCAGAAACATCAAGAAAGAATGGTAATGCATAGGATGCAGAGGCGAGAGCCGTGACTTGGGACATGGATTGTTTGAGAGAAATGAACGCAGCTTCTGCCGCTTGTGTCCAGTCTAGTGTGGCAGTGAGATTGCGCATGCCTTTCTCATTGATGAGTTTTCTGAGTTCAGCTGTTTTCAGGTTATACTCTGGGATGTAGTGTCTGCTGTAGCCTGTGAGACCCAAAAAAGACAACATGTCTTTGACTGTTTTGGGTTTCGGGTGGTTCAAAATGTGTTCCTGATGCGCTGCTGACATGCCCGTGCCTGCTGGGGAAATCACTCTGCCCAAAAATGTCACCTCTTTACGGGTGCATTGTAGCTTTTTCTTGGAGACTTTGAACCCTGATGTGTGGAGGCGCACCAGTAGGTTTCTGGTGGCCTCCAAACAAGAGGCTGCAGAAGGTGCTGCGATGAGAAGGTCGTCTACATACTGTATTAATACTACCCCCACTGGCAATGTAACGCCCTCTAGCTGTTCCCTGAGTACTTTGTTAAATATTCCTGGAGACAAACTGAAGCCTTGTGGTAGTCTTGTGTATTGTAGTTTCTCCCCTCCTATTGTAAAAGAAAAAATAGGTCTCATACTCTCTGCCAGAGGTATGCAGAAGAAAGCGTTGGCTAGGTCAATACAGGTGAACCATGTATGTTCAGGTGAGATATTACAGATAGCCGTGTAGGGGTTAGGAACTGGTATCAGAGCTGTAGTCGTAATAGCATTAACGGTTCTCAAATCATGAGCCATTCTGTACTCCCCGCTAGATTTTGATACAGGAAGTATGGGAGTATTCCAAACGCTTTGTGAGGGTTCTAACACCCCTGCTCTCTTCAGTCCCTCAACTGCCTTGTCAACACCCCCTTTTGCCTGTGGTTTGATCGGGTATTGTGACCGGTTCACAGGCACAGAGCTGCTCACCTCAAATGTTACTGGTGTGGCTTTTAAGCAGAAACCTACATCATGAGAGTGCGACGCCCACAGGTCAGACGGGAGATCACGCAACATGTCAACTGTATATGCATGGTCAGTTTTTTCCCTACCATGATGTCTATCTACTTCGTGTCTCTCCATGTGGATGCATTCTTGTGTGCAGATTTTAAGACGATAAGCTCTGTGTGAGGGAGAGTATGTCAGTGCCGCGATCTGCGTAGGTTCCCAATCTTCGACTTCTAGCAGCGTCTTTACCATGGGACCAAGTTCTTTAGCTTCATAACCCTTCCTGATAGCTAATGAAATGTGTGGTGTGGACTCAGCAGACAAACGGTACCAATACAGTTGTTCATCAGAGAGCTCAACCGACGCAGCCACACCCGCCTGTCCCACAAAGAGATTTGTCGTGGTAACGTCCCAAACGGCCATAGACACCTCATTATCATACTCATATTCATAACTTTGGTCGTCTCTTCTATCATAATTTAGCGTCAGGTGGGGGGGTCTGGAGGGGGGCCATAAGGCCTGAGGAGGTTAATCCATGGCTTCCATTGTTGAAAAATGGAATATAGTCCAGGTGTGTTGTCCGAGGTCGGTCTAACAGTCCCCAGAATATAGTGGCATGTTGGGTTGCTTCTGCCTCAGTGGACTGGGCCAACATCATCTGAGAACCTGATTTTATGGTAGATAACGAACAATTGATGCTTGTGCCATTTGGGAATGATATTATCAGTCCATCCGGGGAACAGAGGATGGAGGCATTCGCTTTGATCAGAATATCCCTACCCATGAGGTTAGCCGGGCTTTTAGGTGCAAGAATATACTGGTGTAAGAATGTCTGTCCTGCTATCTTGGTGGATAACAGCGTGGAAAGCGGTATTTTTTCTATTTTTCCCGAAAACCCTATGACTGAGACTGTTGTAGATGAAAGGGACGCCTTGAAGACGGGAGAATTGATGGTGGAATATCTTGCTCCTGAATCAACAAGGAATGGTAGCTTTGAGTCTTTAACAGTCATATTAATGTATGGATCCGCCAGGCCCGTACATCCAGAGTTCCCTGGGCGTCTTCATTCTTCGTAGTACTCCCCATCATACAGGACAAACTGGCCATAGGGGGCGGCCATAGCATTAGGGGCAATGTGACCCTGGTTCGGTTGTTGCGACAATGGGACAGCCTCCTGGGGTGTCTGGATATATGGTCTCTCTGATCCGTTCCCCCTTCCGTACCCTCTCTGTCCCCCTCTAGCCCGCCCCCTTCCTGGTGGGGCTTATGTGGGCACTGCTTGAACCAGTGATCTGGCTGTCCGCAAATGAAACACACCTTCTGGTATAAGTCCAATCCAGGAGTCATTCCAAAGCCACCTCGACCTCTGACCCCGCTCTGAACCCGCCCCTCTGTTGCCAAGAACTATTATCATAGCCAAATTGGGGCTGACTATAGGGCGGACCCTGGTTGGAAAGGCCCCCTTGTGGGTTTTGCTGCCCCTGTGGCTGCACGGCCGGCGCTACTGGGTGAACAATCAACTGTTTGGCATTCTTTTGGTCATTCTGAACTGTTTTCCGGGCTATTTCCAGCTGCGTTCGCAGTAACTGCACCCTCAACTCCTCTTCCTCAGTTTTACTCTCTGTATGTTGTTTGTTAAATCTACTCAAATGATGGGCTAAATGACGTTCCCACGTCTGTGTGTTTAACTGATCTACCTCTGGATTGTCCTCCATCAGTCTTTTAATTTCTTTCGGCACCGCTGCAAGCACTGCCTTACGGAACATCTGTATATGTTGGTCGTTATTATCTGGACTGTAGTCAGTTGCCATTGTGTATTGTTGGCGTGCCCTGAGCAACATGGTTGCTGCAGCCTCTCCAGGTGTAAATGTAAATGACAGTGAACCGTAACCTCCTCCTGTCTGTGGGAAATGTTCTCTCATTGCTTTGCCCAGCTGGCTGTGAACATCGTTAAAGTAAATAGGCACGTCATCTTTCATTGTCGATGTTCCTGATCTATTCTCAACTCTTTCTACCTCATAATAGGAAGTCTGTTGTGCTAGTATTCTCCTGAAATCTCCCAGACAGATAGTCTGTCCTACAGCCATGTCCGCAAACCTTCGCATCCAATGTCTCCCTCCCTCAGTAGGCAACGGCATTTTATCGACCAGCGCATGTATGTCCCCTAGTGTGAAAGGATGATAAGCCGTTTTCCCATTTTGCGCGGCCACAAAAGGCACCTGTAATACTGGAAAAATAAAAGCATGCTTGGTGGGGTCTTCTGCGGTGTGGTGAGACCTTAATCTGTTACGGGGCATTGAAAGAATCTGATCTACATCCACTAGTTCACTGATTGTTCCTGTCAGAGATATCTGCTTAACTTTGCACCTCGCCCTCCTGCTGTCTTCCTCTTCCTGTCCTGCTTGTTCCTGCTGAAAAGTGTCCTGATAGCTGTCTTCACGACCCTGGCCTCCTGCTTCATTGTAAAACCCCTCAGTTTCATGGCTTGCTGTTTCCCTATCCCTTTTATGGCCAGCTGACTTTCCCCCACTTTTATGGCCCGCTGTCTCTCCCTCACTTTTATGGCCCACTGTCTTCCTATCACTTCTGTGGCCCGCTGTATCTCCCTCACTTTTATGGCCCGCTATCTTCCTATCACTTCTGTGGTTCGCTGTCTCTTCCTCACTTTCATGGCCCGATGCCCCCCTCAACGCATGGGTAATAAGACGTCTGGCGTGATCTGTTCTGAAAAGGATCACATCTCTCCCCCTCCTCAGCGCGCCTGCGTACACCTGTGTGCTGGCCTCTCCTCTCCCTAATTTCCTTTATATCTTCTACCGAGCCCTCATATCCGCTCTGTTCCTGTCTCCTGACTTCCTCCTTGCGTCTATCTTGAATCTGTTGTTCATAGCACCGCCTTTCTCGTATTTCCCTCTCATCTAGGAGGTCAGTTATGTATGTTATGTCTGTCTGTGTAGCGCCTGAGTGGCTCTTTGTAAGATCTGTCAGAAGGGAAGTCAATTGTTCTGAGGTGAGCTCCCTATCAAGTGGTCGACTGTCCCTTCTCGGGGAAACCACCTCCTGGTCTGTGTTAAAACTAGGCCTCCGCGTGGTGTGTGCGCTGTCTATTCTGTCTAACGGGGAGGAAACCTGTTTTTTTTTAACATTTAGTCTTTTCTTTGGAGTAGGGACGCCCCTTAACGGACTCAACGCTACTGTTCCCACCATTCTATAGTTCCCTACGCTCATGGCAGTCTCCTCTCCTTCTGTGTCCGATGCATCTGCCACTATCATTTGCAATTTATTTGCGCTTTCGTCGGGTAGAGAATAAGGGGGAGGGGGCTGTGTAATCAGACTACCTAAATCCGGGTAAAGGAGAGAGGAGCGGGTGGGAATAGCCGGATTTTGTATGGGCCCCGTTTGAGATTTCTGCTCTGAGTTAGAGACAACATTATTTTGCATTCTTTTAAAATATTCGACTCGTTCTGCTACATAGTTGAGAATGTCTCCATTTGTAGGCACCTTCGTGTCTTTAATACCATGAGGGAACAGAAGAGTGTTAACTTCATCTGTTTTTATGGGGCTTTGGATTGCCATTGCACCCGGGAGATTTTCGTCTGTGACGGGAGGAATATAAATGCCAATCATTGCGAGGGCAGCATTGTGACAAACCCTCCTCAATCTATCTAGTGCCTGTTTTTGTTTGTTCCATTTGCTACGGGCAAACCATCTGGGCTTCTGTTCGTTTAGGTGTGCAAGTTGCTTTACAATCTGTCTTTCATATAGATTCAATGCTGTGCCCAAATGACCTACGGTGTCGTCATCCCCCACTCTATTCTCTGTTATCATTTTATCGTGTAGGAATCGGAGATCAGTACAAGCCTTTTCTTTAGCCCCCTGTTTGATTCCACTTAAAATCAATCTCTTAATCTGTTCCCATTGCTCCCGGTAACTCCCTGGAATTTCAGAATCGTCTTTACCATTCTGACGTTCCATATTCACTTCGCTTTTATTTATCTGACTTAATTAATATGTGTTCACTTGTATTAATATACTGGGCTATTGTCGTTGTTACTATTAATGTGCTTCCCGTCTTCAATACCGGCCAGCAATGTAATGATTAAACTCTAAGCTTGAAGCTAAACCATATAAAAATGTCAAGGGTGTGTTACCCCCTTTCAGCCACTAGATGGCAGCAGCAGACCACAAATGAGCTTCACTCTTCTGAGTGCATTTTTGAGCTCCGCAGACAATTGCTCACACAGGTATTTTAGGTAAAAATCACACAGATGTATTCCCCGTACAGTTTGTCCAGCTTTTATAATGTGATGTTTATTTCAACAGGCTAGTGGACCTCGAATGATGCTTCGACACTCTTAAAGAATGTGACCATTCCATGGGGTATAAACCCAGGTCGTGAAGAGCCCTTTATCACACGTTAGCTTTTCAAATTAAGTTTACAGACAAAGGGAAACGAGAGCCGGTCCCGTCACAATTTTGGTGAGGTTCGCATTCTCTTCCTCGATTTAACATATAACAGACCTCTGGCTTTTAGCTTTCAGCCTTGGTCTGTTATTTAACCCCAGTTTTAAACGGCGACCCGATCTAAAATATCGAGTTTCCAGGTTTTGTCGTGCAGGAATGAAACCTCGCAACCAACAAACTGCACCGTCTCCACGCCACTCAGGAATAAACTACCTGTAGATCCGCGCCAAACTGCTCTATTTACGTTACGCAGGACTTTCCGTCTACCTGGCGATCAACGTTTACGTTTTGTATATAACTTTCCTAACATAGTAAAATATGCATTGTATATTCCATTTAAACTTTAAAAACACTGTGAAACGCCTACAGACAATCCTAAAGTTTTAGCGTATCCAATTACAGACAGTCGATTTTCATAACAGGCGTCTGCGTACCTTATTTGTAGAGTTGTGCAGGGCCCTGCTGATTGTCTGAGATGTTTGAAAGCGTTTGTTCCCGACCCATTCCGGTCGTCTGGATTCTTCCTCAGCTTTGTTCGAATCAGACACGTCGAGTCACCAATTGATGGAGATTTAAAGGGATAACTGGTCCACTTTTCAAATCTCCGCGCGTCCCTATCAAGCTGGTTATAATACAGGAAGGAATCCAGAGCTACCAAGTAACCGTTAAACAATAATCTACTTTAATGGTAATATGACAATGCAATACAATCAATACAGTACAAATTCAATACAGTTATCTTGGGGATCCCGAATTTACCTGATGATCACGTGAGCCAGCCAGAGGAAAGAGACTGAACACAGCGTGTGTCTCTGTGTTTATACTTTCTAACAATGGCAGGAGTTATCTGATCCTCCCTTTTGGACCTCCTTGATTGGCAGCCCAAATATCACAAACACCTCAGATCTTAGGTTTCCCCAATCACTGTAGCTCAGCTCCATTATCTCTAGATCTAAGTTGAATGCAAATCAAGACATGCTCTCACCTTCCCCCATCTTCCTTTGTCCTCAAAAACACATGTCAACAGGCCCCAAATCCAGCTCACAGTTTTACACAAATTATTTCCCATTTTAAGCTTATTCATAGTTTGCTAACATGAATACATACAAATATTTCACTACAACATGTAAGAAGTAGAAAGTACAGGTATTTGTGTTCAACATGTAAGAAGTAGAAAGTACAGGTATTTGGGTTCAACATGTAAGAAGTAGAAAGTACAGGTATTTGTGTTCAAAATGTAAGAAGTAGAAAGTACAGGTATTTGTGTTCAACATGTAAGAAGTAGAAAGTACAGGTATTTGGGTTCAACATGTAAGAAGTAGAAAGTACAGGTATTTGGGTTCAACATGTAAGAAGTAGAAAGTACAGGTATTTGGGTTCAAAGTGTAAGAAGTCAAAGTAAAAAGTCGTCAGAAAAATAAGTAGTGGAGTAAAGTACTGATACAAGAAAAATGTACTTAATTACAGTAACGAAGTATTTGTACTCCACTACTTCCCACCTCTGATCATAAATATATATCCTGTATAAGACATATATGTGTATTCGTCCTCCAGGCGCTGCTCTCCTCCCACGACAGTGTAGCGCAGGCGGACTTCGGGCCGGTGTTGCCTCCTCTTCCTGACGACATGGAGGAGGACGAGGAGGCCATGAGGATCGTCTGTCTGGTGAAGAACAACCAGCCGCTGGTGAGACAGGAGATTAACGCTGCTTCTGATTTATAGTTTTTTACTCAAGAGCCATTTGTAGTTTGTGTGACGATAGCATCTAAGTTGTAGTTGTTTTTTCTGATGTTAGCGTAAGTGAAAATATCCTGGTGTGGCTCAATGTGTTGTGTTTAAGCTTCATGTACTGCATCCCTGGGTTGAATGCCTGGACTGAGAGTTATCCATATTGAGATAAGATAAGATAAGAAGGACCTTTATTAATCCCTGTGGGGAAATTCAGTAGTTTAACAGCAACAGGGTAAGAGCGAAAATACAGTACAGATTCACACAAGATTAATACAATTAAAGATAAAATTAAAGCTGCTAAAACAAGAAATGAATTAAATGAACAAATATATTGCTTTAAAATGTAATCGGCCGAG
>JAPTMU010000026.1:2800232-2825232 GCA_028583405.1 Pogonophryne albipinna | reverse complement strand
TGAGTTTCCCACCGAAATGTCAGAGGAAGAGTTGCATTGTGGGTAATGTAGGCACACTGTATGTGTGGAATACAAAGGATTATACCTCTGGCTCAGCAGACTGTTTTAGCATTTAAAGTTTAGTATGCCTGTTAAATATCTACAAACTACTCATTTGTATCCATCACCTCGCTTTAAGAGCTTCAGGAACCAGTAGCGTTCATCCCATCCTCCATTGTTATCCTTCCCATTTAATGTTTCCCTATATTTCATCAGAGTTGGTTGTTTAATCTGCAGTAACTGTTCTGGTGTCAGGGCGCGACGATAAGGAGGGACGAGGAGACGGGAGCCATCTACATCGCAAGGGTGATCCACGGAGGCCTGGCCGACCGCAGCAGTGAGTGGAAACTGTTCTTTAATTAAGTGTTTATTACCAAACAATACTAGAGATAATATGTGAGGTATTAATGTGTGTGTGTGTGTGTGTGTGTGTGCGTGTGTGCGTGTGTGTGTGTGTGTGTGTGTGTGTGTGTGTGTGTGTGTGTGTGTGTGTGTGTGTGTGTGTGTGTGTGTGTGTGTGTGTGTGTGTGTGTGTGTGTGTGTGTGTGTGTGTGTGTGTGTGTGTGTGTGTGTGTGTGTGTGTGTGTGTGAGGACTCCTCCACGCTGGGGATCTGCTGGTGGAGGTGAACGGGAACCCGGTTGCCGGTCTGGAGCCGGAGCAGGTCATCCAGATACTGGTGAGTCACCGGGGGGGGGGGGGGGGAATAAGCAGATTTTGTAACCCACTTACAAATAAATGAACAGTCTATAATTTTAATGATAGTTTTATTTTAACAGTGAGAGTAAGAATATAAAAAAGAACATCCAGAAATTGACATTATATAAAAGATAAAAATAGATTTGCATTTAACTCTGTGAAATAAGTATTTGATCTCCTTGCAACCAACAAGGGTTCTGGCTCCCACAGACCGGTTACATGAGTCCTCTTCCTTTGAGAAAGTACTCCTAATATCAACTTGTTACCTGTATAAAAGACACCTGTCCACAGAATCAACCAATCAGATTCCAACCTCTCCACCATGGGCGAGACTAAAGAGCTGTCTAAAGACCTCAGGGAGGAGATTGTAGACCTGCACCAGGCTGGGATCGGCTGCAAGACCATCAGAGAGCAGCTCGGTGAGAAGGAGACAACTGTTGGTCCCATTATTTGAAAATGGAATAAAATATGGGCATCAATCAACAATCAATCGCCCTCGGTCTGGGGCTCCACACAAGATCTCGCCCGTGGGGTATCTCAAGGCAGCTGGGACCACAGTCACCAAGAAAGCTATTGGTAGCACACAACACCATAATGGATCAAATCCTGCAGCGCCTGAAGGTCTCCTGCTCAAGAAGAACATGAACGGCCCATCTGAAGTTTGCAAATGAACATCTGAATGATTCAGAGAAGGCTTGGGAGAAGGTGGTGTGTTCAGATGAGACCAAAATTACAATCTTTGGCATCAACTGGACACGCCGTGTTTGGAGGAACACCATCCGTCAGGCATGGAGGTGGAAACATTCTGCTTTGGGGGTGTTTCTGTGCTAAGGGGACAGGACCACTTCCCTGCATCGAGGAGAGGATGTAAGGGGACATATACCGTAACATCTTGGCTGATAGCCTCCTTCCCTCAGCCAGGAAACTGTAATGGGTCATGGAGGGGTCTTCCAGCAGGACAATGACCCTGAACATACGACCAAGGCGACACAGGAGGGGCTAAAGAAGAAGCACATTTAGGTGAGGGAGGGGCCTAGCTAGTCTCTGGACCTTAATCCCAGAGGAAATCTGTGGAGGGAGCTGAAGCTTCCAGAGGCCAAGCACCAGCCTGAAAACCTTCAGGATTTGGAAAGGGTCTTCAGAGAGGAGTGGACCAACATCCTTCCTGAGATGTGCACAGACCTGGAGACCAACTACAAGAAGCGTCTGACCTCTGTGTGACCTCTGTCTGACCTCTGTGTGACCTCTGTGTGTCCAACAAGCGTTTCTCCACCAAGTACTAACACATGTTCTGCGAGAGGATCAAATTTCACACAGTTCAATGCAAATACATTTTTATCTTTTAGATAATGTCAATTTCGGGATTTTCTTTTTGTTATTCTTACTCTCACTGTTCAAATCAAACTACCATTACAAGTATAGACTGTTCATTTCTTTGTAAGTGGGTAAACTTACTTATTTCCTCCACTGTATATATTGAAATATTAATAAATAAAGCCCAGGGATGGCATAGGATAGCAACTTCAGTCGAGGACAAGAGGACAATTAGTGCACAATATTAAACTGAGATGTCTTATACTAAGTTTTTCTGTCTTTAACTACATGCTGTTTTTGCAGATGAACTCCCGTGGAACGATCCTGTTTAAAGTCATTCCTGATGCAGCGCAGAGCAGCGGAAACAGCCAGAGGACGGTGAGTGCTCTACCAGTTTCAGGTTCTTTCTCTCATTGTTTTCATAACACACTTTAAAAATACACAACTCCAAAACGAATTCAGGCAGAAGAGGGTTAAAAAAAGGCAGATTTGTAACACTGAAAAACAAAGATGAGATTTGATCAGAAGTGATTTTTTTTAGGTAGAAGTCAGAATGTTTTGCCTTTTTTTTCAGAATAAAAAAAAGGCAGAAAAAAGTCATAATTTTGAAAAAAGTCATAATTTTGAAAACCAAAAACACAATCTGATTCTGATTCTGTTTCTGATTCTGATTCTGTTTCTGATTCTGATTCTGTTTCTGATTCTGATTCTGATTCTGTTTCTGATTCTGATTCTGATTCTGTTTCTGATTCTGATTCTGTTTCTGATTCTGATTCTGTTTCTGATTCTGTTTCTGATTCTGATTCTGATTCTGATTCTGTTTCTGATTCTGATTCTGATTCTGATTCTGATTCTGTTTCTGTTTCTGATTCTGATTCTGTTTCTGATTCTGATTCTGATTCTGTTTCTGATTCTGATTCTGATTCTGTTTCTGATTCTGATTCTGATTCTGTTTCTGATTCTGATTCTGTTTCTGATTCTGATTCTGATTCTGTTTCTGATTCTGTTTCTGATTCTGATTCTGTTTCTGTTTCTGATTCTGATTCTGATTCTGTTTCTGATTCTGATTCTGTTTCTGTTTCTGATTCTGATTCTGTTTCTGATTCTGATTCTGTTTCTGTTTCTGATTCTGATTCTGTTTCTGATTCTGATTCTGATTCTGTTTCTGATTCTGATTCTGATTCTGATTCTGTTTCTGATTCTGATTCTGATTCTGATTCTGTTTCTGATTCTGTTTCTGATTCTGATTCTGTTTCTGATTCTGTTTCTGTTTCTGATTCTGTTTCTGTTTCTGATTCTGATTCTGTTTCTGATTCTGTTTCTGATTCTGATTCTGTTTCTGTTTCTGATTCTGATTCTGTTTCTGATTCTGTTTCTGTTTCTGATTCTGATTCTGATTCTGTTTCTGTTTCTGATTCTGATTCTGATTCTGTTTCTGTTTCTGATTCTGTTTCTGTTTCTGATTCTGATTCTGATTCTGTTTCTGTTTCTGATTCTGATTCTGATTCTGTTTCTGTTTCTGATTCTGTTTCTGTTTCTGATTCTGATTCTGTTTCTGTTTCTGATTCTGATTCTGATTCTGATTCTGTTTCTGATTCTGTTTCTGTTTCTGATTCTGATTCTGATTCTGTTTCTGTTTCTGATTCTGATTCTGTTTCTGATTCTGTTTCTGTTTCTGATTCTGTTTCTGATTCTGTTTCTGTTTCTGATTCTGATTCTGTTTCTGTTTCTGATTCTGATTCTGATTCTGATTCTGTTTCTGTTTCTGTTTCTGATTCTGATTCTGTTTCTGTTTCTGATTCTGTTTCTGTTTCTGATTCTGTTTCTGTTTCTGATTCTGATTCTGTTTCTGATTCTGATTCTGTTTCTGATTCTGTTTCTGTTTCTGATTCTGATTCTGATTCTGATTCTGTTTCTGATTCTGTTTCTGATTCTGATTCTGTTTCTGATTCTGATTCTGATTCTGTTTCTGATTCTGTTTCTGTTTCTGATTCTGTTTCTGATTCTGATTCTGATTCTGTTTCTGATTCTGATTCTGATTCTTTCTTCTTCTTCTCCCCCCCAGGTGTTCATGAAGGCAATGGTGGACTACTGCCCCCTGCTGGACACCTGCAGCCCCTGCCCCCCTGCAGGCATGATGTTCAGCAGAGGAGAGCTGCTGCAGGTCGTGGATCAGAGCGACGCCAGGTGGTGGCAGGCTAGGAAGATAAGCTCCTCCCCCTCCTCTTCCTCCACCTGCGCCGGGATCATCCCCTCCGCTAGCATGCTCCGGAGGTGATTAGATAATCATATTTACATCGATATAATAACTGTAGTGTTGCATTTAAATGAATAAAAACAGCATTGTTGCGTCAAATCTCCCAATGAACAGTCTCTATCACTAAAAGAGACGTACTGAAGTTAGAGCTTAACGAAGTTTAATAACTTAAAGAGGACCAAACGTTCAACAGAAAATGAGCTCACCCTCTGTGTCGTACAAACAACAGGTGGACTAAATACAAACAAACAAGACCCATGTGACAAACACCTGAAGTGGTCATTAAATACAAATGTGTGCGATCTAAATTGACAACAACAATGGAGATCATTTCCTCAGGCTAGATAAGCATGTTGGCTCCTACAAGCTACAGCACACTGTGTACTGATGTTTACGGTGTATCTACGTCTGTTATCACTTATGTGGTTTAACGGTGTTGAGATATAGAAAGGTAAATATGGGTGTGATCTGCATAGTGTTAAAGATGTTCTTACTAACTTCTAACTGTGTGTGTTTTCAGAGGTGAGGGAGTTGTACTGCACGTTTATAAAAGTAGTATAAAGCACTTAGAGGGAGCTGTGTGAAGTTAAATATCTCTCTACTGTATTCACTGTTTATTTTGAACATCCTGCTGTTCCAAAATAGTCCTAATTAGGGATTAATAAAGCACTCATTTGGTCTGATAGGAAGTTAACAGTTGTGTCTTCCTCTCTTCAGTAAGCAGAGGGAGCATTGGTGGTCTCAGCCCCTTCAGGTTCACACCTGCATCAAACCCTGTGAGTCTTTGTTTATTATCTATTATCTATGTTTATTTAATATTTACATCTATGATCTACAGTCTGCAGGAAACCGTTTTAATACTTCAGTATGACACAGATTCAAAAACATGATTATATTAAAGGTGGGGTAGGTAAGTTAGAGAAACCGGCTCGAGATACATTTGTTGTTATATTCCATGGAATGCTCTTAACATCCCGATAGCAATGAATATCTGAAGTGCTTTCACAACAAATCCATTAAATCTCATCTGTGGAAGCCGTAGTTCTGTAAAAAGCACGACCAATCATCTGAGCCGGCTAAAGTAACTGGATGGCCTACCTGCCTGTCAGCCTTCCATCTGGGCACAAACTGATCTCGTGCCCTCATTGGTCATGTGCGCGTTTGTGTGTGTTGGAGGAGGGGCTCTGTGAGGAAGTGGCAGATTTCTTCCACCTGTGTATTTTCAAATTCTAGCCACTCGAGCTGGTTTCTCTGAAATGACCGACCCCGCCTTTAAGGTAAGTGTGTCAGGCATAAGTGGGGAAACATTGAAATATAAATGTTGTTTTATGAAGAAGTGGAGATGACGTTATGTTAGTTTGATTTAGTTTGGAAAGTTTCTCGACACTTTTTACTTTATTTTTTAACTCAAAATGTCTGTTTTATTCTCTATATTTTGACTTTATCCTCAACATTGAAACTCTATTTGATTTTGGACATGTTTCTTTTATTCTCTACATTTCAAATGTGTTCTTAAAACTTCAAAAGTATCCTCCACATTCAACATTTGTATTCTATTCTCAATATTTTTGATTAATTCTCAATATTTTCAAAATAATTCTCAATATTTATAATTAAATCTCAATATTTTAAATCAATCTTCCACATTTGTTATGTATTCCTGATATTTTGACTTCCTTCTGAGCGTCCTCCTGAGCGTCCTCCTGAGCGTCCTCCTGAGCGTCCTCCTGGCGCCGTATGAGGAGGAATGCTGTTAAATGTCTCTCTGCGTCTCCTCACCCTATAAGCGGTGCATATCCCTGCTGTACATGAAGAGATTTTCACATGTTAAGTCTGTGTTTCTGTCCTCAGTGACCGTGGGACGAAGCGCTGGTGAGACCAGACTTTATTCATTCATCATGATTACCCTATATGTTAAAGTGAGAGCTGCTGAAACAAAGTTTATTCTGTTTTTATTTCAGATAACATTCAAACCCCTGCTGATGAAAAGTGTCCGGCAACAGGTACAGCACGTCATGATGAAACCAGTTGTTGTATTACTTATTTTTAAAAGTAAAATGTGCTTTAGTGTAACACCTTTCTATTTGAATGTCTTCTTCCTTCAGACGAGGCGGGCTCTGATGTCACCGATGGGATTTACCTCGGTGAGACACAATTTAGATTATTTATTTAAGTATATAAGTTTGTTTGTTGTAGGTTTATTTGTTTGTTTGATGTAAAAAAACAACAACAATTAGCTAAATGTTGCATATATACATAAGATAAGATAAGATGTACTTTATTGATCCCAATTTGGGAAATGTTTGCACATAAGTAGAAATTAAAAGAGTAGAAATAAACAATTCTATTACACATTACAAACAAATACATGTAAATAGAACAAGATAAACAAGAAGAGAAAGTGAAATACTGTTTATTCTAATTATAGATAACAATGTTGGAACCAAACAGATGAATAGAACTTATTGTAAGTCGCTCTGGATAAAACCGTCCGCTAAATGTGATTTATTTGTAATCTATTTCCAAATTATTTCCAAATTATTTCCAATTTATTTCCAATTTATTTCCAAATTATTTCTAATTTATTTCCAATTTATTTCTAATTTATTTCCAATTTATTTCCAATTTATTTCCAATTTATTTCCAATTTATTTCCAATTTATTTCAAATTTATTTCCAATTTATTTCTAATTTATTTCCAAATTATTTCCAATTTATTTCCAATTTATTTCTAATTTATTTCCAATTTATTTCTAATTTATTTCCAATTTATTTCTAATTTATTTCCAATTTATTTCCAATTTATTTGTAATTTCTTTCCAATTTATTTCCAATTTATTTCCAATTTATTTGTAATTTCTTTCCAATTTATTTCTAATTTATTTCCAATTTATTTCCAATTTATTTCTAATTTATTTCCAATTTATTTCGAATTTATTTGTAATTTATTTCCAATTTTTTTGTAATTTTTGGTAATTTAAACTACATTTTTTCTTGACGTTCCCCAGCTGGTTTCCGGCGTAGTTTCCGTCTGTGGAGGCGCACGTCGTACAGAAGGAGGCGTCAGTCCTGCAGCTCCTGCTCCCCCGACACCAGCTCCCTCTGCCCCCCCTACGAGGAGGTGGCTCTGTACCAGCGCCCCCCCCAGGAGAACCACCGCCTCATCATCCTGCTCGGTGAGGCCCGGGGAAATAACCCCCCCCACCACAAACATTAAGAATAACATTAATGCATCAATACTGTGGGTCAGGTTCATCACATCTCAATATACAGTATCTTTACCTGAGAGTCAGAACATGGGGAGGGGGACATGTGCATTGTTACGGCAAAAGTAAAGAGACAAAGATAGATTAAAAGTCCCCTAGTATGCAAAAGTCACTACCTGATGTCTTTTCTACATCACTATGTGTCCCTGATGTGTCCCCAGTGTGTCCCCGGTGTGTCCCCGGTGTGTCAGGAGACCAACAAAGTGATGTCTTCTCTACATCACTATGTGTCCCCGGTGTGTCCCCGGTGTGTCCCCGGTGTCCCCCCGGTGTGTCAGGAGACCAACAAAGTGATGTCTTCTCTACATCAATATGTGTCCCCGGTGTGTCCCTGGTGTGTCCCCGGTGTGTCCCGGTGTGTCCCCGGTGTGTCCCCGGTGTGTCCCGGTGTGTCAGGAGACTCTCAAAGTGTCAGGAAATCAAACCCTCTCTCTTCTCCTCCGTACCCACATCTCTAAAAACGGGGGAACAAGGGAGCTGATCCTGATTTGCTGCGTCATGACCACATTACTAAAATGTGGGCAGGCTTTAGACCCACGGGCCAATCAGAAACGTTGCTGTCAGAAACAATGAGACGTGTTCTGAAGAGTTTATTTTGACTGCTTCTCCTTTTGCTTCCTGTGTGCAGGTGCGACCCGGGTTGGAGTGAATGAACTGAGGAAGAATCTGATCAAACTGAACCCGTCCAGCTTCCAGAGTCCCGTCCCTCGTAGGTGACCTCCCTAACTGAACATGTCTAACTGTATAGTGTGAGGTTATTGTCGGTTTAGATTTTATTTGGACTGCTTACAATCCAGATAATACAAAATAAGAAATGTAAATAAAAAGGAAAAACTAAACTAAAACAACAAAAACTAAATAACATATTAGTGGGAACTTAAATAAGACATTTTATTGCTACTCGAATTAGATTTTTTTTTATGGACCTTGCATATTATTTGTATTTCTTTCCAACTTACTATTTTTTAAAGACTTTAAAAAACATGTATTTATTAGATTTTAATCAGGAAAAAGGCCGTAATTAACGCCTGAATTTCTTATATTATCTTAATTCAAAACAGTTAATTTACTACATCAACAAAAAATAACATTTAAAAAAAATAATATATATATTGAAAAACATGGAGGTGAATACTAAGTTTTGATTGGCTGTCGGCCTCTTCCTGTAGACACCACTCGTCCAATGAGAGCGGGAGAGCAGACAGGAAGAGAATATCACTTCATCACCAGAGAGCTGTTCGAGTACATGGTCTGTAACCACAGGTGAGAAGAGCAAATAACTTTAACTTTAATTTTTGTATTTAATCGTATTTTATTATTATAATTTTCTCCATTCATTTTATATTGTAATTATCTTTGCCTTATGTGTGTGTGTGTGTCTGTCTGTCTGTCTGTCTGTCTGTCTGTCTGTCTGTCTGTCTGTCTGTCTGTCTGTCTGTCTGTCTGTGTGTGTAGGTTTGTAGAGTACGGAGAGTTTAAAGGTCAGCTCTACGGGACGAGCACCGACTCCATCGACGACGTCCTGAGACGAGGACGGATGTGCATCATCGACGTGGAGCCACACGTGAGAATCAAATATCCATAATAATATCAATAACATGTATTTATTTCAATCATTAAATACAGGTAACAGGATGCTACATTTTGGACTGACTTTAGAGCCTTAAAATGTATTGAATGCAAATTAATGAAAGAAATAAGATGGTAAATAAAATAATTGAATACAACATTAATACATAGAGAGCATCACAGGAGATAGAATGAAGTTAACATATTGTAAAAAATCTATATTGGCAATGTGGACTAAATTCCAGGAATGTAATTGTTGTTGTTGTTGTTGTTGTTGTTGTTGTTGTTGTTGTAGAGCATCCAGCCGCTGCGCTCAAAGAAGCTGAAGCCGTTCGTGATCTTCATCAAACCTCCGGCCGCCGACCGGCTCAGAGAAACTCGGAGAAACGCCCGAATCCTGTTGAGCTGCAGAGAGACACGAGAGTTCAGGGTGAGGGGGAAATAAAGAAATACAAAATACGGAATAAATTAATATTAAACAATAGAGACTGTAACAGAGCTATCATATGCCTAAAGCTAGTGTTGTAGTACTCAAGACCGGTCTTGGTCTTGACTCGATCTCGAACTCTTAAAGTCTTGGTCTTTACTCTGTCTCGACCTCTTAAAGTCGAACTCCTAAAGTCTTGGTCTTGGTCTCGATCTCTTAAAGTCTTGGTCTTGACTCTGTCTCGACCTCTTAAAGTCGAAGTCTTAAAGTCTTGGTCTCGAACTCTTAAAGTCTTGGTCTTGAACTTCAAGTCTTGCTCTTGACTCTGTCTCGACCTCTTAAAGTCGAAGTCTTAAAGTCTTGGTCTCAAACTCTTAAAGTCTTGGTCTCAAACTTAAAGTCTTGGTCTTGACTCTGTCTCGAACTCTTAAAGTCTTGGTCTTGACTCTGTCTCGAACTCTTAAAATCTTGGTCTCGACCTCTTAAAGTCTTGGTCTTGAATCTGTCTCGAACTCTTAAAGTCTTGGTTTCGAATTCTTAAAGTCTTGGTCTCGAACTTAAAGTCTTGCTCTTGACTCCGTCTCGAACTCTGAAAGTCTTGGTCTTGACTCTGTCTCGAACTCTTAAAGTCTTGGTCTTGACTCTGTCTCGAACTCTTAAAGTCTTGCTCTTGACTCTGTCTCGAACTCTTAAAGTCTTGCTCATGACTTGGTCTTGGTTAAGCTGGTCTTGACTACAACACTATAACAGCGTATAATGGTTCTCTTCTAGGAGGTCATACATCCTGTCATATACTTGGACCTCTGTTATCACGCGCACTTCTGTATCCTTGAAAGAGCACATTCATTTTGATCAGATTTTGGTCACTTTGTGATTTTTTGGGTTGTGCAACCATTAGCCAATAAGTAACCAAGGTAAAAGCTACAGACAGAGAATCAGCACTTTGGAAACAGGGCTGAAACAGAGGGGATTATGGGTAATGCTGCAATGATCTGTTTGGTGTTTCAGCCAATCAGAGACAGGCTCTGGATATATAGGTGACCTGGGATATAGTGATGAAGAGGAGGATGATAAATGTCCTCTTTAATTCACATTTCCTCGCTGTGCTCCTGCAGGAGGAGGACTTTGTGGATCTGGAGGAAACGTCCCGTCTGATCGAAGAAAAATACAAACAGTTCTTCGACTTCACGCTGGAGAACAACGAGCTGCAAGAATCCTGCAGGAAACTCTGCTCCATCATAAAGGAGGCGCAGGAGGAGGAGCAGTGGATACCAGTCAGCTGGAGCAGAGAGGAGGAGTGACGAAGAGGAAATGAATCGGAAAAAAGTGTAATATTTCTATCAAATTGTAATATTTTGATGTTTATGATACATCATATTTATATAACGCTTGTTCCGGTGCTCAGAGAAGCTTCAAACAAATCTGAAAACAAAAAGATAAGTTGCCTTATTTGGGGCAAAACATACATTTTTTGATTTTTAAGATGTGTTCATTTTGAAACAATAATATTTGGGGGGAAATGTGTAATATTCAGATTTGAATATGTGGTTACATTTGAAGAATAGCAGTTGTCATATTTGGAGGGAACATTGTAATAATTGGAAAAGATTAGTTGTGATGTTTTGATCTAAAAAGAAATGTATTTAAATGAAAAACGTTGTTATATTTGTGGGAAAAATGGGAATACGGGTTTATCTAGAAAAGTAAACATGTATGAATGTGTTTTATTTATTTAAATGTATTTTTGTAATTTATTGAGTTTCAAATGTTTTTAATGTTATATTTATTATGAGTTCTCGAGCAATCACATGACCTGAGATGTTGAGAATGGAATGGTAACGTAAAGAAATAAAGAAAAACATTAAAACGGTGTGTGTGTGTGTGTGTGTGTGTGTGTGTGTGTGTGTGTGTGTGTGTGTGTGTGTGTGTGTGTGTGTGTGTGTGTGGTGTGTGTGTGTGTGTGTCAGGTTAATCCTCTCAGCAGGTTTACAACAGGATTAATGTTTCCTCCGCAGCTTTAAACTGACATCTACAAAGTGCAGAGTAACAACAAAACACACAACAACAACAACAACAACAACAAATAAACACAAAACAACTAACCAAAAAAAGATACAACACGACCACAAAACAACTATATGGAGAGACCAAGTGACTACAAAGAGACACTAAAGGACTACAAAGAGACACAATGACTACAAAGAGACACACAAGGACTACAAAGAGACACAATGACTACAAAGAGACACACAAGGACTACAAAGAGACACACAAGGACTACAAAAAGACACTAACGGACTACAAAGAGACACTAAAGAACTACAAAGAGACACTAAAGGACTACAAAGAGACACACAAGGACTACAAAGAGACACAATGACTACAAAGAGACACACAAGGACTACAAAGAGACACTAAAGGACTACAAAGAGACACACAAGGACTACAAAGAGACACGAGGACTACAAAGAGACACAGAAGGACTACAAAGAGACACTAAAGGACTACAAAGAGACACAATGACTACAAAGAGACACACAAGGAATACAAAGAGACACACAAGGACTACAAAGAGACACACAAGGACTACAAAAAGACACTAAAGGACTACACAGAGACACACAAGGACTACAAAGAGACACAAAAGGACTACAAAGAGACACAATGAGTACAAAGAGACACACAAGGACTACAAAGAGACACACAAGGACTACAAAGAGACACTAAAGGACTACAAAGAGATACTAGAGGACTACAAAGAGACACAATGACTACAAAGAGACACACAAGGACTACAAAGAGACACACAAGGACTACAAAGAGACACAATGACTACAAAGAGACACACAAGGACTACAAAGAGACACACAAGGACTACAAAAGACACTAACGGGCTACAAAGAGACACTAAAGAACTACAAAGAGACACTAAAGGACTACAAAGAGACACTAGAGGACTACATAGAGAACGAAAGGACAACAAAGAGACACACAAGGACTACAAAGAGACACACAAGGACTACAGAGAGACACACAAGGACTACAAAGAGACACTAAAGGACTACAAAGAGACACAATGACTACAAAGAGACACACAAGGACTACAAAGAGACACACAAGGACTACAAAGAGACACTAGAGTGCTACATAGAGACACTAAAGGACTACATAGAGACACTAAAGGACTACATAGAGACACTAAACTACTACATAGAGACACTAAAGGACTACACAGAGACACACAAGGACTACAAAGAGACACTAAAGGACTACAAAGAGACACTAAAGGACTACACAGAGACACAAGGACTACAAAGAGACACTAAAGGACTACAAAGAGACACAATGAGTACAAAGATACACACAAGGACTACAAAGAGACACACAAGGACTACAAAGAGACACTAAAGGACTACAAAGAGATACTAGAGGACTACAAAGAGACACAATGACTAAGAGACGTAGTTAAAGAGACACAGTGGATGAACTGCTGAGGGGATTATTAGCTTCCTGTTTATGAGCACCATCAGCTCATGACATCACATCCCATCGACCAATCCCAGAGCTCCAGAGGCGTCACATGACCTCCCTGTTAAATCCTGTCTTATCTTCTCCTCTCTCTGGCTTCAGGCTCCGAGCTGCAGATAGTTTATATTCCAGCAGATACTCTGAGTGTTTCAGATAATAAAGAAGAAGAGAAACAGATCAACGGAGAAGGACTTTACAGCGAGACTCACCCCTAAGATCTTAATAAGATCAGGGGGGGGGGCGGAGTTCTCCTCAGACGCAGGAAGCAGGTGAGCTCAAATACACCTGAACACCTTCTGTAGACATGTGGAGATAGTTCTGTTTGTGTGAAGCACATGATGCATTATCAGGAATAGGTTCTTTAAAACATGCGTAGAAATGGGATTATATCCAGTCTCCTTCAAGATATTCAGCATTTCTTTTACATTTTAGTTTTTATTGCTAATGTTTTTTTCTGTTTTTAAATAAAAATGTGTTTAACAGCCAGAAAAAAACTATAAAATGTTTCCTTTTTACCCTATATTTTCCCTCAAATATAAAATGATTATCGATTATTTGAGAACTCGTTTTAGTGGGTTAAGTCCGATCTTAGAAATGGATTTAACTTGTGATCGACCGCTATCACGCTGGAGAAATAAGAAACTGTAAATGTATGCAATAATTGATGCCATTAATATATAATCCTTAACTGTTAATGTCTTTCACTTTATTTAAAATTAATAATGTTTTAGTCTGGCCAAACTTCCTCTGTTGAGATTCCTGTAAAAAAGAAATTTTCCATAAAAACAGTTGACTCAAGAACAAAACTCTGCTTTTAGATCAGTATTGTTCTTCTGTGATAGTTATTGCTGAATCTGGAAGGTCTTTCCTAGCTTTGGAATTTCTCTGCAAGAGCCAGATAACGATGCTCTTTTAATTACAAATATCAAATGTCAGGAAGTGGTGACACTGAAGTGAGAGGAAACTAAATAAAACAGAATGATAACAGAACATCAACTTGCTAGCTATGCTAAGATGCTAGCTTCAGGGTTCGGCTACAACAACATCCCTGCTGTGCATTACTTTAAATACTTCTAGGTTATCCCATAATATTAAACGTTTAATGTCTCTTTGTAGTCCTTAAGTGTCTCTTTGTAGTCCTTAAGTGTCTCTTTGTAGTCCTTTAGTGTCTCTCTGTAGTAGTGTTAATTTCGTTGACTAAAACTATGACGAAATATGTTCGTCAACGACCTTTTTTTCCATGACGAAAACGAGACGATGACGAGATGGCAGTAAACAATAACTGTAACGAAATCAACATGCAATATCGTTGACGAAAAGTGACGAGACGAAAATGTAGTTTACTAAATAAAAACTATGCCAAAATCTCTCTTTACTTTCGTTGACGAAAAATGAAGAGACTAAATATTATCAAAGATAACGTTACATCTCTGATAGTCAGTTTTTCTCCCAGCAGTTCCATTTCCGGTGCTGCGGCTGGGCAGCAGCTGTGTGTCTGTGCTGCGGCTGGGCAGCAGCTGTGTGTCTGTGCTGCGGCTGGGCAGCAGCTGTGTGTCTGTGCTGTGGCAGGGCAGCAGCTGTGTGTCTGTGCTGCGGCTGGGCAGCAGCTGTGTGTCTGTGCTGCGGCTGGGCAGCAGCTGTGTGTCTGTGCTGCGGCTGGGCAGCAGCTGTGTGTCTGTGCTGTGCGCGGCGGTACATTTGAATTACACCGGGCAGCGGCACACTGTGAACTGTCAGGAAGACTTGGGTCTAACTCATGGTCTAACTCATGGTCTAACTCATGGTCTAACTAACCTTATTCAACATAAAATAATATGGCAACAACAGGGCTTGGGAGCAGTGGTCGCGTTAACCGAATACCCCCCCGTCAGCGCGAGTGAGTGACGAGTTGTGTACAGACTCGACGGGTAATAATGGATTATGACGGAAATGTTACGATCCTGTCCGTCAAAATGACTGACAACGAAAAAGTCTAACGCCACCACTGCTTGGGAGAAAGAAACGACGTGATATTTGGGCCCATTTTCGCTACAATGAGACGGAGAAAAAAAGCGAATGCATTGTTTTATCAGAAGGGAAGCAATGTGGCCAAAACACAGCTGGTAAAAACACCACAGTTAAGTTTGACTAAAATGACAAATGATTGGTTTTGGCTAGACTTGTTTGACTGAAATGTTCTATATAATCTGATGACTAAAAAAGACTCAACAGTTTTCATTGACAAAAAGTAGACTCAAATAATTAGTTTTCTTTGACTAAAATAAGACTAAAATGCTCAAACTTTTAGTCGACTAAATCTTGATTAAATAAAAACAGGATGAAGGTGACTAAATATGACTAAAACTAAAAAGGAAATTTAACACAGGACTAAGACTAAAACTAAATAAAAAAAATAGCTGACGAAATTAACACTACTCTGTCGTCCTTTAGTGTCTCTTTGTAGTCATTTGTGTCTCTTTGTAGTCATTTGTGTCTCTCTTCAGGGCTCGGCTACAACAACATCCCTGCTGTTCATTGCTTTAAATACTGCTAGGTTATCCCATAATATTAAACGTTTCATCTAACTCTCTCTAACAGGCAGACAGGCAGACATCTTCAGTGCATTTTTAGTTTTGCTTTTACGATTATTTGTATAGTTACATTTACATTTGGTGTAAATCTTGTCTTTAGCATCCTTTTTTAATGCTAAATTGTTTCTTAAAAATACTTATTTTTTATAATCCTTATATATATTTATTTTTTTATCTACTTTGCAACTTGTTTTTTTGCATTGTTTATGTTCGCACCACCTGAGACCAAAGCAGATTCCTTGTATGTGTAAACGTACCTGGCAATAAACTTTATTCTGATTCTGATTTAAACATGCATATACAGAGCTATCATATGCCTAAAGCTAGTGTTGTTGTACTCGAGACCGGTCTTGGTCTTGACTCGGTCTCGAACTCTTAAAGTCTCGGTCTTGACTCGGTCTCGAACTCTTAAAGTCTCGGTCTTGACTCGGTCTCGAACTCTTAAAGTCTCGGTCTTGACTCGTCTCAAACTCTTAAAGTCTCGGTCTTGCCTCGGTCTCGACCTCAATTAAAGTCTCGGTCTTGACTTGGTCTAGAACTCTTCAAGTCTTGGTCTTGACTCGGTCTCGAACTCTTAAAGTCTCGGTTTTGACTCGGTCTCAAACTCTTTAAGTCTCGGTCTTGACTCGGTCTCGAACTCTTAAAGTCTCGGTCTTGACTCGGTCTCGAACTCTTTAAGTCTCGGTCTTGACTTGGTCTCGAACTCTTAAAGTCTCGGTCTTGACTCGGTCTCGAACTCTTAAAGTCTCGGTCTTGACTCGGTCTCGACCTAATTTAAAGTCTCGGTCTTGACTCTGTCTCGAACTCTTAAAGTCTCGGTCATGATTCGGTCTCGAACTCTTCAAGTCTTCAAATCAAAATCAAATTTTATTTGTAGAGCACATTTAAGGCGAGACACCCCAGGTGAATAGGGTAATTTTGTTAACTTAAAGGTATCAGCTAGAAATTTCTCCAGTTAATTACTTACAATAAGGCAATTGTCTTTTGTATTACAAGTTTTCTGAAATAGCATGTTTAAATATGCAAATTATCCATTATCTCATTAAATATGCACATATTTTAACACATTTCAGGAATCGAAATCTGAACTTTGGATAAAGCCAGGTTCAAAATTCTTATTTCATTTGGTAGTCATATTAGTATCTAAGGCTTTTACAGAAGGGATATTGGATATCTCTCTTTATCACCCCATAAATCAGAAAATACTGTCAACAGCCCTAAAATATCCATTTTCGCCATGTTTTTAGGTATAAAATGTTGTATAATTCAGGCTATGAATGATATATGAACAAACCCTTCTGTAAAAGCCTTCATAATATTGATAGGAATATAACTGGAAGGTTTGGTGTCTCTACATGCTACTGAAGTTGAAATTTCGAACTCAGAGTAGGAGAAAAAACTCATTTTGAGAAAACGACCTTTAAAGATTGCAGTGAGGCGCTAGCTAAACCCTCCTGTTCTTTGGATGACAGCTTGCGCATCGACACACTCCGTGAAGGTATTTCATGTTCGGGGTCATTTGTTTTTTGTATAACCTTGCTTCGTGCAAGTGACAATTGTTGTCGTCTTCTCTGTGAACGTTTTTTTCGCCGTTCTTTAGCCATTTTGAGATTTCAATTTCGAGCGGAAAGCTAACCAGGAAGTGTTTTAGCACACCACGTGACGCATCTGAACGAATCACGTTGTCAGAAATTGACACCAGCCAATGAGATTTCGTTTCTTGGTTTAAGACCCCTTTGTGCTTTCACGATTGGTTGCTGATACAAAGGAAATGACCATATTTGGATCCGATGAGATTGTGCAGGAGAGACGGAGCTTTCCAACGATATCTCTGTTGACATGGTGCACACAGCGGCCGCGGTACTTTATGTTACGTTAGAATGCTAACTTTTGGTGAATTTAGGAGAAATCTACAGACGCAAATAGACAAACTATAGTAAAATAAACACTTAAATGTGTATTTTGTACGTTTTCCTTCCAAAAGCCTGAAAGAAAACATGTTATAGAATCAAAATAGCACAAAATCTCAAAATTGACCAGTACTTGAAAAACTATGTTTTTGCCTGCCGTGTCTCGCCTTAAAAACGATTTTGGTCGAGCCAAAGTGCTGTACATGTAATTTAAACACATAAAAACACATTACATCACAATAAAAGACAATAAATCACAACAGATAAAGCAACACATGGAACAGTCAGGAGTCGTGACCCCACTCTAACTAGAAGGCCAGAGAGAAGTAGTGTGTCTTCAGTGTGGATTTAAAAACCCCTAGGGTCTGGGTCGACCTCACATGGAGGGGAAGAGTGTTCCAGAGCCTGGGGCCAGCTGCTGCGAAGGCTCGGTGCCCTCGGGTTTTGAGCCTGGTCTTAGGCACTACCAGCAGCAGCTGGTCAGCAGATCTTAAGGCTCTGCCCGGGGTGTAGCGATGGAGGAGTTCAGCTATATAGGCCGGAGCCAACCCATTTAGTGCTTTAAAAACAAATAAAAGGATTTTAAAATCAATTCTGAACCGAACTGGATGCCAGTGTAGTGAGGCCAGAATTGGGGTGATGTGGTCACGCTTTTTGTGGCCAGTCAGGAGACGTGCAGCTGCGTTTTGGACTAGCTGCAGGCGTCTAATTGATGCCTGGTCCATACCCACATACAGAGCGTTACAATAGTCCAGTCTTGAGGTCACAAAGGCGTTAATAACCCTTTCCAGGTCTTTAAAAGATAAATACGACTTTGTTTTGGCCAATAGTCTTATTTAAAAAAAGCAGGATTTTACTACGGTGCTGACCTGCTTGTCGAATTTAAAAGTGCTATTGAAGGTCACTCCAAGGTTCATGACAGAGGGGAGGATGTTTTTACTTAGGGAGCCCAGAATATCAACCGGAGAGGCTGGAGGTTGGGGTCCAAAAAAGATTACCTCGGTCTTACTCTCATTGAGGTTGAGGAAGTTTTTGCTCAGCCAGGATTTTATCTCTGTTAAGCAGTCCTTCAACTGCTGTAGTGAGTTGACATTTGCTTTGAGTGGCAGATAGATCTGTACATCATCTGCGTAGCAGTGGAAGGGAATATTGTGTTTCGTAAGAATTGAACCTAGGGGCAGTATGTACAGTAAAAAGAGGATGGGGCCCAGAATTGAGCCTTGGGGGACCCCACAGGTAAGAGGGGCGTTGGCAGTGGAGAAGGCACCTAGCTGCACTAAAAAGCTACGGTCTGTCAGGTAAGACCTGACAGACCTGGACTTGACTCAGTCTCGAACTCTTGAAGTCTCGGTCTCGAACTCTTAAAGTCTCGGTCTTGACTCGGTCTCGAACTCTTCAAGTCTCGGTCTTGACTCGGTCTCGAACTCTTAAAGTCTAGGTCTTGACTCGGTCTCGAACTCTTAAAGTCTCGGTCTTGAACTCTTAAAGTCTCGGTCTTGACTCGGTCTCGAACTCTTAAAGTCTCGGTCTTGACTCGGTCTCGAACTCTTAAAGTCTCGGTCTTGACTCGGTCTCGAACTCTTTAAGTCTCGGTCTTGACTCGGTCTCGAACTCTTAAAGTCACGGTCTTGACTCTGTCTCGAACTCTTCAAGTCTTGGTCTTGACTCGGTCTCGAACTCTTAAAGTCTCGGTCTTGACTCGGTCTCGAACTCTTTAAGTCTCGGTCTCGAACTCTTAAAGTCTCGGTCTTGACTCGGTCTCGAACTCTTGAAGTCTCGGTGTCGAACTCTTAAAGTCTCGGTCTTGACTCGGTCTCGAACTCTTCAAGTCTCGGTCTTGACTCGGTCTCGAACTCTTAAAGTCTAGGTCTTGACTCGGTCTCGAACTCTTTAAGTCTTGGTCTTGACTCGGTCTCGAACTCTTAAAGTCTCGGTCTTGACTCGGTCTCGAACTCTTTAAGTCTTGGTCTTGACTCGGTCTCGAACTCTTTAAGTCTTGGTCTTGACTCGGTCTCGAACTCTTAAAGTCTCGGTCTTGACTCGGTCTCGAACTCTTAAAGTCTCGGTCTTGACTCGGTCTCGACCTAATTTAAAGTCTCGGTCTTGACTCTGTCTCGAACTCTTAAAGTCTCGGTCTTGACTCGGTCTCGAACTCTTAAAGTCTCGGTCTTGATTCGGTCTCGAACTCTTCAAGTCTTGGTCTTGAACTCTTAAAGTCTCGGTCTTGACTCGGTCTCAAACTCTTAAAGTCTCGGTCTCGAACTCTTAAAGTCTCATTCTTGACTCGGTCTCGAACTCTTCAAGTCTCGGTCTTGACTGGGTCTCGAACTCTTAAAGTCTAGGTCTTGACTCGGTCTCAAACTCTTAAAGTCTCGGTCTTGACTCGGTCTCGAACTCTTAAAGTCTCGGTCTTGACTCGGTCTCGAACTCTTCAAGTCTCGGTCTTGACTCTGTCTCGAACTCTTAAAGTCTCGGTCTTGACTCGGTCTCGAACTCTTAAAGTCTCGTTCTTGACTCGGTCTCGAACTCTTCAAGTCTCGGTCTTGACTCGGTCTCGAACTCTTCAAGTCTCGGTCTTGACTCGGTCTCAATCTCATTTAAAGTCTTGGTCTCGACCTCTTAACGTCTCTATTCTGCTCCTATCCTGCACAAATATCTTTGAATTATTGTTTCGGGTCGGCTATATATACATAATTACATATATTATAACATAATATTAAACGTTTAAAGTAGTGCTGTCAAAATTATCGCGTTAATGGCGGTAATTAATTTTTTGAATTAATTGCGTTAAAATATTTAACGCATTTAACGCATGTGCAGAATGGCCCGCCCCATACATCCCACCAGTGGCAGCGCCAGGGTATGGCTGGGGTAGGCTACACCCATACCAAGAAATGGCTTAGCCCCACCATGAAAAATGATGTTAAAGTAAGCAAAATAAAGTCCGCCAACTCGCGCGGAGTAAATTGCACAGACAGCAGTTAGTAAGATTGATTTCAGTAGCCACTTATCTGGAAATAGCGAAGACCAGAAACGGTTTTGAAAACTTTTGTCACGTAGTGATCGTCTTCTCAATAGAACATCTTTGGTGTTGTTGCAGGAAGTCCCGACGGAGAATACTTTTGCTGTAGTACAGGGGTGCACATAACTGGTACGCAGGTTATGTGCGTAATCTGAAACTTGTGTCACAAAGCGCATTTGCGTACCGACGTACTTGTGAAGCTTTTCCAGAAGGCGGTTAGATCACCGGACGACAGAGTCGGTCTCCGTGTGCACAGACAGGGCTGCTGTTAACGTCGGTCTGTACAACGGAATTGTGCCAAAACTACGCCAACCGGCTGCAGAGGGAGACTTTCTCCCCCCCCCCCCCCTTCACTGGAGAACTGCGCTAAAACAGCTGATCACAACGTTCGCACTCTGTGGTCACGAAGTACTCCACTAGCCGCCGCCGCCCCCCCCCTCCCTCAGTCGACTTTCCTGAAGTACTCCCCCGTTATAATAAACATAGATACTGTATGTTAAATGGATATATCCACCTTCTTTCATTTATCTTTCCATTCCCACAACAATATACATAAATAAATGGCATATTTTGGACATAGTTCGAATGGTGATTAATCATGATTAATTAATTTTTAAGCTGTGATTAATCTGATTAAATTTTTTAATCGTTTGACAGCCCTAGTTTAAAGTAACTCACACTAACAGGCAGACATGTAGACATCTTCAGTGCATTTTTTTCTTTTGTTGTTTTTTTAGCTTTTACGGTTATTTGTATAGTGGCATTTCAATTTTGTGTAAATACTTGTTTTAGCATGTTTAAACTAACTCACACTAATGCAGACGTCTTCATTTAAACATGCATTCTGCTCATATCCTGCAGAAATCTCGTTAATGATTGTTTCCGGTGTGTTTTCAGAGCAGCTGTCTTTAGATCTGATCCAATTATTACCGGTGTCAGCGTCCGGCCACAGATCCTCGTTAGTTAATTAACTAATGACCTGAAAACTGAGACAATCTGAACCCGAGGAAGACGTAAAACTACAGTTTGCTCGTGTGTCTCCAGCATAAATACATAAAAAATACATTTAAAATACTTGAATAAAAGACATTTCCTGCTCAAAGATCCTTGTTAAAACAACATTAAGTGTCTTAAATAAATGCAAACAATAGATGTATAAAATGGTAGTGTCCGACCTTAAAAAAATAAAAACAATTATAATAATTAAAGAATAAAAAAATGAATAAATGCAACATAAATAACCCTCAAAAGGGAAATTAAACACAGGTTATGCTTGTTTGACATAAGTGAAATTTAACGACCCTGGACTTTTTGAAATCCTCTCTTAGAGAAAGCATGCCGACGGTAAAGAGCAAGAAGAAGAAGTCGAAGAAGGAGACGACGGATGGAGAGGAAGGAGGAGGTGAGACCTTAACTCCTCTTTATTTAATATAATATTATCAGAGGTGGGAAGTATTGGAGTACGAATACTTCGTTACTGTATTTAAGTATATGTTTCTGGTATCAGTACTTTACTCCACTACTTATTTTTCTGACGACTTTTTACTTTGACTTCTTACATGTTGAACCCAAATACCTGTACTTTCTACTTCTTACATGTTGAACCCAAATACCTGTACTTTCTACTTCTTACATGTTGAACATAAATACCTGTACTTTCTACTTCTTACATGTTGAACCCAAATACCTGTACTTTCTACTTCTTACATGTTGAACACAAATACCTGTACTTTCTACTTCTTACATGTTGAACCCAAATACCTGTACTTTCTACTTCTTACATGTTGAACACAAATACCTGTACTTTCTACTTCTTACATGTTGAACCCAAATACCTGTACTTTCTACTTCTTACATGTTGAACCCAAATACCTGTACTTTCTACTTCTTACATGTTGAACACAAATACCTGTACTTTCTACTTCTTACATGTTGAACACAAATACCTGTACTTTCTACTTCTTACATGTTGAACCCAAATACCTGTACTTTCTACTTCTTACATGTTGAACCCAAATACCTGTACTTTCTACTTCTTACATGTTGAACCCAAATACCTGTACTTTCTACTTCTTACATGTTGAACACAAATACCTGTACTTTCTACTTCTTACATGTTAAACCCAAATACCTGTACTTTCTACTTCTTACATGTTGAACCCAAATACCTGTACTTTCTACTTCTTACATGTTGAACACAAATACCTGTACTTTCTACTTCTTACATGTTGAACCCAAATACCTGTACTTTCTACTTCTTACATGTTGAACCCAAATACCTGTACTTTCTACTTCTTACATGTTGAACCCAAATACCTGTACTTTCTACTTCTTACATGTTGAACACAAATACCTGTACTTTCTACTTCTTACATGTTGAACCAAAATACCTGTACTTTCTACTTCTCACATGTTGAACTCAAATACCTGTACTTTCTACTTCTTACATGTTGAACCCAAATACCTGTACTTTCTACTTCTTACATGTTGAACACAAATACCTGTACTTTCTACTTCTTACATGTTGAACCAAAATACCTGTACTTTCTACTTCTCACATGTTGAACACAAATACCTGTACTTTCTACTTCTTACATGTTGAACCCAAATACCAGTACTTTCTACTTCTTACATGTTGAACACAAATACCTGTACTTTCTACTTCTTACATGTTGAACCCAAATACCTGTACTTTCTACTTCTTACATGTTGAACCCAAATACCTGTACTTTCTACTTCTTACATGTTGAACTCAAATACCTGTACTTTCTACTTCTTACATGTTGAACTCAAATACCTGTACTTTCTACTTCTTACATGTTGAACCCAAATACCTGTACTTTCTACTTCTTACATGTTGAACCCAAATACCTGTACTTTCTACTTCTTACATGTTGAACCCAAATACCTGTACTTTCTACTTCTTACATGTTGAACACAAATACCTGTACTTTCTACTTCTTACATGTTGAACCAAAATACCTGTACTTTCTACTTCTCACATGTTGAACTCAAATACCTGTACTTTCTACTTCTTACATGTTGAACCCAAATACCTGTACTTTCTACTTCTTACATGTTGAACCCAAATACCTGTACTTTCTACTTCTTACATGTTGAACCCAAATACCAGTACTTTCTACTTCTTACATGTTGAACACAAATACCTGTACTTTCTACTTCTTACATGTTGAACCCAAATACCTGTACTTTCTACTTCCTACATGTTGAACCCAAATACCTGTACTTTCTACTTCTCTCATGTTGAACCCAAATACCTGTACTTTCTACTTCTTACATGTTGAACTCAAATACTTGTACTTTCTACTTCTCTCATTTTCCAAACAGCTGGTTCCTTTAGTCTGAATGTGTGTTTGGTGGCGTGATCATTATTCTTTAGAGTCATTGCGTGCCTATTGATTTGAACACGATCCGTGTATCCATCATTTCCTGGTCTTCTCTAAAGAAGAGGGACCAATGGAAACGTTGTCATGTTGCCGTTGTTCAGCATGGAAACATTCAATAGCTAACAATGACATTATTGTTCTATTAATATAAAGGGAGGTCAGGTACTCTTTAAAGCAGCTGCTAGTTATGGGTACTTTTTACTGAAGTACACTTCAAAGCCTCTTTACTTTGACTTGAGTAAAGAAGTTTAGTCAGTACTTCTACTTTCACCAGAGTATCTTTAAACACGAGTATCTGTACTTCTACTTGAGTAAAGGATGTGTGTACTTTTACTTGAGTAAAGGGTGTGTGTACTTCTACTTGAGTAAAGGATGTGTGTACTTCTACTTGAGTGCAGGATGTGTATACTTCTACTTGAGTAAAGGATGTGTGTACTTCTACTACTTGAGTAAAGGATGTGTGTACTTTTGCCATCTCTGAATATTATTATATTCTATAATACTGTTTCTGTGCAGGTGTGGAGGTGGAGGAGGAGGTGACCAGCAGGAGGCGCTCTGACAGCAGAGACCCTTTGACCCCGGAGCCCCTAGATCCCGCACCACAGAAGAAGAAGAAGAAGAAAAGGGCGCAGACCATCGGTATAACTTTTCATCAAAGTGTCACGAAAAGAGAATAAAAACCACCTCACAGAGATATAAAACCACACAGAGCTGCAGGAACTGTGTGAAAAATTAGAAAATCCATTGAAAGTAAAATAATTGCAGCTATTTTGATCATGTATTCCTCGTTAGGGTCATTTTTCCTGCTTCCAGTTTCCAGATTTGATGCTTGGTCTGTTTTAAATCATATATAAGTCAATATCTTTGGTTACTTAAAGATCACCTGCTTTGCAAAATCCACTTCTTCATGTCTTTTCTACACAAACATGTGTCCCCTCAAGGGGTGTAGTGCTATTTGTATAAGTCCTCCTAGAGCACCATTGTGTTTCTTTA
>JAPTMU010000026.1:2752732-2795232 GCA_028583405.1 Pogonophryne albipinna | reverse complement strand
ATGCTGGTATGTGTGTACAGTAGTATACATGCTGGTATGTATGTACAGTAGTATACATGCTGGTATGTGTGTACAGTAGTATATACCCTGGTATGTACTTGTACCCCTTCAGGCCTCCAGGCTCGGAGCAGCAGATCCTCAGACCCTGGATGGTGGTGAACCTGGTGGTGGCCATTCTGGTGGGTTTAGCCTGGGCGGTGGTCTCCACCCGGCCCGACATCGACTACACCGAGGGTGAGGCACAAATACTGCACGCCTTCACTTATATTTCACTGTGTTATTCTTAAAGTCCGAAATTCAGAGAAAAAGTCGACATTTTAAAAGAAATTCTAATAATGTGTCACATCCCAAAAATGCTCATGTGGCCCTAACCCTATTCCTTACTCATCATCTAGTTAACAAAAGTCACCATTTTACAGAAAACCCCCCAAATTCACATGTTTTCCCGTCACATGGTAATTTCTCCCACGCTCCCTGAAGGTAGCAGGATGTATGCCTAAGGAAGTAGTGAGTTTTTAAAATTGTATTTAAAAAAGGAAACGAATTCAAAGCATATATAATAAGGTCACCTATTATAAGAGCCTGTGACACGAGTTTCCCCCATCATCCAAACCCATCAATTTGAGTAAATATTGTCCACTTGAAATCGTTACAGAACTGATTTTGGATATTTGTACTTTGATAACCATTAATCTGCCCTTCAATGTTGACCATTTTCTGGATCTTCTCGGGGATTCTTCAAGTCTCGCCAAACAAGTCCAGCTGCACCGTTCATGATGTAAACGCACGATGGCGCACACAGCAGCAAGCTCAGACAGCGATGACAGTTTAATTTTGAACGTGTCTGAGAGCTCACATGAGGCTGAAGGATCGGTTTATGTTGTATCTGTTAGAAGTTTAGGAATTAGGTCAATATGGGCGATCATACGGTCATGTAGCCAGTGGTGGACTGGGACTAAAAATCATCCTGGGACTCTCGACCGGCCCACTTCGGTACCGCTAGTAAATTGTCAACGGGGGTGTGGGGGATGTGCTAGTGACTTATCCGACCGGCCCACTTCGGTACCGGCCCATCAGGATTCGTCCCGATGGCCGGTCCGCCACTGCACCCAGCCCACGTAAACTGTCAACGGGGGGAGCCTCGCTGCGGGGAAACGGTGGACCTAGTGTCCCGATCGGAGTGGGAATAATAATAATAATCCGTGGTAATCTCTTCTACATCAGCATGTGTCCCCTCTTCTTCATGTCTCTTCTACATCAACATGTGTCCCCTCTTCTTCATGTCTCTTCTACATCAGCATGTGTCCCCTCTTCTTCATGTCTCTTCTACATCAACATGTGTCCCCTCTTCTTCATGTCTCTTCTACATCAACATGTGTCCCCTCTTCTTCATGTCTCTTCTTAATCAACATGTGTCCCCTCTTCTTCATGTCTCTTCTACATCAACATGTGTCCCCTCTTCTTCATGTCTCTTCTACATCAACATGTGTCCCCTCTTCTTAATGTCTCTTCTACATCAACATGTGTCCCCTCTTCTTCATGTCTCTTCTACATCAACATGTGTCCCCTCTTCTTAATGTCTCTTCTACATCAACATGTGTCCCCTCTTCTTCATGTCTCTTCTACATCAACATGTGTCCCCTCTTCTTCATGTCTCTTCTTAATCAACATGTGTCCCCTCTTCTTCATGTCTCTTCTACATCAACATGTGTCCCCTCTTCTTCATGTCTCGTCTACATCAACATGTGTCCCCTCTTCTTCATGTCTCTTCTACATCAACATGTGTCCCCTCTTCTTCATGTCTCTTCTACATCAACATGTGTCCCCTCTTCTTCATGTCTCTTCTACATCACCATGTGTCCCCTCTTCTTCATGTCTCTTCTACATCAACATGTGTCCCCTCTTCTTCATGTCTCTTCTACATCAACATGTGTCCCCTCTTCTTCATGTCTCTTCTACATCACCATGTGTCCCCTCTTCTTCATGTCTCTTCTACATCAACATGTGTCCCCTCTTCTTCATGTCTCTTCTACATCACCATGTGTCCCCTCTTCTTCATGTCTCTTCTACATCAACATGTGTCCCCTCTTCTTCATGTCTCTTCTACATCAACATGTGTCCCCTCTTCTTCATGTCTCTTCTACATCACCATGTGTCCCCTCTTCTTCATGTCTCTGCTACATCAACACGTGTCCCCTCTTCTTCATGTCTCTGCTACATCAACACGTGTCTCCTCTTCTTCATGTCTCTTCTACATCACCATGTGTCCCCTCTTCTTCATGTCTCTGCTACATCAACACGTGTCCCCTCTTCTTCATGTCTCTTCTACATCACCATGTGTCCCCTCTTCTTCATGTCTCTGCTACATCAACACGTGTCCCCTCTTCTTCATGTCTCTGCTACATCAACACGTGTCTCCTCTTCAGCCAATCAGAGACAGGATCTGGATATATCTGGGATATATTGATGAAGAGGATGATGGGACCTTTAAGTTGTATTCTCTTTATGTGTACCTTGTGTGAATCCTGTTGTCCACTCTGACCCTGTTGCTGCTAGAAACGCCTGAATGTCCCCAAGGCGAAAAATAAAGTTCCATCTGACTTGTCTGATCTTAAATCTGCCACCAGATGGCGCCACAATAAGCAATGATATTTAAAATCCTGCAGAGAAAATACTTTATGTATCCCTTACCTTTTGAAACACCTTGAATAATGTCTGAGATTAAAATGTTGAGTTAGCGGGAAAAACCCTTTAAAATGAATGAAGCAGATAAATATTCAAAGAGAGATTTAAGGGTGATTGAATGTGTTTCTGCAGAGTTTCTGATGACGATGGAGGTGGAGGGATACCCGAGAGCAGAGGACAATCTGGACATCCCTGCCTGAACATCACTTCTCTCCTTTATTTGTTGAATTTGTTTTTTCTACAGATTGTTGTAAATAAAGAATGGCAGTATATGTACAATTAGGGCCGTCCATTGTTTTTATTACTTGTTCGTTTGATTTTAATCCATTTTGGAACTACGTCTTATAAACGATAAAAGAGAAATATCATGCAACTTTGTAATTGTAATAATAATTATTCACTATTCAACTTTTTTTTATCATTTAAAAAAGTCAATATCCCCACACACACACACACACACACACACACACACACACACACACACACACACAGTCAATGTGCAATTTATGGCACTTTTCTGGGATAAATCTTTAACATCCGTCCAAACGGAGACATTACATTACATTACATTGCATTTGGCTGACTTACAATAAGTACATTCGACCAACAAGACACAACCTTGAAGAAAACAGAATCATAAAGTACATCAGGTTTCATCGAGCCAAACATTTCAAGTGCTACTCAACTGGCTATAGATAAGCCAGTCCTTTATTAGTATATAAGTGCTCTGTTAGCAGTTCTTTGTTAGTAATTATATCGCTCGAAGTGGAGTCGAAAGAGATGAGTTTTCAGTCTGGAAGGTGTGTAAGCTTTCTGCTGTCCTGATGTCAATGGGAGCTCATTCCACCATCTTGGAGCCAGGATAGCAAACCCACGTGTTTCTGCTGATGGGAACTTGGGTCCCCCTCGCAGTGAGGGTGCAGCGAGTCGTTTGGCTGATGCAGAGCGTAGTGCACGCGCTGGGGTGTACAGTTTAACCATGTCCTGGATGTAGGAAGGGCCAGATCCATTCGCAGCATGGTACGCAAGTACCATTGTCTTGAAGTGGATTCTAGCAGTTACTGGAAGCCAGTGAAGGGAGCGGAGGAGCGGCGTGGTGTGGGAAAATTTTGGAAGGTTGAAGACCAGACGAGCCGCTGCATTCTGGATGAGCTGCAGAGGTCGGATGGCACATGCAGGTAGACCAGCCAGGAGGGAGTTGCAGTAGTCTAGGCGTGAGGTGACGAGAGCCTGGACCAGAACCTGCGTGGCTTTCTGGGTCAGCTGGGGACGAATCTTCCTGATGTTGTAAAGCGTGTATCTGCAGCAACGGGTTGTACAGTAGCAGCGATGTTTGCAGCGAAGGACAGGTTGTTATCTAGGGTAACACCCAGATTCCTTGCAGTCTGAGTCGGGGAAACAACAGAGGTGCCGATGTTGATTGTCGGGTCAAGAGTGGGACAATCTTTTCCCGGAAGGAAAAGCAGTTCAGTCTTGTCAAGGTTGAGCTTGAGGTGATGAGCAGACATCCACTGAGAGATGTCAGCTAGACAAGCAGAGATGCGTGCGACGACCTGGGTCTCTGAGCGGGGAAAGGACAGAATTAATTGGGTGTCGTCAGCGTAGCAGTGGTATGAAAAACCATGCGGGCTAATGACTGATCCGAGCGAGTTTGTGTACAGGGAGAAGAGGAGGGGACCAAGAACAGAGCCCTGAGGGACCCCTGTAGTTAATTGACAAGGGTCGGACTTGGACCCTCTCCAAGTTACCCTGTAGGTACGGTCTTTGAGGTATGAGGTGAGGAGGGAAAGTGCAGAGCCTGAAACTCCAAGTTCTTGGAGAGTGCGAAGGAGGATCTGATGGTTCACCGTGTCGAATGCAGCAGACAGGTCCAACAGGATGATGACAGAGGAGAGGGATGCTGCTTTGGCAGTGTGCAGTTCCTCAGAGACAGCAATGAGAGCAGTTTCTGTGGAGTGACCTGCCTTGAAACCAGACTGGTGCGGATCCAGAAGGTTGTTCTGATGGAGATAACAGGAGAGTTGTTTAAAGACAGCGCGTTCAAGTGTTTTAGACAGGAACGGGAGGAGAGAGACAGGCCTGTAGTTTATAACATCAGACGGGTTGAGAGTGGGTTTCTTTAGGAGAGGGTTTACTCTTGCCTCCTTGAGACTGTTTGGAAAGTGACCAGAAGTTAGAGAAGTGTTGATGAAATGGGTGAGAAACGGTAGAATATCAGGAGCGATAGTCTGAAGGAGGTTTGAAGGGATAGGGTCCAGAGGACAGGTGGTAGGGCGGGCAGAGGTAATGAGGGTAAGAACCTCACTTGGAGAGAGAGGGGAAAAGGAGGTTAGTGTGTGGGTGGAAGGAGGGTCTGGTGACCCAGCGGTGAGTAAAGGTGAGTCAGAAAAAGAAGAGCGAATATCATCAACCTTTTTTTCAAAATGGTTAACAAAGTCGCTTGACAGAAGGGAGGAGGGGGAAGGGGCTTTGGGAGGGTCCAAGAGGGTGGAGAAGATGGAAAATAGTTTTTTGGGATTGGAATAGGAAGATTGGATCTTATCTTGAAAGAAAGTGCTTTTTGCCTGAGAGATGGAAGCAGAGAAAGAGGAAAGGAGAGCTTGATAGGTTAGGAGGTCGTCATGGTGTTTGGATTTCCACCGTTTCCGCTCTGCTGCCCGAAGGACGGTTCTATTAGCACGCAGTGCGTCATTTAGCCAGGGAGCAGGAGGGGACTGAGGAGCCTGCCGAGATGTGAGAGGACAGAGAGAGTCCAGAGAGGATGAGAGAGTACAGAGGAGAGTTTCTGCAGCAGAGTTTGGAGGCAGGAGTTGGAACGAGTCAGAGGAAGGGAGGGCTGAGAGCACCGATGAGGCAAAGGTAGAGGGGGAGAGGGAACGAAGGTTACGGCGGACAGGTGCAGGATGAGAAGAGATTAGTTCATTATGTTTGGAAAGAGGTAGAGAGAATGAAATGAAGAAGTGATCGGATGTGTGGAGCGGGTTTACAGAGAGGTTAGAAGTAGAGCAGTTCCTTGAGAATATGAGATCAAGGACATTGCCAGCTTTATGAGTTGTTGGGGATGGAGACAGTGAGAAAGCAAAGGCGGTTAACAGAGATGTTAGTTCGTCTATCTTCCCTGTCTGGAGGTTGAAGTCTCCGAGAAGTACAGCGGGGGGGCCAGTTTCAGGGATGTGTGAGAGGAGATTATCTAATTCCTCCAAGAAGTCCCCCAAGGCGCCTGGTGGACGGTAGAGAACAACAAGGGTTCATTGTATAGGATGGGTTACTGTGACGGCATGGAATTCAAAGGTGGAAGGAGTGAAGTTAGGTAGCTTGAAGAGGGAAAAGCTCCATTTGGGAGAGAGCAGGAGACCAGTGCCACCTCCTCTGCCAGTGGGTCTGGGTGTATGGGAGAAGGAATATGCTGTGGAGAGAGCTGCTGGGGTGGATGTGTTGGATGGAGTAATCCACGTCTCAGTGAGAGCAAGGAAACCCAGAGACTGCAGGGAAGCGTAGCCAGAGATGAAGTCAGCCTTAGGAACAGCTGACTGGCAGTTCCACAGGCCGTCTGAAACTAGATGTTGGATCTCAGTGGAGCATGTGGGATAGACGAGAGCAGGCCGGTTATATCGATTACGAGATACACGGGGCCAGTGATAATTGCGAGAAGACACGTGAACAGGAATGGAGAAAATACACATGATTATAGCATGGGGGGCTAGAAAGCTAAACTAAAGAAAAAGAAAACACCAGCGGTAAGTAGCTCAATCAGAGTAGGATTTGCCTCCTCTTTGCCTCCCTCGTGACTCCCGCAGGACTCCAATGTCTTTGTCAGTCTTAGAGACTCCCGCAGGACTCCAATGTCTTTGTCAGTCTTAGAGACTCCAGCAGGACTCCAATGTCTTTGTCAGTCTGACGCTGAAGCTGACGCTCCAGGAAATAGCTACCTAAAAATGGACGCCTGATTGCTGAGTTCTCACAGCTGTGGGGCCACGCCCCTCTAATTAGTTACCTCTCTACAGCTGATGGGCGACAGCAGAGGGTCCCTGCCTATATTGTAATGCAGGCTTGAGTGCCCCACTGAGACCTGGGTTACAGGTTCACTTGAGCAGATCTTGAGATTTAAAATCTCTCAAAAGCGCCGTTTTAGCTCCAATAACTACAGAACAATTACAGAGTAGAATAAATGAAACAGAGAAGTCTAATCAAACAAGAATATAACTTACAGTGGTTGCTGAGTCAATAGGTAGTGTCGTCACCCGTTCTCGATGCACACTGAGTTCTTCAGATTTTAAATGCGGTATTTGAGTGCTTTTTTGCTGGAAGATGACTAATTCACGCTGTTGTACTTCACGCAATCAGCAGAGTGGCCCTATATGTAAAGCAGGCTTGAGTGCCCAACTGAGACCTGGGTTACAGGTTCACTTGAGCAGATCTTGAGATTTAAAATCTCTCAAAAGCGCCGTTTTAGCTACAATAACTGCAGACGAAACCGATTTCGAACCAAAGTCTTCCGTCCACGCGGAATCGGAATCAAAATACACCAAAAGCAGCGAATAAGACCCCCCGAGCGTGGGCATAAGGCACAGACAAACAAACAAGGTAGAAAAAGGTAACATCTGTGTCATGGTCAGTAGCGTCTGGGGCACGAACGCAACCCCACGAACGACCCGCTATTGTTGTTGTTGGCGAAACGCATCAGCAATGACGCGGGGTGAGCAGGAGAGGCGGGGAGAGGCGGGGCTATGGCGTCATCGATTCAGGAAATGATCGTGTAGGGCGTACACACGGAGCCGCAAGCGTGTCGTCCTCAGACCGACCCACCCTGGGAGCCGGTTTCAAAGTGAATCGGAGTCGGGCTCCGAAGCCACGGCTCCGTGTCGGCCTCGTGTGGACGACCCGTCTATACGACAGAGAACATTAGCGGATACAACTGATATCGGCCTTAGTCAGCAAATTCTTATGTTCTCCCAATTTCTCTTTGAAAGTACAAATACAGCAATTCTTACAAGAGATTGTGTTACTGCTAATTATAAAAGTTGCCCCATAACACACACACACACACACACACACACACACACACACACACACACACACACACACACACACACACACACACACACACACACACACACACACACACACACACACATCAGCGTTGGAAGAATGAATCAGATCCTTTACCATTCAAGCATCGACCAAATGTAGATGCTACAAATACTGTGTATTACTGGTGCAGTACTGCAACACATCAGCATAGCAGGTCTTTGTGTGCCAAGTATCTGCTAACTGAGTGTTAAAGGAAACGTAGAGAGATGTTCTCACTGAAGGCTGAATACCATGTCTTCTTAGTGCTGCGCAAGATATTAATGTGAACACTGCAACAAATGTTGTTGCACTCTTTCAGAAAAACATCCATCACAAATTCTTGAAATGTAAAGACTCAACATTTATTGATTAAAGAAAATTGACAAACATGAAAATAAAACACATAACAACAATAAATGAAATTAACTTGTTAAGCTAGGTTCAGGAGCAAGGCCACGCCTAACCCGTCTCTAATCCCTCACCCCTATTTATCTCCCTCACCCCTTCATCCCTCACCCCTATTTATCTCCCTCATCCCTCACCCCTTCATCCCTCACCCCTATTTATCTCCCTCATCCCTCACCCCTTCATCCCTCACCCCTATTATCTCCCTCATCCCTCACCCCTATTGATCTCCCCTCATCCCTATTTATCTCCTTCATCCCTCACCCCTATTTATCTCCCTCATCCCTCACCCCTATTTATCTCCCCTCATCCCTCACCCCTATTGATCTCCCCTCATCCCTCACCCCTTCATCCTCTGCCTGTCACCATTTTTATTCAAACTGGTCTTTAGACCCTCTGTCCTTACACCCTCTGTCCTTACAGCCTCTGTCCTTAGACCCTCTGTCCTTAGACCCTTACACCGGACAAGGAAACACTTCCAGAGAACCCTGACAGTTGCCGCGGGGAAACATGGGAGAAACCTTGGGGAGAGCAACAGAGCAGGGATCCCTCAGGACGGACAGACGTGCAGCAGATGTCATGTGAACATTACAAAGATAATACATTTAAGAAAAAATACATGGTCAAAATTATAACAAAACAAACATATTTGCGTCGGTGCCAGTCGCACACATCATTTTCTAGTGTGCTGCACAATTTGAGTGGAAGAGACTGAAGTCTGGGCTTCCTTGAGCATAGCTGAGCCTCTCATGCCTGACTTGCAGGGCGGTGTGAGTCCTGAGCAGCTCACGATACTCAGCGTTGATGTCGCAGTGCCTCCTCCCCAGGTCGGTGTACTCCTGCTGGAGGCGGTGCAGCGCCTTGTTGCTCTCATCCAGGGAATCTTTCTGCTCCCTGAGCCTGAACTCGAAGTCCCCGATGTCTCCGAAGTTGTGGTTTGTCTCTGAACGTGGTTTTCCCTGAGCCTTCTGCAGAGACCAGGTCAATTTGCACTTTTCCTCCAGAGTTGTGATCTGCTTCTTCAAAGCCTCTTGGAGCTCCACGCGGTGCTTCTCACTCCTGCTCCTTTCTTTTTCCAAACCGGAGGAGATCTGATCAACAGTAAGCTGCAGCTCCGAGTTCCTGGTCTTTTCCTGTTTGAGGGCTTCTTCCAGCTCGGCCTGTCTCATCTTGACCTTGGACTCCGTTGCTTGGAGCTCATTCACAAGGCACTGCAGATTAGTGATGGTAAACTGATTGTCAGAGATGATATCATTTGTCCTTGACAGCATCTCTTCACGGCCCGCAGAGAGAGAGCGGAGTTCAGATCTTTCTCCGTCATGCTCTCTCTGCAGGACAAGGAGCTTGGCCCTGATGTCAGCGTTCTCCCTCCGTAGTGTCTGCATGCCGTACGCAGATGCTTCTCTCAGTTGTTGAGCGACGACTGAATGAGGTCCAGCATGCTTTCCAACCATCTCCTCAAATCGCTTCTTCTCTCTTCTCAGAGACGACTTGAGGAGTTTCTCGGCCGTCAGGCTCTTCTCCAAAGCCAGGGTCAGCTCTTTCTCTTGGCTCTGGATCTTCTTTGAGGCTCTGGAGAATCGAGCCTCCTCCTTCTTCATGGCCTCCTCCAGTTTCCTGCAGGCTCCTCTGTCGCTCTGAAGCTTCTGCTCTTCACGTTGCAGTCTCTTGTTCTCACAGGCGAGGTGTTGGTTCACCCGAGTCAGACGCACCAGTTCTTCTGCTTCCGTCTTCTGCAGAGAGACGGCCGCCTCGTAGTCCCTCTGCACTGAGCTGCTTTTTGTTTGCTCCGCTTTGAGGTCTGAAGCACACTTGCTCACTCTCTCCTGTAGGGAGGTAACCATGCTGACCTTGGATACGATGTCGCTTTGGAGCTTCAGGACATCTGAGTGCAGGGACTCGATGTGCCTGTCTTTCTTCAGACTGTCCTCCTGCCGCTCAGTGAGGCGGTCCCTTATCGCTGTCACTGAGGCGGTATGCAACACCAGCAGCTCTGAGACCTCTCTCTGGTGCTGGCTGGAGGATGCTTGCTGAGCTCTCTGGAGCTTCTCTATCGCCGTCTTGTCTTCTTCACGCTCAGAAGTCGTTATAGTGATTCTGTTTCTCAGCTTTGCTCTGCCACGCTGCTGCTCTTTTTGTGACTGCTTCAGATCAGCGCTGATGTGCTTTATTATATCACAAAGGGAATCATTTTCAGATTGCTCATACTTCAGAGCCTTTGCAAGAGCGTCCTTTTCTGCTTTGTGCCGAGCTGTAGATGTTTTCTCCTTCATCAAGGCCTCTTCAAGAGCAGCTTTGGCTTTTCTCTCCTCGTCCAGGGCGTCCTGAAGACCAGATGATTTGTCATATCTCTCAGACCTCGCCTTTCTCCCAGATGATTTGTCATATCTCTCAGACCTCGCCTTTCTCTCAGATGATTTGTCATATCTCTCAGACCTCGCCTTTCTCTCAGATGATTTGTCATATCTCTCAGACCTTGCCTTTCTCCCAGATGATTTGTCATATCTCTCAGACCTCGCCTTTCTCTCAGATGATTTGTCAGACCTCGCCTTTCTCTCAGATGATTTGTCATATCTCTCAGACCTCGCCTTTCTCTCAGATGATTTGTCATATCTCTCAGACCTCGCCTTTCTCCCAGATGATTTGTCAGACCTCGCCTTTCTCTCAGATCTCTCAGAGTCCTCTGTCTGTGAAACATAAAACAATTGTTATTGTGTTGTCTCTGTGCAGTTTTCTTTATTAGGGAAACCGAAGTGGATTATCTCTGCATCACTGGGTGTGAAAAGGAATGCTGGGATCAGATGCATTAAAGATGATTTACTATTTTGATATGTATTTGTTGGAAAAACGTTAGTAAAGAAACTTAAGTGTTGAGTATTAGCTTTTTTACAGTTTCGATGAGTGTGATTCTAAACATGTGTGCCACTGAATGTATTTCTTACCGCATCAGAGGAAGTGTAGCTGTACTTTTCTCTGTTGCCGGAGATGGAGGTCTGCTCCTTAATATCTTCCTCCACCTCCTCAGCAAACTCCTGAATCTCTTCGCTTTCTGACACTGGCATATCATAAAAGTCCGCAATCTGGTGGATTTCGGACTGTTTCTCATCATTAAAGACCAAAATCTCTTCGCTTTCTGACACTGGCATATCATAAAAGTCCGCAATCTGGTGGATTTCGGACTGTTTCTCATCATTAAAGACCAAAATCTCTTCGCTTTCTGACACTGGCATATCATAAAAGTCCGCAATCTGGTGGATTTCGGACTGTTTTCTCATCATTAAAGACCAAAATCTCTTCGCTTTCTGACACTGGCATATCATAAAAGTCCGCAATCTGGTGGATTTCGGACTGTTTCTCATCATTAAAGACCAAAATCTCTTCGCTTTCTGACACTGGCATATCATAAAAGTCCGCAATCTGGTGGATTTCGGACTGTTTCTCATCATTAAAGACCAAAATCTCTTCGCTTTCTGACACTGGCATATCATAAAAGTCCGCAATCTGGTGGATTTCGGACTGTTTCTCATCATTAAAGACCAAAATCTCTTCGCTTTCTGACACTGGCATATCATAAAAGTCCGCAATCTGGTGGATTTCGGACTGTTTCTCATCATTAAAGACCAAAATCTCTTCGATTTCAGACTCCATCTCTTCTGGCAATTTCCAAATCTCTGGAAATGCAGACTCTGTCTTATCTAGGTCAGACATTTCTTTGATTTCGGACTCTTCCTCATCATGAAGGTCCAATGTGTCTTCGAAGTCTTCATCCATCGAGTATACATACTCTTGATCCTCCTCAACTTCCTCCTCCACCTTGTTTGCAAACTCCTGCACCTCCTCCATGGTTTCCTCCTCAATCTCCTCCTCAACAGAACTGTCCTGAGAGTCCTTGTACGTCATGGTGAACACTGATCTTCTTCTGTCCATCTTATTATCGTGAAGAAATAGCTGCTTCTGACTGATACTGTGAACTCGACGTGGCTGGGATGAAACCTGGCTTGTTATCGTCCTGCGCAAACTGCAAATAAGTTGTGTAGCTATTTAACCAGAGAGCATGCTCTCTTGCAGCCGCTGTGGTATGACATCATCAGGTTCAGTATGACTTCAGAGCCCAACATTCCGGAATGTGCTTTGGTCTGCCGACACATTCCACATTCCATTTCAAAGTATTCTACATTCCATTTCAAAGTATTCCACATTCCATTTCAAAGTATTCCACATTCCATTTCAAAGTATTCTACATTCCATTTCAAAGTATTCCACATTGGTATGTAGACATTCTAAAAGTATGGAGTAAAGTACCTTAAGTGTTGAAGTAGAAGAGACATGTGTCCCCTCTGTGTTAAGAGACTCTCTCTCTCCCTCAAAATGTGTCCCCTCTTCTTCATGTCTCTTCTTAATCAACACATGTCCCCTGTTTTTCATGTCTCTTCTACATCAACATGTATCCCCTCTTCTTCATGTCTCTTCTACATCAACATGTGTCCCCTCTTCTTCATGTCTCTTCTACATCAACATGTGTCCCCTCTTCTTCATATCTCTTCTCCATCAACATGTGTCCCCTCTTCTTCATGTCTCTTCTACATCAACATGTGTCCCCTCTTCTTCATGTCTCTTCTACATCAACATGTGTCCCCTCTTCTCCATGTCTCTTCTACATCAACATGTGTCCCCTCTTCTTCATGTCTCTTCTACATCAACATGTGTCCCCTCTTCTCCATGTCTCTTCTACATCAACATGTGTCCCCTCTTCTTCATGTCTCTTCTACATCAACATGTGTCCCCTCTTCTCCATGTCTCTTCTACATCAACATGTGTCCCCTCTTCTTCATGTCTCTTCTACATCAACATGTGTCCTCTCTTCTTCATGTCTCTTCTACATCAACATGTGTCCCCTCTTCTCCATGTCTCTTCTACATCAACATGTGTCCTCTCTTCTTCATGTCTCTGTACCGATCTGTACGGGAAACCCGATTGGTTCTACGCATGTGAGAATACGCCGCAACTTCCCATGATGCTTACACTGCAAAGTATTTAATAATAATTTGTTTAAAATGGAAAATAAACAGTTGTCCTTATTTATTTGAGAATATTTATTAAAACCTCTTAAGCCCTGAGCCTGTTTTCCAGGTTTCAGGCTCGAAAAGGACATTCCCAGAACAAATGACCATATCTTCTAAAAGGGTTAAATTAATAATCTTTGTTCTCAACGTAACGATAAACCTGTGAGTTGGATGTAGAAGAGTCAGAATCAATATAGATGTTTTTATTTTAAAGTAAATTCAGATTGAACACAGTAAAAAAATGTAAATGATAGTGTCCGTCCAAAAAAAGAAATTACTTATAGTGAAAACCACCCTTGGATGATGGGTTAGTAGACTAAAAGCTTTAGGAATCCAAACTACAACATATAATAAGTTCCCGGTATCAAGATTGATGCAAAACAAGTGACATTTGACCTTTTTAGTGAGATTTAGCAAAATAAAACACTTCTGGGGTCATTTGGGTGGATTTGACCTATCTCTGGCCCCCTTGCTCAATATATCTTTCTAACCGTCAGAGCCAATGGAATCGAGGGGAACTCCCACATACTCCTTATTTGGTAATGTGTGTGTGTGAGACTGCCGCATAGCCAAGATCGGAAGCGGCGATAACTCTGGTGGCTACCATTAGCAGCTAACTTTTGCTCTGCGATTTTTACATACAAATTGAATTATGGATTATAAATTAAAAAATATTATTGCACAGAAACATTATCAACCTATAGATTAACCGATTCAGCCGCGTTTTTTCTCGTTTTAATGCCATTGAACACGTCTTTTGATCAGATTGACAGCTACGGTGAGACGATCTCCCTAGAAGCTCCGTAAAGGTACGTGTTGTGATGTCTGAGTTTGCTTCCCCTGTAGCGAGTCCGGATCACTCAGTGATGATACTATATACCTAAATAATCTGTGGAACCTCAGCTTTAATCGGATATCTTGTATGTGCAGCTACGATAAGTAATAAGGGTACTTTTATCTTAAGTTCTGTGCCAATGTCCGTTAGCATTTTTCGATCAGGGGTTATTTAGATGCTTCTTATGAGACCGTTAATCTGGTATAACACATTAATAGGTTCTTAAATATTAAGATCCCCTGGGCGTAGGAAGCATCCTGAATGTGGGGGGGACATTAGAAAAAATTGGATTTCCTGTATTCTGGTGCATTTGAACAGGTTTGATACTTTTATGTGGCTATACTATGAGGAACATGATGGGTACATTTTATAATTTTATCCATTAGTAAAGAAAGGAAACATATTTGATTATTAATTCAGAGCCGTCTTTGAATTAATAAAAAGCAGTTTAAATGCCCATTTTTTGTACATTTATATACAACAATAAATATGTGTGAGTGCATTGAGAGATATTGTTGTGGAGAGTCATTTATATATAAATCGCAAAATACATTTGTGAATCCTTCTGTGAGCATTTATTAATATTGAGACTGATCTGACTTCATACAGATGTTAAGTTCACCTAGGAATGGTATCATTGACTTAAATGATGCTCTTCTGTCTATATTGGTCATATGATGCCCCTTGACTGAAATGTTTCCTGTTCAATATCCCCACTGATTTCCTTAACATTCTGGGATCACAATTTACTCTAAACTGTCATTTCCCTTTCATCACTCACCTCAGCAACGGACCTCTCTCCACTGTCCCTGTGTTCTGCCTCTGACTCAAGAGAGGTGGTGAAGTGATCATTATGTATTGAGCAGTATACTCTTTCACATTGAATCATAACAAGTCATACTGAATGTAAATGCAACTGACTCTAAAGTAAGTCCCAGTCTGTGACATTGGACATTTTGAAGACTCAAAGTCCCAAGCAGTAGGTAGAATATTAGCTAGTCTATGTAATGTGCACAGAAAATAAACAGTTAACTGAATACTGGGATGGAAATTGCCTATAAGCACTCAGTAAAACATAATCACACAAAAAGCTTCTGAATGATAAGAAGTATAATTAAAACATAATGCACATTATCATTTTGAGAGAGCGTACCTAAGTTAAAGAACTCAGAAAATAATCTCTTATCGAATTGAGGCTCCAGTAAAACACACTGACTGCGTCTCTGCATGGACATCATGGTGTTTACATGAGCACAGAGAGATCGGGTTATTCATGTTCCCTGTTTACATGATAAATACTAGTGTAAAGTCCGAGGTGTTAAGGCTTCAATGATACTTCTGTGTAACAAAAACTCAGGAACTTAGTACTTTTTGGAGCGTCCCAGATAGCGCCTCCGTTTATTATTGTACAGTCACACCACGCTCTCCTTCACCACACCAGGACAGACTGCGCATGCTCACAACACATGACCTCTCAACCCAATGCTTACAGTAACCTGGCATTTCGATGCCTTTTCTCATCTAAACTATTCAGTATTTGTATCTCTCTATCATGACATAAAGACGAAACTCCTCTCCAGAAGTGAGACGCTTTTGCTGCCACCGCCGCCATCACTGTTAACTGATTAACTGCTACCAGCTGATGACTTACTTTCCTCTTCTTTGTCATTTTTGTTCTTATGTCCATGTTGTCTGGGGGAGAAAACATATCAAACCAAGAGATCGTCAGCTTTGATTTTCGCTGTATTAACCATTTCCTGAACATTTGGTGTGTGTGCCTTTTACTGCCTTACCTCCGCTACCGGCATCCTTCATACAACAGGTCTGAGCTTTCCAACTATGGCAACACTCCTTGAACATGCGCGCGCTATGGGAGAATCTGCCTTGGTACAAAGTAGCAGTGAAAACATGGTACGGAGTTTCATTGATTTGGGCATTCTCTCAATAAGCAAGTGGAATGGATTTGATATGAAGCACTGACACAGCGCTCTACAAAGTGCGGCGAGTGGATAGACCGATTCACGGACTTTCCACATAGTAAAAGTGGGGGGGTCTAAACTAATCATTTGAGAAAGTGGGGGGGACTTGTCCCACCCTCATATAATGGCTGCGACGCCCATGCATGAGACACAGTGTCGTGAAAAAAAAAAAAAGCCCGGCGGGGGCTTTGGGGCTTAACAGGTTAATTTCCAGTTATTAGTCACATCTCACAGAAAATCCCCCGAATATATACCATGTTATCCATAATAGTGATTTCTCCCACACTCCCTGAAGGTAGCAGGAGGTATCCCTAAGTAGAGTTATTTTAATTATATGTAAAAAAGGAAACGTATTCAAAGCGTATATAATATCTCATTGTGCACCCTGAAGTTGGATTTCGTTTTCACGAGGTTTACCTGAAAAAAAAAAAATCTAAATTCTATAAATATATAATCTAAATGAATTTGGCTTGAAAATATTCCGTCAATACAAGCCTGCTTTACTGGTAATTAGGTAATTACACGTTAACACCTCTGGAACCTGAGTGAGTGTAATGTGATGGAGTTATTCAGTTTGCAAAAGTGTTTTAACATGTTTTAATTAGTTTATTCCAGGCATGCCGAATGAAAGAGCAAATTGTGTTTGGTTGTACAATGTGTTAAAATATCTCCCATACGGTGTTTTACATATAAAACAAGCAGGGAATCTTCAAACAGAGTTTTTACATTCAAATCACCAGATACTTATTCTTTTTCGAAATTCTGAAAAATCAAAAAAGAAATCCGATAAAAAGGCAAACATTTAGAAATATAAAAAATTCCGAAAAAAAAAAATACAGAGAAAAATTGTCAAATGCCGGAAAAGTCAAAAAAAGTAAGAACTACGTTTTCTTATTTTGGTAACATCCAAAAATAAATGCTCATGTGGCCCTAAACCTATTCCATACTCTTCTAGTTTAACCAAAAAGTCACATTTAACAGAAAATACCCCAAATTCCCACGTTTTCCCGTTACAGTGGTGGGTTCTCCCACGCCCCCTGAAGGGGCCGCGGGATCTATGCCTCCTCAGTGAAAGTGAAGCATGCAAAGATGGCGGAGCTGCAGATGCTGCTGGAGGAGGAGATTCCTGCGGGACGGAGGGCTCTTCTGGACAGTTTCACTAACCTGGAGAAAGTAGCCGAGTACTGCGAGACCAACTATGTTCAGGTACATGGTGGTACTTCAAATACACGTTTAAATGTGGGGTAAATACAGCAATAAGGGGGGAATGTGAGCAGGGAGTGGGCGGAGAGAGGCAGTGATGGAATGACAGCACCAGGATCCGTTAATAAAACCGTTATTTTTATGGTATTGCAAATTAGGGAAGATCTCGCGAGATTTCAGTACATTTATTAACACTCACTATACGGCCTATACGTGTAAGTTAATTCGGCTTCAAAATATTCCACCAAAACACGTCTGGTTTCATGGAAATTACACTTTCATAACTCTGAAAATCTGAAGGAAAAGTCAAAATTCTGAGAAAATGTCGAAGTTCTAAGAAAAAATCAACATTTTGACAAAAGTCATAATTCTCAGTAAAAAACATAAATCTAAATTATAATACAAAAAGAGACTTTAAAACCTAATCCACAGTTTATACATCTAAGTTAATTCTGCTTGAAAATATTCCGTCAATACATGCCTGCTCTACTGGTAATTACACGTTAACACCTCTGGAACCTGAGTGAGTGTAATGTGATGGAGTTATTCAGTTTGTAAACGTGTTTTAATTAGTTTATTCCAGGCATGCCGAATGAAAGAGCACATTGTGTTTGGTTGTACAATGTGTTAAAATATCTTCCATAAGGTGTTTTACATATAAAACAAGCAGGGAATCTTTAAACAGAGTTTTTATAATGGGAGTCTGGTGTACAATTTTTCCTCCTGTATATCAGTATGTAGTGTCTCTACTTTAAAGAGTCCTCTCCTGCTGATGTCCAGGTGTATATCAGTATGTACTGTCTCTACTTTAAAGAGTCCTCTCCTGCTGATGTTCAGGTGTATATCAGTATGTAGTGTCTCTACTTTAAAGAGTCCTCTCCTGCTGATGTTCAGGTGTATATCAGTATGTAGTGTCTCTGCTTTAAAGAGTCCTCTCCTGCTGATGTTCAGGTGTATATCAGTCTGTAGTGTCTCTACTTTAAAGAGTCCTCTCCTGCTGATGTTCAGGTGTATATCAGTATGTAGCTTCTCTACTTTAAAGAGTCCTCTCCTGCTGATGTTCAGGTGTATATCAGTATGTAGTGTCTCTACTTTAAAGAGTCCTCTCCTGCTGATGTCCAGGTGTATATCAGTATGTACTGTCTCTACTTTAAAGAGTCCTCTCCTGCTGATGTTCAGGTGTATATCAGTATGTAGTGTCTCTACTTTAAAGAGTCCTCTCCTGCTGATGTTCAGGTGTTTATCAGTATGTAGTGTCTCTACTTTAAAGAGTCCTCTCCTGCTGATGTTCAGGTGTATATCAGTATGTAGTGTCTCTACTTTAAAGAGTCCTCTCCTGCTGATGTTCAGGTGTATATCAGTATGTAGCTTCTCTACTTTAAAGAGTCCTCTCCTGCTGATGTTCAGGTGTATATCAGTATGTAGTGTCTCTACTTTAAAGAGTCCTCTCCTGCTGATGTCCAGGTGTATATCAGTATGTACTGTCTCTACTTTAAAGAGTCCTCTCCTGCTGATGTTCAGGTGTATATCAGTATGTAGTGTCTCTACTTTAAAGAGTCCTCTCCTGCTGATGTTCAGGTGTTTATCAGTATGTAGTGTCTCTACTTTAAAGAGTCCTCTCCTGCTGATGTTCAGGTGTATATCAGTATGTAGCTTCTCTACTTTAAAGAGTCCTCTCCTGCTGATGTTCAGGTGTATATCAGTATGTAGTGTCTCTACTTTAAAGAGTCCTCTCCTGCTGATGTTCAGGTGTATATCAGTATGTAGTGTCTCTACTTTAAAGAGTCCTCTCCTGCTGATGTTCAGGTATATATCAGTATGTAGTGTCTCTACTTTAAAGAGTCCTCTCCTGCTGAAGTTCAGGTTCATATCAGTATGTAGTGTCTCTACTTTAAAGAGTCCTCTCCTGCTGATGTTCAGGTTCATATCAGTATGTAGTGTCTCTACTTTAAAGAGTCCTCTCCTGCTGATGTTCAGGTGTATATCAGTACTTAGTGTCTCTACTTTAAAGAGTCCTCTCCTGCTGATGTTCAGGTGTATATCAGTATGTAGTGTCTCTACTTTAAAGAGTCCTCTCCTGCTGATGTTCAGGTGTATATCAGTATGTACTGTCTCTACTTTAAAGAGTCCTCTCCTGCTGATGTCCAGGTGTATATCAGTATGTACTGTCTCTGCTTTAAAGAGTCCTCTCCTGCTGATGTTCAGGTGTATATCAGTATGTAGTGTCTCTACTTTAAAGAGTCCTCTCCTGCTGATGTTCAGGTGTATATCAGTATGTAGCTGTCTCTACTTTAAAGAGTCCTCTCCTGCTGATGTTCAGGTGTATATCAGTATGTAGTGTCTCTACTTTAAAGAGTCCTCTCCTGCTGATGTTCAGGTGTATATCAGTATGTAGTGTCTCTACTTTAAAGAGTCCTCTCCTGCTGATGTTCAGGTGTATATCAGTATGTAGTGTCTCTACTTTAAAGAGTCCTCTCCTGCTGATGTTCAGGTGTTATCAGTATGTAGTGTCTCTACTTTAAAGAGTCCTCTCCTGCTGATGTTCAGGTGTATATCAGTATGTAGTGTCTCTACTTTAAAGAGTCCTCTCCTGCTGATGTTCAGGTGTATATCAGTATGTAGTGTCTCTACTTTAAAGAGTCCTCTCCTGCTGATGTTCAGGTGTATATCAGTATGTAGTGTCTCTACTTTAAAGAGTCCTCTCCTGCTGATGTTCAGGTGTATATCAGTATGTAGTGTCTCTACTTTAAAGAGTCCTCTCCTGCTGATGTTCAGGTGTATATCAGTATGTAGTGTCTCTACTTTAAAGAGTCCTCTCCTGCTGATGTTCAGGTGTATATCAGTATGTAGTGTCTCTACTTTAAAGAGTCCTCTCCTGCTGATGTTCAGGTGTATATCAGTATGTAGTGTCTCTACTTTAAAGAGTCCTCTCCTGCTGATGTTCAGGTGTATATCAGTATGTAGTGTCTCTACTTTAAAGAGTCCTCTCCTGCTGATGTTCAGGTGTATATCAGTATGTAGTGTCTCTACTTTAAAGAGTCCTCTCCTGCTGATGTTCAGGTGTATATCAGTATGTAGTGTCTCTACTTTAAAGAGTCCTCTCCTGCTGATGTTCAGGTGTATATCAGTATGTAGTGTCTCTACTTTAAAGAGTCCTCTCCTGCTGATGTTCAGGTGTATATCAGTATGTAGTGTCTCTACTTTAAAGAGTCCTCTCCTGCTGATGTTCAGGTGTATATCAGTATGTAGTGTCTCTACTTTAAAGAGTCCTCTCCTGCTGATGTTCAGGTGTATATCAGTATGTAGTGTCTCTACTTTAAAGAGTCCTCTCCTGCTGATGTTCAGGTGTATATCAGTATGTAGTGTCTCTACTTTAAAGAGTCCTCTCCTGCTGATGTTCAGGTGTATATCAGTATGTAGTGTCTCTACTTTAAAGAGTCCTCTCCTGCTGATGTTCAGGTGTATATCAGTATGTAGTGTCTCTACTTTAAAGAGTCCTCTCCTGCTGATGTTCAGGTGTATATCAGTATGTAGTGTCTCTACTTTAAAGAGTCCTCTCCTGCTGATGTTCAGGTGTATATCAGTATGTAGTGTCTCTACTTTAAAGAGTCCTCTCCTGCTGATGTTCAGGTGTATATCAGTATGTAGTGTCTCTACTTTAAAGAGTCCTCTCCTGCTGATGTTCAGGTGTATATCAGTATGTAGTGTCTCTACTTTAAAGAGTCCTCTCCTGCTGATGTTCAGGTGTATATCAGTATGTAGTGTCTCTACTTTAAAGAGTCCTCTCCTGCTGATGTTCAGGTGTATATCAGTATGTAGTGTCTCTACTTTAAAGAGTCCTCTCCTGCTGATGTTCAGGTATATATCAGTATGTAGTGTCTCTACTTTAAAGAGTCCTCTCCTGCTGAAGTTCAGGTTCATATCAGTATGTAGTGTCTCTACTTTAAAGAGTCCTCTCCTGCTGATGTTCAGGTTCATATCAGTATGTAGTGTCTCTACTTTAAAGAGTCCTCTCCTGCTGATGTTCAGGTGTATATCAGTATGTAGTGTCTCTACTTTAAAGAGTCCTCTCCTGCTGATGTTCAGGTGTATATCAGTACTTAGTGTCTCTACTTTAAAGAGTCCTCTCCTGCTGATGTTCAGGTGTATATCATATGTAGTGTCTCTACTTTAAAGAGTCCTCTCCTGCTGATGTTCAGGTGTATATCAGTATGTAGTGTCTCTACTTTAAAGAGTCCTCTCCTGCTGATGTTCAGGTGTATATCAGTATGTAGTGTCTCTACTTTAAAGAGTCCTCTCCTGCTGATGTTCAGGTATATATCAGTATGTAGTGTCTCTACTTTAAAGAGTCCTCTCCTGCTGATGTTCAGGTGTATATCAGTATGTAGTGTCTCTACTTTAAAGAGTCCTCTCCTGCTGATGTTCAGGTGTATATCAGTATGTAGTGTCTCTACTTTAAAGAGTCCTCTCCTGCTGATGTTCAGGTTCATATCAGTATGTAGTGTATCTACTTTAAAGAGTCCTCTCCTGCTGATGTTCAGGTGTATATCAGTATGTAGTGTCTCTACTTTAAAGAGTCCTCTCCTGCTGATGTTCAGGTGTATATCAGTATGTAGTGTCTCTACTTTAAAGAGTCCTCTCCTCCTGATGTTCAGGTGTATATCAGTATGTAGTGTCTCTACTTTAAAGAGTCCTCTCCTGCTGATGTTCAGGTGTATATCAGTATGTAGTGTCTCTACTTTAAAGAGTCCTCTCCTGCTGATGTTCAGGTGTATATCAGTATGTAGTGTCTCTACTTTAAAGAGTCCTCTCCTGCTGATGTTCAGGTGTATATCAGTATGTAGTGTCTCTACTTTAAAGAGTCCTCTCCTGCTGATGTTCAGGTGTATATCAGTATGTAGTGTCTCTACTTTAAAGAGTCCTCTCCTGCTGATGTTCAGGTGTATATCAGTATGTAGTGTCTACTTTAAAGAGTCCTCTCCTGCTGATGTTCAGGTGTATATCAGTATGTAGTGTCTCTACTTTAAAGAGTCCTCTCCTGCTGATGTTCAGGTGTATATCAGTATGTAGTGTCTCTACTTTAAAGAGTCCTCTCCTGCTGATGTTCAGGTGTATATCAGTATGTAGTGTCTCTACTTTAAAGAGTCCTCTCCTGCTGATGTTCAGGTGTATATCAGTATGTAGTGTCTCTACTTTAAAGAGTCCTCTCCTCCTGATGTTCAGGTGTATATCAGTATGTAGTGTCTCTACTTTAAAGAGTCCTCTCCTGCTGATGTTCAGGTGTATATCAGTATGTAGTGTCTCTACTTTAAAGAGTCCTCTCCTGCTGATGTTCAGGTGTATATCAGTATGTAGTGTCTCTACTTTAAAGAGTCCTCAAAAATTAAGATAAACAATGTCCAAATATTTAGAAAAATAATAATGATGAGATTGTTGTGGTTAGTAAATGGTTGCTTGATTTCAGCTCTTTTATCTCCTCAAATTAAGCGAGATATCTGCGTACTGGCTGACATCCGTCTGTGTGTGTGTGTGTGTGTGTGTGTGTGTGTGTGTGTGTGTGTGTGTGTGTGTGTGTGTGTGTGTGTGTGTGTGTGTGTGTGTGTGTGTGTGTGTGTGTGTGGTGTGTGTGTGTGTGTGTGTGTGTGTGTGTGTGTGTGTGTGTGTGTGTGTGTGTGTGTGTGTGGGCAGTCCATGCTGCTACAGACACCTGTTCATCGCCAGATTTTTTCTTAGTCATATTTCTGCATTTTCTCTCAACAACACACTCACAGTCTCTGAAGTCTTTATATCGCCCTAGAATAACATATAAATATTATTTCTTTGCAATTCTCTTTTTTTTTGGGCTAAAACTCTTTAATTAATGTGACCTTTTAGAAAGAAACCCTGTAGCTCTATATATATAATATACAAATATTTCTTACGCCTCAGTGACGGCGAATATTATGATTTTTATGTAATGTAGCTGGCCGGCTCTGTTGTGATTGGTCAACCAGTTTAGAGATGTCCCGCCTCTTAGCCTATCACGTACAATGTGCTAGCCAAGCGAGCGAGTGTTCCCTAGTGATGTCACCATGTGCCGGAACATCCTTTTCCCATGAATTTAACATCTCAGGAGTCGATGCAATAAATTAAATGATGGGTGAGATATTCATTTAAAACATGTATTGATCCTCTGGGTAATAAATTAAGATACGATATTTTAAATGTTTAACCTTCATGAATTCATTTCTCATTTACATTTTCTTTCTTAATTGTATCTTATTTATTGTAATTAGAATTGGATTTAATGCCAATTAGGTTTTTAGATTCAAGGAATTTAAAAAAATGTATAATGGAAAAGTTAGCAAATATTAAACACAAAAAATATATTAATTTATTTTTAATAAGAAACTGAAATAATACAACAACAGAAAGGCAATACAAATATCACTATTTACGAAAATAATAAAGAAATATGCAGTATTTTTCAATATTTGAAAGTGCAACAATACAGATTATAAGGAAGTCCATATTTCCCTCTAGGTTTCCCATGTCTCCTCTCTTCTCAGAAAAGCTCTTACTTCCAGCTCATTAGCTCTGTTATGCTAACGTTGTGCTAACAGGCTAACTGAGGATGGCCTACATAAATGTGCTCAGACGATGAGAGTGGTTACATAATCCCAGCGCTGAGCTGTTGATCTTGTTTTATGGGCTAAATATTTGGATGATTGACCCGTGTTCAGCCACATGTAACCCCTGCTATCAGACTATCAGGATTTAAACTGTCTGGATTTATTTCAAGCTGCTCATCGTTATCATATTAACAACAGAATAGCTCTGTGAAGCACTGAGGCATGATGTCTTTAAAGAGGTCCTATTCTTCCCTTTGTGGTGTTCCCTCTCATCGAGTGTGTTTTATAGGTTTTTGTGCATGTAAATGGTCTGCAAAGCCCAACATCCCTGTGTTCCCCTTTAACGTTTTGTTCTGGAACATAGAATAAGTCAGTAAATACCCCACTGGTGCATTTAAAAACGTGGTTGCCAACAAGTGTCTAAATGAGATGACTAAACGTCATCACACCCAACATTAGCCTCCTTTAGCTTAGCGGTGGTGACGTGAAGTCATGTGACCGTGCTGTAGTTCCTTTATAGCCCAACATTAGCCACCTTTAGCTTAGAGGTGGTGACGTGAAGTCATGTGACCGTGCTGTAGTTCCTTTATAGCCCAACATTAGCCTCCTTTAGCTTAGCGGTGGTGACGTGAAGTCATGTGACCGTGCTGTAGTTCCTTTATCGCCCAACATTAGCCTCCTTTAGCTTAGCGGTGGTGACGTGAAGTCATGTGACCGTGCTGTAGTTCCTTTATAGCCCAACATTAGCCACCTTTAGCTTAGCGGTGGTGACGTGAAGTCATGTGACCATGCTGTAGATCCTTTATAGCCCAACATTAGCCGCCTTTAGCTTAGCGGTGGTGACGTGAAGTCATGTGACCGTGCTGTAGTTCCTTTATAGCCCAATATTAGCCACCTTTAGCTTAGCGGTGGTGAAGTAATGTGACCGTGCTGTAGTTCCTTTATAGCCCAACATTAGCCACCTTTTGCTTAGCGGTGGTGAAGTAATGTGACCGTTCTGTAGTTCCTTTATAGCCCAATATTAGCCTCCTTTAGCTTAGCGGTGGTGACGTGAAGTCATGTGACCGTGCTGTAGTTCCTTTATAGCCCAACATTAGCCACCTTTTGCTTAGCGGTGGTGAAGTAATGTGACCGTGCTGTAGTTCCTTTATAGCCCAATATTAGCCTCCTTTAGCTTAGCGGTGGTGACGTGAAGTCATGTGACCGTGCTGTAGTTCCTTTATAGCCCAACATTACCCTCCTTTAGCTTAGCGGTGGTGACGTGAAGTCATGTGACCGTGCTGTAGTTCCTTTATAGCCCAACATTAGCCACCTTTAGCTTAGCGGTGGTGACGTGAAGGTCATGTGACCGTGCTGTAGTTTCCTTTATAGCCCAACATTAGCCACCTTTAGCTTAGCGGTGGTGACGTGAAGTCATGTGACCGTGCTGTAGTTCCTTTATAGCCCATCATTAGGCCTCCTTTAGCTTAGCGGTGGTGACGTGAAGTCATGTGACCGTGCTGTAGTTCCTTTATAGCCCAACATTAGCCTCCTTTAGCTTAGCGGTGGTGACGTGAAGTCATGTGACCGTGCTGTAGTTCCTTTATAGCCCAACATTAGCCACCTTTAGCTTAGCGGTGGTGACGTGAAGTCATGTGACCGTGCTGTATTTCCTTTATAGCCCATCATTAGCCTCCTTTAGCTTAGCGGTGGTGACGTGAAGTCATGTGACCGTGCTGTAGTTCCTTTATAGCCCAACATTAGCCTCCTTTAGCTTAGGGGTGCTGACGTGAAGTCATGTGACCGTGCTGTAGTTCCTTTATAGCCCAACGTTAGCAACCTTTTGCTTAGCGGTGGTGAAGTAATGTGACCGTGCTGTAGTTCCTTTATAGCCCATCATTAGCCACCTTTTGCTTAGCGGTGGTGAAGTAATGTGACCGTGCTGTAGTTCCTTTATAGCCCAATATTAGCCTCCTTTAGCTTAGCGGTGGTGACGTGAAGTCATGTGACCGTGCTGTAGTTCCTTTATAGCCCAACATTACCCTCCTTTAGCTTAGCGGTGGTGACGTGAAGTCATGTGACCGTGCTGTAGTTCCTTTATAGCCCAACAATTAGCCACCTTTAGCTTAGCGGTGGTGACGTGAAGTCATTTGACCGTGCTGTATTTCCTTTATAGCCCATCATTAGCCTCCTTTAGCTTAGCGGTGGTGACGTGAAGTCATGTGACCGTGCTGTAGTTCCTTTATAGTCCAACATTAGCCTCCTTTAGCTTAGCGGTGGTGACGTGAAGTCATGTGACCGTGCTGTAGTTCCTTTATAGCCCAACATTAGCCACCTTAGCTTAGCGGTGGTGACGTGAAGTCATGTGACCGTGCTGTAGATCCTTTATAGCCCAACATTAGCCGCCTTTAGCTTAGCGGTGGTGACGTGAAGTCATGTGACGTGCTGTAGTTCCTTTATAGCCCAACACTAGCCACCTTTAGCTTAGCGGTGGTGACGTGAAGTCATGTGACCGTGCTGTAGTTCCTTTGTAGCCCAACACTAGCCACCTTTAGCTTAGCGATGGTGACGTGAAGTCATGTGACCGTGCTGTAGTTCCTTTATAGCCCAACATTAGCCTCCTTTAGCTTAGCGGTGGTGACGTGAAGTCATGTGACCGTGCTGTAGATCCTTTATAGCCCAACATTAACCACCTTTAGCTTAGCGGTGGTGACTTTAAGTCATGTGACCGTGCTGTAGATCCTTTATAGCCCAACATTAGCCTCCTTTAGCTTAGCGGTGGTGACGTGAAGTCATGTGACCGTGCTTATGTACCGTGCTGTAGATCCTTTATAGCCCAACATTAGCCTCCTTTAGCTTAGCGGTGGTGACGTGAAGTCATGTGACCGTGCTGTAGATCCTTTATAGCCCAACATTAACCTCCTTTAGCTTAGCGGTGGTGACGTGAAGTCATGTGACCGTGCTGTAGATCCTTTATAGCCCAACATTAGCCTCCTTTAGCTTAGCGGTGGTGACGTGAAGTCATGTGACCGTGCTGTAGTTCCTTTATAGCCCAACATTAGCCACCTTAGCTTAGCGGTGGTGACGTGAAGTCATGTGACCGTGCTGTAGATCCTTTATAGCCCAACATTGGCCTCCTTTAGCTTAGCGGTGGTGACGTGAAGTCATGTGACCGTGCTGTAGATCCTTTATAGCCCAACATTAGCCTCCTTTAGCTTAGCGGTGGTGACGTGAAGTCATGTGACCGTGCTGTAGATCCTTTATAGCCCAACATTAGCCCCTTTAGCTTAGCGGTGGTGACGTGAAGTCATGTGACCGTGCTGTAGTTCCTTTATAGCCCAACATTGGCCACCTTTAGCTTAGCGGTGGTGACGTGAAGTCATGTGACCGTGCTGTAGATCCTTTATAGCCCAACATTGCCTCCTTAGCTTAGCGGTGGTGACGTGAAGTCATGTGACCGTGCTGTAGATCCTTTATAGCCCAACATTAGCCACCTTAGCTTAGCGTGGTGACGTGAAGTCATGTGACCGTGCTGTAGATCCTTTATAGCCCAACATTAGCCTCCTTAGCTTAGCGGTGGTGACGTGAAGTCATGTGACCGTGCTGTAGATCCTTTATAGCCCAACATTAACCTCCTTTAGCTTAGCGGTGGTGACGTGAAGTCATGTGACCGTGCTGTAGATCCTTTATAGCCCAACATTAGCCACCTTAGCTTAGCGGTGGTGACGTGAAGTCATGTGACCGTGCTGTAGATCCTTTATAGCCCAACATTAGCCACCTTAGCTTAGCGGTGGTGACGTGAAGTCATGTGACCGTGCTGTAGATCCTTTATAGCCCAACATTAGCCACCTTAGCTTAGCGGTGGTGACGTGAAGTCATGTGACCGTGCTGTAGATCCTTTATAGCCCAACATTAACCTCCTTTAGCTTAGCGGTGGTGACGTGAAGTCATGTGACCGTGCTGTAGTTCCTTTATAGCCCAACATTAGCCACCTTAGCTTAGCGGTGGTGACGTGAAGTCATGTGACCGTGCTGTAGATCCTTTATAGCCCAACATTAGCCACCTTAGCTTAGCGGTGGTGACGTGAAGTCATGTGACCGTGCTGTAGTTCCTTTATAGCCCAACATTAGCCTCCTTAGCTTAGCGGTGGTGACGTGAAGTCATGTGACCGTGCTGTAGATCCTTTATAGCCCAACATTAGCCACCTTAGCTTAGCGGTGGTGACGTGAAGTCATGTGACCGTGCTGTAGATCCTTTATAGCCCAACATTAACCCCTTAGCTTAGCGGTGGTGACGTGAAGTCATGTGACCGTGCTGTAGTTCCTTTATAGCCCAACATTACCTCCTTAGCTTAGCGTGGTGACGTGAAGTCATGTGACCGTGCTGTAGATCCTTTATAGCCCAACATTAGCCTCCTTAGCTTAGCGGTGGTGACGTGAAGTCATGTGACCGTGCTGTAGATCCTTTATAGCCCAACATTAGCCACCTTAGCTTAGCGGTGGTGACGTGAAGTCATGTGACCGTGCTGTAGTCCTTTATAGCCCAACATTAACCTCCTTTAGCTTAGCGGTGGTGACGTGAAGTCATGTGACCGTGCTGTAGTTCCTTTATAGCCCAACATTAACCTCCTTAGCTTAGCGGTGGTGACGTGAAGTCATGTGACCGTGCTGTAGATCCTTTATAGCCCAACATTAGCCACCTTAGCTTAGCGGTGGTGACGTGAAGTCATGTGACCGTGCTGTAGATCCTTTATAGCCCAACATTAGCCACCTTAGCTTAGCGGTGGTGACGTGAAGTCATGTGACCGTGCTGTAGATCCTTTATAGCCCAACATTAGCCACCTTAGCTTAGCGGTGGTGACGTGAAGTCATGTGACCGTGCTGTAGTTCCTTTATAGCCCAACATTAGCCACCTTAGCTTAGCGGTGGTGACGTGAAGTCATGTGACCGTGCTGTAGATCCTTTATAGCCCAACATTAGCCACCTTAGCTTAGCGGTGGTGACGTGAAGTCATGTGACCGTGCTGTAGATCCTTTATAGCCCAACATTAGCCACCTTAGCTTAGCGGTGGTGACGTGAAGTCATGTGACCGTGCTGTAGATCCTTTATAGCCCAACATTAGCCACCTTAGCTTAGCGGTGGTGACGTGAAGTCATGTGACCGTGCTGTAGTTCCTTTATAGCCCAACATTAACCCCCTTAGCTTAGCGGTGGTGACGTGAAGTCATGTGACCGTGCTGTAGTTCCTTTATAGCCCAACATTAGCCTCCTTAGCTTAGCGGTGGTGACGTGAAGTCATGTGACCGTGCTGTAGTTCCTTTATAGCCCAACATTAGCCACCTTAGCTTAGCGGTGGTGACGTGAAGTCATGTGACCGTGCTGTAGATCCTTTATAGCCCAACATTAACCTCCTTTAGCTTAGCGGTGGTGACGTGAAGTGATGTGACCGTGCTGTAGTTCCTTTATAGCCCAACATTAACCTCCTTTAGCTTAGCGGTGGTGACGTGAAGTCATGTGACCGTGCTGTAGTTCCTTTATAGCCCAACATTAGCCACCTTAGCTTAGCGGTGGTGACGTGAAGTCATGTGACCGTGCTGTAGTTCCTTTATAGCCCAACATTACCTCCTTTAGCTTAGCGGTGGTGACGTGAAGTCATGTGACCGTGCTGTAGTTCCTTTATAGCCCAACATTAGCCTCCTTTAGCTTAGCGGTGGTGACGTGAAGTCATGTGACCGTGCTGTAGTTCCTTTATAGCCCAACATTAGCCACCTTAGCTTAGCGGTGGTGACGTGAAGTCATGTGACCGTGCTGTAGTTCCTTTATAGCCCAACATTAGCCACCTTAGCTTAGCGGTGGTGACGTGAAGTCATGTGACCGTGCTGTAGTTCCTTTATAGCCCAACATTAGCCTCCTTAGCTTAGCGGTGGTGACGTGAAGTCATGTGACCGTGCTGTAGTTCCTTTATAGCCCAACATTAGCCTCCTTTAGCTTAGCGGTGGTGACGTGAAGTCATGTGACCGTGCTGTAGTTCCTTTATAGCCCAACATTAGCCTCCTTTAGCTTAGCGGTGGTGACGTGAAGTCATGTGACCGTGCTGTAGTCCTTTATAGCCCAACATTAGCCACCTTTAGCTTAGCGGTGGTGACGTGAAGTCATGTGACCGTGCTGTAGTTCCTTTATAGCCCAACATTAGCCCTTAGCTTAGCGGTGGTGACGTGAAGTCATGTGACCGTGCTGTAGTTCCTTTATAGCCCAACATTAGCCTCCTTTAGCTTAGCGGTGGTGACGTGAAGTCATGTGACCGTGCTGTAGTTCCTTTATAGCCCAAGCATTAGCACTCCTTAGCTTAGCGGTGGTGACGTGAAGTCATGTGACCGTGCTGTAGTTCCTTTATAGCCCAACATTAGACCATCCTTAGCTTAGCGGTGGTAGGACGTGAAGTCATGTGACCGTGCTGTAGATCCTTTATAGCCCAACATTAGGCCATCCTTAGCTTAGCGTGGTGACGTGAAGTCATGTGACCGTGCTGTAGTTCCTTTATAGCCCAACATTAGCCTCCTTTAGCTTAGCGGTGGTGACGTGAAGTCATGTGACCGTGGCTGTAGTTCCTTTATAGCCCAACATTAGCCTCCTTAGCTTAGCGGTGGTGACGTGAAGTCATGTGACCGTGCTGTAGTTCCTTTATAGCCCAACATTAGCCTCCTTTAGCTTAGCGGTGGTGACGTGAAGTCATGTGACCGTGCTGTAAGTCCTTTATAGCCCAACATTAGCCTCCTTTAGCTTAGCGGTGGTGACGTGAAGTCATGTGACCGTGCTGTAGTTCCTTTATAGCCCAACATTAACCTCCTTTAGCTTAGCGGTGGTGACGTGAAGTCATGTGACCGTGCTGTAGTTCCTTTATAGCCCAACATTAACCTCCTTTAGCTTAGCGGTGGTGACGTGAAGTCATGTGACCGTGCTGTAGATTCCTTTATAGCCCAACATTAGCCTCCTTTAGCTTAGCGGTGGTGACGTGAAGGTCATGTGACCGTGCTGTAGTTCCTTTATAGCCCAACATTAGCCTCCTTTAGCTTAGCGGTGGTGACGTGAAGTCATGTGGACCGTGCTGTAGTTCCTTTATAGCCCAACATTAGCCACCTTTAGCTTAGCGGTGGTGAGTGAAGTCATGGACCGTGCTGTAGATCCTTTATAGCCCAACATTAACCTCCTTAGCTAGCGGTGGTGACGTGAAGTCAATCGTGACCGTGCTGTAGATCCTTTATAGCCCAACATTAGCCTCCTTTAGCTAGCGGTGGTGACGTGAAGTCATGTGACCGTGCGTGCTGAGTTCCTTTATAGCCCAACATTAGCCTCCTTTAGCTTAGCGGTGGTGACGTGAAGTCATGTGACCGTGCTGTAGTCCTTTATAGCCCAACATTAGCCACCTTAGCTTAGCGGTGGTGACGTGAAAGTCATGTGACCGTGCTGTAGTTCCTTTATAGCCCAACATTAACCTCCTTTAGCTTAGCGGTGGTGACGTGAAGTCATGTGACCGTGCTGTAGTTCCTTTATAGCCCAAACATTAACCTCCTTTAGCTTAGCGGTGGTGACGTGAAGTCATGTGACCGTGCTGTAGATCCTTTATAGCCCAACATTAGCCTCCTTAGCTTAGCGGTGGTGACGTGAAGTCATGTGACCGTGCTGTAGATTCCTTTATAGCCCAACATTAACCTCCTTTAGCTTAGCGGTGGTGACGTGAAGTCATGTGACCGTGCTGTAGATCCTTTATAGCCCAACATTAGCCTCCTTTAGCTTAGCGGTGGTGACGTGAAGTCATGTGACCGTGCTGTAGATCCTTTATAGCCCAACATTAGCCTCCTTTAGCTTAGCGGTGGTGACGTGAAGTCATGTGACCGTGCTGTAGTTCCTTTATAGCCCAACATTAAGCCTCCTTTAGCTTAGCGGTGGTGACGTGAAGTCATGTGACCGTGCTGTAGTTCCTTTATAGCCAACATTAAGCCTCCTTTAGCTTAGCGGTGGTGACGTGAAGTCATGTGACCGTGCTGTAGTATCCTTTATAGCCCAACATTAGCCTCCTTTAGCTTAGCGGTGGTGACGTGAAGTCATGTGACCGTGCTGTAGATCCTTTATAGCCCAACATTAGCCTCCTTTAGCTTAGCGGTGGTGACGTGAAGTCATGTGACCGTGCTGTAGTTCCTTTATAGCCCAACATTAGCCTCCTTTAGCTTAGCGGTGGTGACGTGAAGTCATGTGACCGTGCTGTAGATCCTTTATAGCCCAACATTAAGCCTCCTTTAGCTTAGCGGTGGTGACGTGAAGTCATGTGACCGTGCTGTAGTTCCTTTATAGCCCAACATTAACCTCCTTTAGCTTAGCGGTGGTGACGTGAAGTCATGTGACCGTGCTGTAGATCCTTTATAGGCCCAACATTAGCCTCCTTTAGCTTAGGGCGGTGGTGACGTGAAGTCATGTGACCGTGCTGTAGTTCCTTTATAGCCCAACATTAACCTCCTTTAGGCTTAGCGGTGGTGACGTGAAGTCATGTGACCGTGCTGTAGATCCTTATAGCCCAACATTAGCCTCCTTTAGCTTAGCGGTGGTGACGTGAAGTCATGTGACCGTGCTGTAGTTCCTTTATAGCCCAACATTAGCCTCCTTTAGCTTAGCGGTGGTGACGTGAAGTCATGTGACCGTGCTGTAGTTCCTTTATAGCCCAACATTAGCCTCCTTTAGCTTAGGCGGTGGTGACGTGAAGTCATGTGACCGTGCTGTAGTTCCTTTATAGCCCAACATTAGCCTCCTTTAGCTTAGCGGTGGTGACGTGAAGTCATGTGACCGTGCTGTAGTTCCTTTATAGCCCAACATTAGCCTCCTTTAGCTTAGCGGTGGTGACGTGAAGTCATGTGACCGTGCTGTAGATCCTTTATAGCCCAACATTAGCCTCCTTTAGCTTAGCGGTGGTGACGTGAAGTCATGTGACCGTGCTGTAGATCCTTTATAGCCCAACATTAGCCTCCTTTAGCTTAGCGGTGGTGACGTGAAGTCATGTGACCGTGCTGTAGTTCCTTTATAGCCCAACATTAGCCTCCTTAGCTTAGCGGTGGTGACGTGAAGTCATGTGACCGTGCTGTAGATCCTTTATAGCCCAACATTAACCTCCTTTAGCTTAGCGGTGGTGACGTGAAGTCATGTGACCGTGCTGTAGTTCCTTTATAGCCCAACATTAACCTCCTTTAGCTTAGCGGTGGTGACGTGAAGTCATGTGACCGTGCTGTAGATCCTTTATAGCCCAACATTAGCCTCCTTTAGCTTAGCGGTGGTGACGTGAAGTCATGTGACCGTGCTGTAGATCCTTTATAGCCCAACATTAGCCTCCTTTAGCTTAGCGGTGGTGACGTGAAGTCATGTGACCGTGCTGTAGTTCCTTTATAGCCCAACATTAGCCTCCTTTAGCTTAGCGGTGGTGACGTGAAGTCATGTGACCGTGCTGTAGTTCCTTTATAGCCCAACATTAGCCTCCTTTAGCTTAGCGGTGGTGACGTGAAGTCATGTGACCGTGCTGTAGTTCCTTTATAGCCCAACATTAGCCTCCTTTAGCTTAGCGGTGGTGACGTGAAGTCATGTGACCGTGCTGTAGTTCCTTTATAGCCCAACATTAGCCTCCTTTAGCTTAGCGGTGGTGACGTGAAGTCATGTGACCGTGTTGTAGATCCTTTATAGCCCAACATTAGCTTTTTTCTTCAGAAATCATAAAGTGGGGTTGATATGTGGAGATCATCCTGCTGAACTAAACGTGAAAGAATCATAAATGTTTGTTTGACTCAGAGATGATTTAGAGAAATGTGATAAGATGAGATCTGGTCCTGAACAGGTGTGTATTATATTACCACAGGATTAAAGCTGAGGAAGAGGAGTTTCAGTTTCTGATGTGAAACAGAGGGACTCAGAAACAGCTGGTTCTGCTGATCTGTCAGCGGAGGGAGTTGTAATGTAACTGGACCTCCTGCTGCTCATTGGAAACACATGCAGGAGGCTTGGTGCGTGTGTGTGTGTGTGTGTGTGTGTGTTTTGGGTTGGAAACCATAGTGATTGGCGTTTCTTCCTCCACCCTCAGAGTTGGTGCCAGGAACAGCTCCTGTGTTCACGTGATGATTTCACGTTTCACAGCCAAGAGAAACTGCTTCAAAATTCAAGGTGTTATCATCATCATATGCTGCAGCTACAGATCTGAAGTATAGGCTCCTCCAACAGAGCAACACACCAGCCCGAAAACAATAAAACCAATGTCATAAACAATCAGAGAATGCAGGAGTCTTAAATAAATTCATTGCTTAATTAGTTTCTTAATTAAGTTCATTTACATTAACTTCTTAATGTTCTTAGTTTGTTTCAGTTTGAGGGAAAGAAAGTCAGTGTGTGTGGGGGTATTGGTGTGTGTGTGTGTGTGTGTGTGTGTGTGTGTGTGTGTGTGTGTGTGTGTGTGTGAGTGGGTATTGGTGTGTGTGTGTGTGAGTGTGTGTGTGTGTGTGTGTGTGTGTGGGGGGGGGTATTGGTGTGTATGTGTGTGTGTGGGTATTGGTGTGTGTGTGTGTGTGTATTGGTGTGTGTGTGTGTCTGTGTGTGTGTGTGTGTGTGTGTGTGTGTGTGTGTGTGTGTGTGTGTGTGTGTGTGTGTGTGTGTGTGTGTGTGTGTGTGTGTGTGTGTGTGTGTGTGTGTGTGTGGGTGTGGGTATTGGTGGGTGTGTGTGTGTGTGTGGGTATTGGTGGGTGTGTGTGGGTTTTGGTGTGTGTGTGTGTGTGTGTGTGTGTGTGTGGGGGTGTGGGTATTGGTGTGTGTGTGTGTGTGTGTGTGTGTGTGTGTGTGTGTGTGGGTATTGGTGGGTGTGTGTGTGTGTGTGGGTTTTGGTGTGTGTGTGTGTGTGTGTGTGTGTGTGTGTGTGTGTGTGTGTGTGTGTGTGTGTGTGTGTGTGTGTGTGTGTGTGTGTGTGTGTGTGTGTGTGTGTGTGTGACCGACTGAATGTGTCTCCATTAAAGAAATACAAAGAGGAATCAGAGCGTGACTTCATGTAAATCTGATTCACGTACAGGAACATCAGACGTTCAGCTGCAACTGGGAGGAAAACAGAAGTGTGTGTGTGTGTGTGTGTGTGTGTGTGATTCCTCAGGCCAGAGGAGGCAGCCCTCCAACTAGGTCACACTAACAGGACATCAGATGGCTGATAGGAGAGCATACGTCATGAGGGTGATGGAGAGAGGAGAGGAAAGAAGACACATTTGTTCTTCTGTATATTTAATATCAAAAAGCTCTTTATTTGTCTCATCCTGCAGCTCCTCTTTTCACCCTCTGGCTCCTAAATTCTAACCCTATCGTCTATCCCTTGACCTCTGAGTGAAAGGTCACGGGGTTAAGGGATAGTGGATAGGAGAATTCAAAAGGACTTAGGAGAAGAGACTGCGGTACTTTAGAGAATCGACTGCACTTTCACTATCCAACGTGTTTCTGATGCGCCAGCGGACGTCCTGAATGTGCGTCTGCTGCTGTGGGGAAACTATGGAAACTACAGTTTTCTATACAGCGGACTACAAACATGGATGTTTAAGAACGAGGGACTACTGTAAACTCATCTAGAGACTCTGTGCTCTGATGCTGTTGCTTTAGGCTTTATGAACGTGGACAACAGAGAAACAGATTCTTCAGGACCAAAGTTGGAATTGAAATAAAAAGGAAAGTGAAACTTCTGCTCGTCGCCCTCTCCCTCCGGTCCACATTAATACAAATGATCCCAATACGTATGATTGATGAAAAGATCAATCAATACAGATGTATGTATTATAAACGTTAGTCCTTAACATCTATCACTGTGTATATCACCATTCAAACATCTTTTAAAAGTTGAACAAACTCCACACAGCTCAGTAAAGACTGAGAGATGTTGACTTTATTTGATCATTTCAGTAAAAACTAACGTTCATATTTCTCTCTTTGATTATAATACTGATGAACGTTCAGAACAAAGCACTTTGGCAACTTCCCACATACGTTTTAAAAAGCTTAATAAGCACCGTAACTTTCATGATATCATTTCTCCGTCATAATCGGTTGTTTCCGTGAACGGCCGTCTGTTGAGTGACGGCAAATGCTGCGGCTGCAATGCATTGTGGGGCAGCATTTTCTCCTCTCCTTTCGGTTAGGGAGGTCCAGTGGTTCCTAAGCTAAAGGAGGTTATAAAGGAAGCTTGAAACCTCCTTTCCTTTCATCTATACCAGTGGTTCTCAAACTTTTTTTAATAATGAACCCCTTTGAAAAAGAAATTCAGCCGAGTCCCCCCTGATCAGCGCAAACACCATTTGTTAGGGGAAAAGCCTATAAAGAGGTACAGCACAGCGCTGCACCATCAGGGTCTGATTTATTAACCTTGTAACTGAGAAACACTTAAATGCTACGTTTCAAATGTTTACAATCCATCACTAAATTCATGACAAACCAATTTTAACATCAGGCAATAACACTGAGACGACATTAGCTGCATTGAACTGATCTTTTTAATAAGTTGTACTCAATGTAGTGAAACATGAGCTTCACTGAGAGCTTTGTCATTCTGACAGGGAGGCACCTGCAGTTATTACACTTCATGTTTTGATATATATGTAACTCAGTTAATATAAAACCCACACTGCTCAAACTTCCTTACTTTTCCTAAAATTGGTATATCTATTTATTTACTTTGGGGCGTGGGGAACGAAGAGAGAAAGATATGAGCATTTTATGAGCATGGGATTTTGACCCCTCATATAAACATATGCATAATGCTGCGCTATACTTTGCGGCCACACGCCGTTGCCAAGCAACGCTTATTGTTTAGGTCCTTTTGATAAGCAGGCAGTCATATCATTAACTAGAACTAGCTAGATCTGATTTGGACATAAACGCGAGTGAAGTCTAACCGGACGCGAGAGAGAGATCAGATCAGCTGCTGCTGACGGAGAACACGCAGCTCTGCATGATCACAGCTCCCCGCTGTGACGGACCGTTGAGCCGAGTAAAAATACACTAGAGTTAGACCGAACACACTTAGCTAGTTAATCTACTCTGGAACTAGCTAAACTAGTTATACATATATGTATTCTTTACTGTCGGGTCACTTATTATTACAGGTTCAGCGAGCTGCACGAGACTGACGGGCTGTCAGGAGAGGGAGAGGGAAAGAGAGCACCCCGTTTATTGTTCCATTTTATTATCCAGAGTTTCTGTAAACCTTTGAAGAAAGTAGTTCATCTACTATTAGTAGTTTGTTTAAATGCATTATTTGTGTTGTTTCTTTCATTAACATAAAATAAATCTCACGTACCCCCTGCAGTACCCCAACGTACCCCTAGGGGTCCGCGTACCCCCATTTGAGAACCACTGATCTAGAGAATTGGAACGGCACTTATCATGGCTGCCACTGAGGGACTTCCGGGTCATTTCACTCCGTCAGGAAGGTTCCTGAGCTAAACGGACTATTCGACTTCAGCCTCTGTCTGAAACCAGAGCTGCTCTGATTGGTCAGCTGGCCGGCTCTGTTGTGATTGGTCAACCGCTAGGAGATGTCCCGCCCCTTAGCCTATCACGTACAATGTGTTGGAACGCTAGCCAATAGGAGTGCGAGTGTTACAGAGTGATGTTGATTATATTTCACATTTCGACTTTAACAGATATTGTGCCTGTGAGTGCCGCAGTGACGCGTCCTCAAACCCGGAAGTTAGCATTTCACTACTTCCTGTTCCCTCGTCTCAGAGCCAATGGGATCTCTCCATAGGGTTTAGGAAACTATCTGAAATAAGGTCTGTGGTTGAGACACATTGAAGAGACGGATCACGTTTTGTTCTACATTAAATCATCAGCAGTGACCCCGCTGTGATTTCTGAAGAGTGGACGTGTCTGAGAAACGATGGTTGTTACCAAGTGACTGAATAGGACTACAGAAGTCGTGGAGGACGTTGTACGTCATTACGCCGAACACGTAAACACTCCTCTAAGTTAGTTTCTGTTCTGCTTGAAAGCAAGTCCCTGCCTCCTGCAAAGTGTTCAAACAAACGCTTCAACTCGCTCCATTTAGAATCTGTGTGTTTGAATATGGATCTGAAGTTGGCGTGACGTTGAAGTCGTGCTGCTGGACTCGCCTGTCGCTCCTTTATAGCATCACGTTAGCATTTAGCTTCTGGACATTAGATTTATGATTAGAACATTATAAAAGTAGACGTGTGGAGATTATCCTGAACAAAACGTGATCCGTCTCTTAAATGTGTCTCAACCACAGACCTGATTTCCAGCTATCTTCCTAAACCCTATGGAGAAACTGCGTTGCGTTTTTGACGAAGGAACCGGAAGGAGTTTACTTCCTGGTTTTAGGGCGCGGCTCTCTACGGCTAATTTCATAAAATGTATTGCAGTAGAAATATGAAGCAGTAAGTTCCCTGATTTAACACATTCAGAAAAGTGTTGGGGATTAAAGGCGTGAGCACACTGTAGTGTAAACTAGGGCTGCTCAATTCATCGTATTTTCATCGCGATTACGATTATGGCAACAATACCGAAAACAACGTAATCGAAATAAAACGATTCTTTTTTTATTATTATTATTCTTTTTTTTAAAATAATTTTTCTTTTTTTTGGTTTTTCAGTTGAACTTTAATTTCAGGGTTTCAACTGTTAAAAACATATGTTCAAAAACAATTCTCCAGTAAATGGATGTTTTCAAAGTCATTTAATAATCGCATTTACAATTATTGACCCAAATAATCGAGATTATGATTTTTGCCATAATCGAGCAGCCCTAGTGTAAACTGTAGTACTGTGTGTGTGTGTGTGTGTGTGTGTGTGTGTGTGTGTGTGTGTGTGTGTGTGTGTGTGTGTGTGTGTGTGTGTGTGTGTGTGTGTGTGTGTGTGTGTGTGTGTTGAAGCAGGATGTAGGTCAGTGCTGCTAACTCATTCATGCCAGAGGTTGACAAGAAACACACTGACACAAGGTGTCACACACACGCACACACACACACACACACACACACACACACACACACCAATACCCACACACACACACACACCAATACCCACACACACACACACACACACACACACACACACACACACACACACCAATACCCACACACACACACCAATACACACACACACACACACACCAATACACACACACACACACACACACACACACACACCAATACCCACACACACACACAGACACACACACACACACACACACACACACACACCAATACCCACACACACACACCAATACACACACACACACACACACACACACACACACACACACACACACACACACACACACACACATACCAATACCCACACACACACCAATACACACACACACACACACACACACACACACCAATACCCACACACACACACACCAATACCCCCCCCCCCACACACACACACACACACACACACACACACACACACACACACACACACACACACACACACACACACACACCAATACCCACACACACACCAATACACACACACACACACACACACACACACACACACACACACCAATACCCACACACACACACCAATACACACACACACACACACACACACACACACACACACACCAATACCCACACACACACACACCAATACCCCCCCCCCCCACACACACACACACACACACACACACACACACACACACACCAATACCCACACACACACCAATACACACACACACACACACACACACACACACACACACACACACACACACCAATACCCACACACACACACCAATACACACACACACACACACACACACACACACACACACACACACACACACACACACACACACACACACACACACGCACACACACTGTAAGCATGTTGCACACACATTGATGCACATCTGCCCGCTCTGTTTGTGTAACGTTAGCTCTAATGCCTTGCTGTTTATTAAATCATGCTGTTATTCAAATATAGTGTAGCTCCAAAGACAAACATCTCACTTGATGCCCAAAATAAACATAGTAATAAAAGTGGAATGTAGTTCCTTTATAGCAAAGAAAGGAATTGTGCACTCATAAGGACTGTACCTGCACAGCAAAGACCCCATCAAACATGAGGTCTGAACAACAGTAGACTCAGCAATGGTGGGAGGCCTTAAGAATACTAAAACATACACACCTGGACACCCTCTTAACTTGCAATAGGTAAAAGAACAAAAAGCAGTATGTAGTAGTGTAGTATATATCAGTGGTTCTCAAATGGGGGTACGCGGACCCCTAGGGGTACGTTGGAGTACTGCAGGGGGTACGCGAGATTTATGATAATGAAAAAAACACATAATTAATGCATTTAAACAAACTACTAATAGTAGATGAACTACTTTCTTCAAAGGGTTACAGAAACTCTGGATAATAAAATGGAACAATAAACGGGGTGCTCTCTTTCCCTCTCCCTCTCCAACGGTCCGTCACACCTCCGGTTAGACTTCTCTCGCGTTTATGTCCAAATCAGATCTAGCTAGTTCTAGTTAATGATATGACTGCCTGCTTATCAAAAGGACCTAAACAATAAGCGTTGCTTGGCAACGGCGTGTGGCTGCAAAGTATAGCGCAGCATTATGCATATGTTTATATGAGGGGTCAAAATCCCATGCTCATAAAATGCTCATATCTTTCTCTCTTCGTTCCCCACGCCCCAAAGTAAATAAATAGATATACCAATTTTAGGAAAAGTAAGGAAGTTTGAGCAGTGTGGGTTTTATATTAACTGAGTTACATATATATCAAAACATGAAGTGTAATAACTGCAGGTGCCTCCCTGTCAGAATGACAAAGCTCTCAGTGAAGCTCATGTTTCACTACATTGAGTACAACTTATTAAAAAGATCAGTTCAATGCAGCTAATGTCGTCTCAGTGTTATTGCCTGATGTTAAAATTGGTTTGTCATGAATTTAGTGATGGATTGTAAACATTTGAAACGTAGCATTTAAGTGTTTCTCAGTTACAAGGTTAATAAATCAGACCCTGATGGTGCAGCGCTGTGCTGTACCTCTTTATAGGCTTTTTCCCTAACAAATGGTGTTTGCGCTGATCAGGGGGGACTCGGCTGAATTTCTTTTTCACAGGGGTTCATTATTAAAAAAAGTTTGAGAACCACTGGTATATATAATATATGTAGTGCAGATACCTGTCCTCTAACTGTGTGTGATGATGTCTCTGTTTGTCCCTCAGGCTGCAGATAAGGAGCGAGCGCTGGAGGAAACCAAGAGCTACACCACGCAGTCTCTGGCCAGCGTGGCGTACCTCATCAACACGCTGGCCAACAACGTGCTGCAGATGCTGGACATCCAGGCCTCGCAGCTGCGCCGCATGGAGAGCTCCATCAACCACATCTCTCAGGTCCGAATGCACCACATGCTCCGCTGCATTTATACTCACTGAAGCTCACCTAGTGCACAGCCAATAAGCTGAACTCCTTTAAGGGTTTAAGTGTAACATTAAAACGACATTTACCAAGGTTCTGCCCCTGGGTTCTGCCCCTGGGCTCTGCCCCTGGGCTCTGCCCCTGGGTTCTGCCCCTGGGCTCTGCCCCTGGGCTCTGCCCCTGGGTTCTGCCCCTGGGCTCTGCCCCTGGGCTCTGCCCCTGGGTTCTGCCCCTGGGTTCTGCCCCTGGGTTCTGCCCCTGGGCTCTGCCCCTGGGTTCTGCCCCTGGGCTCTGCCCCTGGGCTCTGCCCCTGGGTTCTGCCCCTGGGTTCTGCCACTTCCAACAAAGCCCTTCATTCTTAACAATGTTAGACCTATTGCCAAAAAACTGTAGCAGAACCATATTTAAAGTTATAGAATAAATAATAGTACTGAAACGGCTCTTCTCAAAGTTTTTAATGACTTTATGTCCATCCTGGTTTTACTTGGTATAAGCGCCGCTTTTGATATATAACATGAGATCCTTTTGAACCGTTTATAGTCCTGGCTGAGTGTCACTGCTACGGCTCTACGATGGTTAAGGTCGTACTGACATTTCTGTGTGGGTATTGCCATTACCAGATCAGCTGCAACAAGTTTAGTCATTGTGGGGCACCCCAAGGCAGAGTCCTGCATGGGTCTGATTTTCAAGACCCGCTCCCACCCCGCGACGTGCAATACCGAACCCGCCACCCGCACATATTGCCAATTAGTTCCGCAACCCGACCCGTCGGCACAAGATCCGCAACCCGTCCCGAACCCGCATATCCTATATTAGCAGTGAAAACGTGCAATTACGCAGTTGCATATTTGTCTCAAAACGCGTGGGATGTTGGCGCTCAGCAGCAGACTGATGCGCTGCAGAGGTTATGATTATGCGCGGTCCCGCGGGGGAGAGGTCTGAGGGTTTAAACATTAAACTAGATTATTATTATTTTAATATATTTATTATGCAACACCCGCGACCCGACCATCTTTGTTTTACCCAGAACCGAACCCGGAAAAAAGCGTTTGAAAAAATACCACCCGCGTGACCCGTCGATGCAGGACTCTGCCCCAAGGATCTGTGCTGGGGCCACTTCTCTTCTCTTCTGCTCCCTCTCGGCCACATCATCCGGAAAGACAACGTCAGTGGTCCTTCGTATGCAGATCACACCCCTCCCTAACACTGGTAATCTCATC
>JAPTMU010000026.1:2735232-2747732 GCA_028583405.1 Pogonophryne albipinna | reverse complement strand
ACATGTGTCCCCTCTTCTTCATGTCTCTTCTACATCAACATGTGTCCCCTCTTCTTCATGTCTCTTCTACATCAACATGTGTCCCCTCTTCTTCATGTCTCTTCTACATCAACATGTGTCCCCTCTTCTTCATGTCTCTTCTACATCAACATGTGTCCCCTCTTCTTCATGTCTCTTCTACATCAACATGTGTCCCCTCTTCTTCATGTCTCTTCTACATCAACATGTGTCCCCTCTTCTTCATGTCTCTTCTACATCAACATGTGTCCCCTCTTCTTCATGTCTCTTCTACATCAACATGTGTCCCCTCTTCTTCATGTCTCTTCTACATCAACATGTGTCCCCTCTTCTTCATGTCTCTCCTACATCAACATGTGTCCCCTCTTCTTCATGTTTCTTCTACATCAACATGTGTCCCCTCTTCTTCATGTCTCTTCTACATCAACATGTGTCCCCTCTTCTTCATGTCTCTTCTACATCAACATGTGTCCCCTCTTCTTCATGTTTCTTCTACATCAACATGTGTCCCCTCTTCTTCATGTCTCTTCTACATCAACATGTGTCCCCTCTTCTTCATGTCTCTTCTACATCAACATGTGTCCCCTCTTCTTCATGTCTCTTCTACATCAACATGTGTCCCCTCTTCTTCATGTCTCTTCTACATCAACATGTGTCCCCTCTTCTTCATGTCTCTTCTACATCAACATGTGTCCCCTCTTCTTCATGTTTCTTCTACATCAACATGTGTCCCCTCTTCTTCATGTCTCTTCTACATCAACATGTGTCCCCTCTTCTTCATGTCTCTTCTACATCAACATGTGTTCCCCCTCTTCTTCATGTCTCTTCTACATCAACATGTGTCCCCTCTTCTTCATGTCTCTTCTACATCAACATGTGTCCCCTCTTCTTCATGTCTCTTCTACATCAACATGTGTCCCCTCTTCTTCATGTCTCTCCTACATCAACATGTGTCCCCTCTTCTTCATGTCTCTTCTACATCAACATGTGTCCCCTCTTCTTCATGTCTCTTCTACATCAACATGTGTCCCCTCTTCTTCATGTCTCTTCTACATCAACATGTGTCCCCTCTTCTTCATGTCTCTTCTACATCAACATGTGTCCCCTCTTCTTCATGTCTCTTCTACATCAACATGTGTCCCCTCTTCTTCATGTCTCTTCTACATCAACATGTGTCCCCTCTTCTTCATGTCTCTTCTACATCAACATGTGTCCCCTCTTCTTCATGTTTCTTCTACATCAACATGTGTCCCCTCTTCTTCATGTCTCTTCTACATCAACATGTGTCCCCTCTTCTTCATGTCTCCCCCTCCACACCTCTCCACTCCCCCTCCACTCCCCCTCCACTCCCCTCCACACCGCTCCACTCCCCTCCACACCGCCCCACTCCCCTCCACACCGCTCCACTCCCCTCCACACCGCCCCACTCCCCTCCACACCGCCCCACTCCCCTCCACTCCCCCTCCACTCCCCTCCACACCGCTCCACTCCCCTCCACACCGCTCCACTCCCCTCCACACCGCTCCACTCCCCCTCCACACCGCCCCACTCCCCTCCACACCGCTCCACTCCCCCTCCACACCGCTCCACTCCCCTCCACACCGCTCCACTCCCCTCCACACCGCTCCACTCCCCTCCACACCGCTCCCCCTCCACACCGCTCCACTCCCCTCCACACCGCTCCACTCCCCTCCACACCGCCCCACTCCCCTCCACACCGCTCCACCTCCACACCGCCCCACTCCCCTCCACACCGCTCCACCTCCACACCGCTCCACTCCCCCTCCACACCGCTCCACTCCCCTCCACACCGCCCCACTCCCCTCCACACCGCTCCACCTCCACACCGCTCCACTCCCCCTCCACACCGCCCCACTCCCCTCCACACCGCTCCACTCCCCTCCACACCGCCCCACTCCCCTCCACACCGCTCCACTCCCCCTCCACACCGCTCCACTCCCCTCCACACCGCCCCACTCCCCTCCACACCGCTCCACTCCCCCTCCACACCGCTCCACTCCCCTCCACACCGCCCCACTCCCCTCCACACCGCTCCACTCCCCCTCCACACCGCTCCACCTCCACACCGCTCCACTCCCCCTCCACACCGCCCCACTCCCCTCCACACCGCCCCACTCCCCTCCACACCGCTCCACTCCCCCTCCACACCGCTCCACTCCCCTCCACACCGCCCCACTCCCCTCCACACCGCCCCACACCCCTCCACACCGCTCCACTCCCCTCCACACCGCCCCACTCCCCTCCACACCGCTCCACCTCCACACCGCTCCACTCCCCTCCACACCGCCCCACTCCCCTCCACACCGCTCCACCTCCACACCGCTCCACTCCCCCTCCACACTCGTTGCTTTGGAACAGCCCTCAATATGGCGGACCCTCCGCGTGAACGCGCAAACGGAGGGGTAGGGTGTAGGGGGCGGTTTGGGAATGGGCCATAGAAACATTAAAGGTGGGGTAGGTCATTCACTTCAGATACACGTTATATTCCATGGAATGTTCTTAACATCCCGATAGCAATGAATATCTGAAGTGCTTTGACAACAAATCCATAAAAACATATCTCATCTCTGGAAGCCGTAGTTCTGTAAAAAGCACGACCAATCATCTGAGCCGGCTAAAGTAACTGGATGGCCTACCTGCCTGTCAGCCTTCCATCGGGGCACAAACTGATCTCGTGCCCTCATTGGTCATGTGCGCGTTCGTGTGTGTTGGAGGAGGGGCTCTGTGAGGAAGTGGCAGATTTCTTCCGGCTGTGTATTTTCAAATTCCAGCGCCCTCCAGCCGGTTCCTCCAAAATGACCGACCCCACCTTTAAGTAGTGATTCTAATCTTGGTGTTAACGCTTCATAAGCTTTTATTAAGAAGGGGAATCGGAGGCTTTAAAACAGTCAGAAAGCGCCAAATAGTGTTTTCTACACAACATGTTTATCTTACTTTATTTATTATTTTTATTTGACAGGGACAATGCTGTGCTGCTGTTTTAGACAGGAAATAAAAACATGTTCTAAAAGAAAGTAAAACAATCTGAGAAAAAGTTAAAATTCGGAAAACAAGTAAAAAAATTAAGAAAAAGTCGAATTACTTTAAAAAAGGTTGAACTTCTGAAAGAAGTCTAAATTGTGAGAGATATTGTATTTGTGGCCGTGCCGTGCTGCTGTTTCAGACGGAACATTTAAAATGGTTCAGGTTAGATTCTCGAAAAGAGTTTGAACACATTTAGAAATTCTGACAAAAGTCACAATTCTGAGAAAAACTAAAACTCCAGAATTCTTTTTGTGAGAAACGTCACATTTCTGAGGAAACGTCGTGATTCTGAAACCCGGTCTCACGGCATCTCGTGTTATCGTCACGAATGTAATCTATTGCTTCGTGTTCACCAACAGGATTTCCCCCTTTCTTCGTGTCACACAGAAGGATTTAAAGAGCCATGTGTTTCTATTGGTAGGACGCTTCGTGCCTGCGTGGTTTTGTCCGTTCGGGTCTTGGAAGACCGGAAGCTGTGGGGTTCATAGAAACACGTCTGACTCAATATTGAGAGACGGCACTGACCTCACCACCTTCAAAACACTCACAAAAACTCTCCTCTTCAATCTGGCTTTTAATGTGGGATTGTTTTTGTATTATTTGACTTTAACTATATATTTATTTGTTGTTCCTGTTGTTTCTGTAAAGCGTCTTTGAGCACCTGTAAAAGCGCTAACAAATTAAATCTATTATTATTAATATCAAGCCACGATTATTGTTTTTATTTTAAATCGTATAATGTCAGAGTTTTGTTGCCGTCCGCGAGGAAAAGAAATGTCTCAGAGCCTCAGAATACTGACCTCTGTATTTTATTCATCTTCTTTTCCTTCTAATTTGTTATTATTTGCTGCAGGCACGAAACAGACTACCATTTATTTTTATTTAACCTTTATTTAACCAGATAAAAGCATTGAGATAGAATCTCATGTTCAAAGCTGACCTGGCCAAGAAGGCAGCAACGTGACACAGAACACAGACGTGTAACATACAGAGAACACAACTAAGAAAACAAAAGAGGGAAAGCAGTCCCTACGTTGAGCACATCAGGACAGTAAGAAAGGTGCTGCTTATTACTGTAAGAGCAGCTGGTGGTGAGGACCTCAGACAACTTCAATCTAAAACATGCTATTGAGACAAGTGCCCTCAGTTTGAGGCGTGATTGAAGGTCATTCCAAGACCAAGGACCATGATAACAAAGACTCCTTTTCCCAGCCTCAGTCCGCGGTGGCAGGCACCTGGACCCGTACCCAGGCACCTGGACCCGTATCCAGGCACCTGGACCCGTATCCAGGAACCTGGACCCTTATCCAGGAACCTGGACCCGTATCCAGGCACCTGGACCCGTATCCAGGCTCTGGGTCTGAGGCTGTGAGAGTCACAAACTGGAGCAAATCTGGCTCATATGTGCAGTGGAAGCTTTCCTAAAATGGCTTTATACATGAATAAAAACCAATGCTGCATCCTACGCACACTGTGAGGACCCTCCAGTTAGGCTGTACAGTGTGCAACGATGAGTCCTATAGGGTGCATCTGATATATAACGCAGCGCAGCATGGTAGAGTGGGTCAGGTTTGGCCCAAACAGTGGGACAGGCACATCTATAGATGGATCACCGTAGTCCAGCTGGGACAGGAATAAGCCAGAGACCAACCTTTTACGGGATGAAGTTGAAAAACAACTTTTAAGTCTGTAAAAGAAACCAAGAGTGAATTTCAATTTCTTAGTTAGAACTTCAATGTGGTGTTTAAAGTTCAGATTACTGTCCAACCAGAAGCCCAGATATTTGTAGGTATCGACAAACTCAACAGAGACGCCATCAAGGGTGTCAATGGAGAGGCAATAGAAATACATTGCTTTTTAAATCGTTCTGTGTGACACGAAACAAATGGGGAAATCGTGTTGGTGAACACGAATCAATGGATTACATTCGTGACTATAACACGAAATGCCGTGAGACCGAGTTGAATTGGAATTCAGAAACACGGCCAAATTCACGAAGAACATCCAAGTTTTATTTGAAGTGTGTTGTTTCAATGTAGTCTACCTGTAGAGTGTCTTTGAGTTCCATTAAATCCACTCTTACTCTCCACCCTTCCAGACGGTTGACATCCACAAAGAGAAGGTGGCTCGGCGGGAGATCGGCATCCTGACGACCAATAAGAACACGACGCGCTCTCATAAGATCGTCGCTCCGTCCAATCCGGAGAGGCCGGTGCGCTTCATCAGGAAACCCATCGACTTCAACGTGCTGGACGACATCGGGCACGGAGTCAAGGTGGGAGGAAAGCAGATCAGGTTTTTAGTGAAGTAGAAAACAGTGGAGTAAGTAGTGACATAGAGAGCCCAGACTCAGGCTCATATAGGAGCTGATGTGTTGCAGCCTTGACAGCGTCAGTAGATATGTGTTTCTGTAAAGGTAACAGCAACACTAAGGCAGCTTTCACTAAGGTCCGCTATTTAATACGGTCTTCTACCACAGCAGGTTTCACTAAGGTCCGCTATTTAATACGGTCTTCTACCACAGCAGGTTTCACTAAGGTCCGCTATTTAATACGGTCTGCTACCACAGCAGCTTTCACTAAGGTCCGCTATTTAATAAGGTCTTCTACCACAGCAGGTTTCACTAAGGTCCGCTATTTAATACGGTCTTCTACCACAGCAGGTTTCACTAAGGTCCGCTATTTAATACGGTCTGCTACCACAGCAGGTTTCACTAAGGTCCGCTATTTAATACGGTCTTCTACCACAGCAGGTTTCACTAAGGTCCGCTATTTAATACGGTCTTCTACCACAGCAGGTTTCACTAAGGTCCGCTATTTAATACGGTCTTCTACCACAGCAGGTTTCACTAAGGTCCGCTATTTAATACGGTCTGCTACCACAGCAGGTTTCACTAAGGTCCGCTATTTAATACGGTCTTCTACCACAGCAGGTTTCACTAAGGTCCGCTATTTAATACGGTCTTCTACCACAGCAGGTTTCACTAAGGTCCGCTATTTAATACGGTCTTCTACCACAGCAGGTTTCACTAAGGTCCGCTATTTAATACGGTCTTCTACCACAGCAGGTTTCACTAAGGTCCGCTATTTAATACGGTCTTCTACCACAGCAGGTTTCACTAAGGTCCGCTATTTAATACGGTCTTCTACCACAGCAGCTTTCACTAAGGTCCGCTATTTAATACGGTCTTCTACCACAGCAGGTTTCACTAAGGTCCGCTATTTAATACGGTCTTCTACCACAGCAGGTTTCACTAAGGTCCGCTATTTAATACGGTCTTCTACCACAGCAGGTTTCACTAAGGTCCGCTATTTAATACGGTCTTCTACCACAGCAGGTTTCACTAAGGTCCGCTATTTAATACGGTCTTCTACCACAGCAGCGTGCCGGAAACAGGCATTGCACCGTGTGAACAGATATGTTGACCGTGAAAGAAAATCTCCAGACTATCTGACAAATAAAAAGCACTGTTGTGTTTTTTTAAACCAATCATCTCTCAGAGGGGCGTGGCCAGCAGCAGCTCATTAGCATTTCAAGTAACAGACATGGGGTGTTTCTCAATGTCGAGGAAGGCTGCTCCAGAGCCACTATTTCAAGCATGCTACGTCATCGAGTGCCGCCGGAGGACTGTTCCAATGTCCAGCATACTTGGAAGTCTACCGAGCCCGGCGTACTTCGTTTGGAGACATTTCGAGGATGCACATGTGTAGACTCTGCGGTCTTAAAATCCCCACAATGCTTTGCGCATGGACCAATTTCCCCAAATCTGTGGCGGAAAATGTAAGGCGGGGCCTCTCGTATGACGCACACCTGCACACTTGCTAGCCTGTTCCACTCTTCGCTTTCCAAATGCCAGGAAGGATTCTTGCCTCGCTTCTGAAGCAAGTGACTCGGAAGACATGTGCTACCAAGCAAGCGTCTTAACGTCTCTCTCTCTCTATTCACTCTCTCTCTATTCTCTCTCTATTCTCTCTCTATTCTCTCTCTATCCTCTCTCTCTCTATTCTCTATTCTCTCTCTCTCTCTATTCTCTCTCTCTATTCTCTCTCTCTCTATTCACTCTCTCTATTCTCTCTCTCTATTCTCTCTCTATCTCCATTCTCTCTCTCTATTCTCTCTCTCTCTATTCACTCTCTCTATTCTCTCTCTCTCTATTCTCTCTCTCTATTCTCTCTCTCTCTCTATTCTCTCTCTCTATTCTCTCTCTCTCTCTCTATTCTCTCTCTCTATTCTCTCTCTCTCTATTCACTCTCTCTATTCTCTCTCGATTCTCTCTCTATTCTCTCTCTATTCTCTCTCTCTATTCTCTCTCTATTCTCTCTCTCTATTCTCTCTCTATTCTCTCTCTATTCTCTCTCTATTCTCTCTCTCTCTATTCTCTCTCTCTATTCTCTCTCTCTCTATTCACTCTCTCTCTATTCTCTCTCTATTCTCTCTCTATTCTCTCTCTCTTTCTATTCTCTCTCTCTCTCTCTCTCTATTCTCTCTCTCTTCTCTCTCTCTCTCTATTCTCTCTCTCTTCTCTCTCTCTCTCTCTATTCTCTCTCTCTCTCTCTCTCTCTCTCTCTATTCTCTCTCTATTCTCTCTCTCTATTCTCTCTCTATTATCTCTCTCTCTCTCTCTCTCTCTCTATTCTCTCACTCTCTGTCTATTCTCTCACTCTCTCTCTATTATTCTCTCACTCTCTCTCTATTCTCTCTCTCTCTATTCTCTCTCTCTCTATTCTCTCTCGATTCTCTCTCTATTCTCTCTCGATTCTCTCTCTATTCTCTCTCTATTCTCTCTCTATTCTCTCTCTCTCTATTCTCTCTCTCTCTATTCTCTCTCTCTCTCTGTTCTCTCTCTCTCTCTATTCTCTCTCTCTCTCTCTATTCTCTCTCTCTCTCTATTCTCTCTCTCTATTCACTCTCTCTCTATTCTCTCTCTATTCTCTCTCTATTCTCTCTCTATCCTCTCTCTCTCTATTCTCTCTCTCTCTATTCTCTCTCTATTCTCTCACTCTCTATTCACTCTCTCTCTATTCTCTCTCTATTCTCTCTCTATTCTCTCTCTATCCTCTCTCTCTATTATATCTCTCTCTCTCTCTCTATTCTCTCACTCTCTCTCTCTATTCTCTCACTCTCTCTCTATTCTCTCTCTCTCTATTCTCTCTCTCTCTATTCTCTCTCGATTCTCTCTCTATTCTCTCTCTCTCTCTATTCTCTCTCTCTCTCTATTCTCTCTCTCTCTATTCACTCTCTCTCTATTCTCTCTCTATTCTCTCTCTATTCTCTCTCTATCCTCTCTCTCTCTATTATATCTCTCTCTCTCTCTCTATTCTCTCACTCTCTCTCTCTATTCTCTCACTCTCTCTCTATTCTCTCTCTCTCTATTCTCTCTCTCTCTATTCTCTCTCGATTCTCTCTCTATTCTCTCTCGATTCTCTCTCTATTCTCTCTCTCTCTATTCTCTCTCTCTCTATTCTCTCTCTCTCTCTGTTCTCTCTCTCTCTCTATTCTCTCTCTCTCTCTCTATTCTCTCTCTCTCTCTATTCTCTCTCTCTCTATTCACTCTCTCTCTATTCTCTCTCTATTCTCTCTCTATTCTCTCTCTATCCTCTCTCTCTCTATTCTCTCTCTCTCTATTCTCTCTCTATTCTCTCTCTATTCTCTCTCTCTCTCTGTTCTCTCTCTCTCTCTATTCTCTCTCTCTCTCTCTATTCTCTCTCTCTCTCTCTCTGTTCTCTCTCTCTCTCTATTCTCTCTCTCTCTCTATTCTCTCTCTCTCTCTATTCTCTCTCTCTCTCTATTCTCTCTCTATTCTCTCTCTCTCTCTATTCACTCTCTCTATTCTCTCTCTCTCTCTATTCTCTCTCTATTCTCTCTCTCTCTCTCTCTATTCTCTCTCTCTCTCTCTCTCTATTCTCTCTCTCTCTCTCTATTCTCTCTATTCTCTCTCTCTCTCTCTCTCTATTCTCTCTCTCTCTCTCTCTATTCTCTCTCTCTATATTCTCTCTCTCTCTCTATTCTCTCTCTCTCTCTCTCTCTCTCTCTCTCTCTCTCTCTCTCTCTCTCTGTTCTCTCTCTCTCTATTCTCTCTCTCTCTCTCTCTATTCTCTCTCTCTCTCTCTATTCTCTCTCTCTCTATTCTCTCTCTCTCTCTCTCTCTATTCTCTCTCTCTCTCTCTCTCTCTATTCTCTCTCTCTCTATTCTCTCTCTCTCTCTCTATTCTCTCTCTCTATATTCTCTCTCTCTCTATTCTCTCTCTCTATTCTCTCTCTCTCTCTCTTTATTCTCTCTCTCTCTATTCTCTCTCTCTCTCTCTCTCTATTCTTTCTCTCTCTCTCTATTCTCTCTCTCTTTCTCTCTCTATTCTCTCTCTCTCTGTTCTCTCCCTCTCTGTTCTCTCTCTCTCTCTATTCTCTCTCTCTCTCTCTATTCTCTCTCTCTATTCTCTCTCTCTCTCTCTATTCTCTCTCTCTCTATTCTCTCTCTATTCTCTCTCTCTCTATTCTCTCTCTCTCTCTCTCTCTATTCTCTCTCTCTATTCTCTCTCTCTCTCTCTATTCTCTCTCTCTCTATTCTCTCTCTCTCTCTCTCTATTCTCTCTCTCTATTCTCTCTCTCTCTCTATTCTCTCTCTCTCTATTCTCTCTCTCTCTCTATTCTCTCTCTCTCTATTCTCTCTCTCTCTCTATTCTCTCTCTCTCTATTCTCTCTCTCTCTCTATTCTCTCTCTCTCTATTCTCTCTCTCTCTCTCTCTCTGTTCTCTCTCTCTCTCTAGAGAGAGAGCAAGCGCTCTTCTCTCTATTCTCTCTCTCTCTCTCTCTCTATTCTCTCTCTCTCTCTGTGTTTCTGAGATCTTAGTTCTCATGTTTTTCTGTCTGCATGCAGCTTTTACACCGACATTAACCTCTAGAAACTTCTCTTCTTCTCCTTCTTCCTCCTGTTGTTGTTGTTGTTGTTGTTGCTCTCGCTGCTCAGTGGTTGTTGAGATTCAAGGTAAGGACACACACCTGGACAATACACCTCCTATACTGCATGTAATGGATTACATTAAGATAAGATAAGAAGTACTTTACACTAAGAGCAGAAAGCATGAGCATGAGTCTGATCCACAGGAAGCACTTCAGTGTAGAACATGTAGCATGAGTCTGATCCACAGGAAGCGCTTCAGTGTAGAACATGTAGCATGAGTCTGATCCACAGGAAGTGCTTCAGTGTAGAACATGTAGCATGAGTCTGATCCACAGGAAGCGCTTCAGTGCAGAACATGTAGCATGAGTCTGATCCACAGGAAGCGCTTCAGTGCAGAACATGTAGCATGAGTCTGATCCACAGGAAGCGCTTCAGTGCAGAACATGTAGCATGAGTCTGATCCACAGGAAGCGCTTCAGTGTAGAACATGTAGCATGAGTCTGATCCACAGGAAGTGCTTCAGTGCAGAACATGTAGCATGAGTCTGATCCACAGGAAGCGCTTCAGTGTAGAACATGTAGCATGAGTCTGATCCACAGGAAGCGCTTCAGTGTAGAACATGTAGCATGAGTCTGATCCACAGGAAGCGCTTCAGTGCAGAACATGTAGCATGAGTCTGATCCACAGGAAGCGCTTCAGTGTAGAACATGTAGCATGAGTCTGATCCACAGGAAGCGCTTCAGTGTAGAACATGTAGCTTGAGTCTGATCCACAGGAAGCGCTTCAGTGTAGAACATGTAGCATGAGTCTGATCCACAGGAAGCGCTTCAGTGTAGGAACATGTAGCATGAGGTATGATCCCCAGGAAGCGCTTCACTAGTGCTCGAACATGTAGCATGAGTCTGATCTACAGGAAGCGCTTTCAGTGTAGAACATGTCAGCATGGAGTCTGGATCCACAGGAAAGCGCTTCAGGTGTTAGAACTATTAGCTAGCATGAGTCTGATCTAACCAGGAAGCGCCTTTTACAGTCGTAGAAACATTATAGCATTGTGATGATCCTGATCTCACAGGACGCGCTTCAGTACAGAACATGTAGCATGCGTCCTGATCCACAGGAAGCGCTTCAGCTGTAGAACATTGTAAGCTTGAGTCTGATCCACACGGAAGCGCTTCAGTGTAGAACATGGTAGCATGAGTCTGATCCACAGGAAGAGCTTCAGTGTAGAACATGTAGCATGAGTCTGATCCCAGGAAGCGCTTCAGTGTAAGAACATGTAGCATGAGTCTGATCCACAGGAAGCGCTTCATGTACAGAACATGTAGCATGAGTCTGATCCACAGGAAGCGCTTCAGTGTAGAACATGTAGCATTGAGTCTGATCCACAGGAAGCGCTTCAGTGTAGAACATGTAGCATGAGTCTGATCCACAGGAAGCGCTTCAGTGTAGAACATGTAGCATGAGTCTGATCCACAGGAAGCAGCTTCAGTGTAGAACATGTAGCATGAGTCTGATCCACAGGAAGCGCTTCAGTGTAGAACATGTAGCATGAGTCTGATCCACAGGAAGCGCTTCAGTGTAGAACATGTAGCATGAGTCTGATCCACAGGAAGCGCTTCAGTGTAGAACATGTAGCATGAGTCTGATCCACAGGAAGCGCTTCAGTGTAGAACATGTAGCATGAGTCTGATCCACAGGAAGCAGCTTCAGTGTAGAACATGTAGCATGAGTCTGATCCACAGGAAGCGCTTCAGTGTAGAACATGTAGCATGAGTCTGATCCACAGGAAGCGCTTCAGTGCAGAACATGTAGCATGAGTCTGATCCACAGGAAGCGCTTCAGTGTAGAAACATGTAGCTTGAGTCTGATCCACAGGAAGCGCTTCAGTGTAGAACATGTAGCATGAGTCTGATCCACAGGAAGCGCTTCAGTGTAGAACATGTAGCATGAGTCTGATCCACAGGAAGCGCTTCAGTGTAGAACATGTAGCATGAGTCTGATCCACAGGAAGCGCTTCAGTGTAGAACATGTAGCATGAGTCTGATCCACAGGAAGCGCTTCAGTGCTAGAACATGTAGCATGAGTCTGATCCACAGGAAGCGCTTCAGTGTCAGAACATGTAGCATGAGTCTGATCCACAGGAAGCGCTTCAGTGCAGAACATGTAGCATGAGTCTGATCCACAGGAAGCGCTTCAGTGTAGAACATGTAGCATGAGTCTGATCCACAGGAAGCGCTTCAGTGTAGAACATGTAGCATGAGTCTGATCCACAGGAAGCGCTTCAGTGCAGAACATGTAGCATGAGTCTGATCCACAGGAAGCGCTTCAGTGCTAGAACATGTAGCATGAGTCTGATCCACAGGAAGCGCTTCAGTGCAGAACATGTAGCATGAGTCTGATCCACAGGAAGCACTTCAGTGTAGAACATGTAGCATGAGTCTGATCCACAGGAAGCGCTTCAGTGTAGAACATGTAGCATGAGTCTGATCCACAGGAAGCGCTTCAGTGTAGAACATGTAGCATGAGTCTGATCCACAGG
>JAPTMU010000026.1:2615232-2730232 GCA_028583405.1 Pogonophryne albipinna | reverse complement strand
GCGGAGGGAGGGGGGGCGGCGTGAGGAACAGCAGGGTGAGTGAGAGGTGTCTTCGTCCCTTTACAAGCTTCAAAAATGTATTTATCGTGTGATTTTGGAAATAAAAGTTTCATATTCTGAAAGCCAAGACTTTGTTTATTTAAAATCAAACAAAACTCCCGAACCCTGAAAAAATATTTTTGTACGTAAATCCACGTTTATTCTGAAATGAGCCGTTGCGACTTCCGACTGATTTGGATAGAGCGGGTCACAGATGAGATGTACAAGAACAGAAGATGAAATTAAATACGGTTTATTGCGGTGACAAGATGACAAACAGATGGATTTTTATCGAGGCAATCTACTAATTTATGTAAGTCGTTATCACCGCAATAAACCGTGTTTCATTCTGTCTTAATGTACATTATTTAATTGATATTCTGTTCTTGTACATATCATATTCTATTGACATGTATATCGACTTCTAACCCTGTATGTTAGTATTTTATTCTATGTTGCATTGTTGGAGGAGCTCAGGAGAGTTTCGTCTCCACCCTGAAGCTGCTGAGCATGTGACGATAACACGTTTCCACCCTGAAGCTGCTGAGCATGTGACGATAACACGTTTCCACCCTGAAGCTGCTGAGCATGTGACGATAACACGTTTCCACCCTGAAGCTGCTGAGCATGTGACGATAACACGTTTCCACCCTGAAGCTGCTGAGCATGTGACGATAACACGTCTCCACCCTGAAGCTGCTGAGCATGTGACGATAACACGTTTCCACCCTGAAGCTGCTGAGCATGTGACGATAACACGTCTCCACCCTGAAGCTGCTGAGCATGTGACGATAACACGTTTCCACCCTGAAGCTGCTGAGCATGTGACGATAACACGTTTCCACCCTGAAGCTGCTGAGCATGTGACGATAACACGTCTCCACCCTGAAGCTGCTGAGCATGTGACGATAACACGTTTCCACCCTGAAGCTGCTGAGCATGTGACGATAACACGTTTCCACCCTGAAGCTGCTGAGCATGTGACGATAACACGTTTCCACCCTGAAGCTGCTGAGCATGTGACGATAACACGTTTCCACCCTGAAGCTGCTGAGCATGTGACGATAACACGTTTCCACCCTGAAGCTGCTGAGCATGTGACGATAACACGTTTCCACCCTGAAGCTGCTGAGCATGTGACGATAACACGTTTCCACCCTGAAGCTGCTGAGCATGTGACGATAACACGTTTCCACCCTGAAGCTGCTGAGCATGTGACGATAACACGTTTCCACCCTGAAGCTGCTGAGCATGTGACGATAACACGTCTCCACCCTGAAGCTGCTGAGCATGTGACGATAACACGTTTCCACCCTGAAGCTGCTGAGCATGTGACGATAACACGTCTCCACCCTGAAGCTGCTGAGCATGTGACGATAACACGTTTCCACCCTGAAGCTGCTGAGCATGTGACGATAACACGTTTCCACCCTGAAGCTGCTGAGCATGTGACGATAACACGTTTCCACCCTGAAGCTGCTGAGCATGTGACGATAACACGTTTCCACCCTGAAGCTGCTGAGCATGTGACGATAACACGTTTCCACCCTGAAGCTGCTGAGCATGTGACGATAACACGTTTCCACCCTGAAGCTGCTGAGCATGTGACGATAACACGTTTCCACCCTGAAGCTGCTGAGCATGTGACGATAACACGTTCTCCACCCTGAAGCTGCTGAGCATGTGACGATAACACGTTTCCACCCTGAAGCTGCTGAGCATGTGACGATAACACGTTTCCACCCTGAAGCTGCTGAGCATGTGACGATAACACGTCTCCACCCTGAAGCTGCTGAGCATGTGACGATAACACGTTTCCACCCTGAAGCTGCTGAGCATGTGACGATAACACGTTTCCACCCTGAAGCTGCTGAGCATGTGACGATAACACGTTTCCACCCTGAAGCTGCTGAGCATGTGACGATAACACGTTTCCACCCTGAAGCTGCTGAGCATGTGACGATAACACGTTTCCACCCTGAAGCTGCTGAGCATGTGACGATAACACGTTTGGACCTTGAATGAATCTTCACAGAGTTCAGGTGTTTAATAGTCCTGGGATGAAACTGTCCTGTTTTTGTCCTGACGCTGCGTAATATCATTTATGGAGTTTTTCCAGGACCTCAGATGTGTCGGGTCGATGGCGTCAGACTCCAGAAATAATCCCCCCTCCCACATTAACCTGTACCCCCCCCCCTGTGCAGGAAGAGCTCCCCCTACAGGACTCTGGAGCCGGTGCGCCCCCCCGCGGTGCCCAATGACTACGTCTGCAGCCCCACCAGGAATAACCCTGTTGCCGGGCAGATTCCCAGCCCCCCCCGCACCGCCTCCCTCCACCACCGCCCCCGAACACACAGGTAGTGGGAGGCGGGAAACAAACATGGCCGCCGCCTCCGCCTCCTCTTCTTCTCTCTAACGTCGTCTTTTCTGATCCAACATGGCTGCCTTTTTGTAGTTCTTTTGCGAAAGTACAGATTTTGTACTTGTCTGTTTGTCTAGTTTTGATGTAGACGATTAATTTAACATGGCCGCCACCTCTTCTTCGTCTCCCTAACGCCGTCTTCACTTCCACTCTGATCCAACATGGCTGCCTTTTTGTAGTTCTTTTGCGAAACGGCAGATTTTCAACTCGTCTGTTTGTCTAGTTTTGGTGTAGAGGATTAATTTAACATGGCCGCCGCCTCTTCTTCTTCGTCTCTAACGCCGTCTTCACTTCCACTCTGATCCAACATGGTCGCCTCTTCATCCTCGCTGCATCAACTACTAACAGACTCATTCATTTATTAACATTCACTTGCAGCTTCATTGACTCTCTGTTTATATGTGTCGGTGCTCTTGGTGGGAAAAGAAAAGCTGTTATTTTAAGTTAATTTAAAGCTCTTTCTGTTCTTGGAAATAATTTAGAGCTGTCCTTTTTACTACTGTCGTTCTTCTCCCTTGTGAATCGTTTGGTTTACAAAATGTGGAATATTTTCCTAAATCTGGCGTCTCACAGTGTTGTAAATCTTAATGTGTTTACCACGTGTAGTTTGCAGGTTTAGCTGACGACACAGCTCTTTCATTTACACATTTAACATTTTAATTTGACCAATCTTTTGATTCAAATCTTTTTTTTAAATATTTAAAAAAACATCTGATCAAATTAAAAGTGATTGCTTAACTTTATTTCATTTTTTACTATTTTATTTATTTATAAATATGTTTAATTCGTTTCTTTATTTCATATATTTATTTGCTATTTTAATCAGTGAACATGAAAAATGTACACTCAACTGTCTGCCGTCCAATCACAGCGCAGCTCCTGGAATCTTTCTCATCCAATCAGCACCTTTCCTTTGTCTGTCAGCCAATCAGATTCTTTCATTTCTGCTGTGCCAACATTAACCCTCACTGCTGCTCTTCTTACAGACTCTGCTTTTATTCTGAAGGTTCTCTACAGGCAGCTGACTTCCTGTCTGCTTTTATTTTGTTGATTTTCCAACTTTTTCATTCATTTCATTTCGCTCTAACGTCCGCCTTCTTCATGATGTGTGTGTCCCCTAAAGTGCTTAAGTTAAAAGTGTGTGTGTGTGTGTGTGTGTGTGTGTGTGTGTGTGTGTGTGTGTGTGTGTGTGTGTGTGTGTGTGTGTGTGTGTGTGTGTGTGTGTGTGTGTGTGTGTGTGTGTGTGTGTGTGTGTGTGTGTGTGTGTGTGTGTGTGTGTGTGTGTGTGTGTGTGTGTGTGTGTGTGCGTGTGTGTGTGTGTGTGTGTAGTGGCAGCAGTGGGGGTAGCAGCAGCAGAGAGAACAGTGGCAGTGGCTGTGTGGGACTCCCCATCGCCGTGCCAACACCCTCCCCCCCATCCACCTTCCCAGGTAACACACACACACAGTCACACACACACACACACACACACACACACACACATCTGTTGATAGGCTTTAAATTGAACTGATATATGGATCATATTAAAAGACGGATTTAAGGTCTATTTATCTCTTAATATCTTGTATTAAAAAAAAGTTAGTTTTAATTGTTTTTGCATGTCAGAATAAATATCACTCTTTGATATTTACACTTAATTAATTCCCTGCTTCCTTCCTTCCTTCCTTTCCTCTTTCCTTCCTTCATTTATTACTTTATTACTTTCTTTACCTACTTCCTTCCTACCTTTCTCAATCCTTCCTCCTTCCTTCCTCCTTCCTTCCTTCCTTCCTTCCATACTTCATTTTCTCTTACTTACTTACTTCCCTCCTTCCTTTTTTCCTCAATATTTCCTTCCTCTCTCCCTCCCTCCTTCCTTCCTCCCTTCTTTCCTTCCCTCCTTCCTTCCCGCCTTCCTCTCTTCCTCCCTTCTCCCTTGTTTCCTTCCCTCCCTGTAGTGTCTCCCACTGCAGGCCCCCCCAGCTCCTCCTCCACAGCTCCTAACTCCTCCCCCTCTCCTTCCCCGACTCCTTCCTCCTTCTCCTCCTCTTCCTCCACTGCCACTCTAACACACCCCGGTGCTCCCTTACTCCCTCAGTATCCCCCCCAACACTCCCCTCCTCCTCCTCACCCAAACACCCAATCAAACGCTCCCTCCTCCAACACTCACCCGTCTGAGGGAGATCCGCCTCCTCTCCTTCCTCCCTCTCCTCCCTCCTCTTCCTCACCTCCTCCTGATGAAGGTGAGTGTGTCCTCCTCCCTCACCTGCTCCCTTTCTCCTTATATTAAGAGAAATATCACCCGACACCAGTATGAACACTTTTATAGCCCTTATTTATATCATTAGGTCCTTAAAGTTGTAAAATGCGCTTAAAGCTGAATCATCCATTAATTCTACTGAGCCGAGGGGCGGGGCTTAGTGACAGGGGCGGGGCTTAATGGCAGGGGCGGGCTTACGGGGAAACTTGACTCTGCTCTATAGAGTGGCGAAGTCACGCCCATCTACTTCCGCCCCATGGGACCTTATTTCTGAAAAAGTATGCATTGAAGTCAACGGAGAGAGAAAGCTTATCTTTCGATCCCGTTTGAATTGTGCCATGAATTACACATATGATGTTTGTCAATCTTAAAAAATCATTTCCACGTCAAAAAAGTCACAGTTTGTCGTAAAACTGTTGAAATATAAGACTATGAAAAATACCCAACTAGAAAGACTACAACTCCCAGAATCCCGGTCCCGCATGCTGGCTCTCAACGTGCCCAGACTTGGAGTGATTTTCACCTCTTTGAATACTTTCCGCCTCATTCTGAAAGAAAGAGTGAAATGTTCGTTTTTTACTTGCAAAATTATCTTTTAAATTGACAAACATCATATGTGTAATTTGTGGCACAATTCAAACGGGATCGAAAGATAAGTTTTCTTTCTCCATTGACTTCAATACATACTTTTTCTGAAATAAGGTCCCATGGAGGAAAGGGAGGGACTTCACCTCTCTATGAGCTCCATACGGGTACCTCTGCTCTGACAGCAAGGCATGATGGGTAATCTGTGACATTTTGCTCTCTAGAATCTCAGGGCATTTTGTCCTCATGAGCCAATGAGCAGCTCTGATAGGAATGAACAAACCCCGCCTCCTACGCTGTATCCAGTTCTTATTATCCATCCATGGTTAGCATGCGAACTGTGGGAATGCTAGCACTTTAGCAGAGCATCAGAGCTGCGTTCATTATGGTAGACGGTCAGTCACTAGAAATATTCCTCATTCAAATGTCCACATGTCTTCATTGGCCACCACCCAAAGCCTATGGGCGTCCCTTCTTTGTCCCAACATAAGCCTCTACTGTCAGATAACATTATATAGTTCTTGTTGAAGATGATAAACGATGATTTTAGACGCTTGTTTTTCAACAGATCAAAAGACCCTGGTGTCTACAGTTTCAGTGCTTTCCTTGCTTTCAGATTCATTGAAGGATGAAGTGCTTCTGTGGGGGTCATGACCATTTTGAAACCCTTAGGACCTAAAGACCCTCTTGAAAAATAAAACGTGTCTTATATTGGGGTCAAAACGGTTTGTACTACCCTAACGTCTCTCTTTCCCCCCAGGTAACACGGCGCCTCAGTTCTTCAGTATGAACCGTCCCACCCCCAGGCAACAGAACGCTCAGCTTGGCGGGTCTCTGCCCTACAGACGACCCCCCTCTGTCACCGGACAGCCAATCACAACGGAGAACCAGAACGGGGGGCCGTACTACAACCAGAGCCCAGGTGAGAGACATTGGGACAGTGTTGTAGTCAAGTCACCAATTCACTAGTCCAAGTCACTCTCGAGTCACCACTTTCCGAGTCCTAGTCCAAGTCTGAGTCACCTAGGGAGAATCAAAGTCGAGTCCGAGTCCATGTCTGAGTCACCTAGGGAGAGTCAAAGTCGAGTCCGAGTCCAAGTCTGAGTCACCTAGGGAGAGTCAAAGTCAAGTCCAAGTCCGAGTCACCTAGGGAGAGTCAAAGTCGAGTCCGAGTCCAAGTCACCTAGGGAGAGTCAAAGTCAAGTCCGAGTCCATGTCTGAGTCACCTAGGGAGAGTCAAAGTCGAGTCTGAGTCCATGTCTGAGTCACCTAGGGAGAGTCAAAGTCGAGTCCGAGTCCAAGTCCGAGTCACCTAGGGAGAGTCCAAGTCGAGTCCGAGTCACCTAGGGAGAGTCAAAGTCGAGTCCGAGTCCAAGTCTGAGTCACCTAGGGAGAGTCAAAGTCGAGTCCGAGTCCAAGTCCGAGTCACCTAGGGAGAGTCCAAGTCGAGTCCGAGTCACCTAGGGAGAGTCAAAGTCGAGTCCGAGTCCAAGTCTGAGTCACCTAGGGAGAGTCAAAGTCGAGTCCGAGTCCAAGTCCGAGTCACCTAGGGAGAGTCAAAGTCGAGTCCGAGTCCAAGTCCGAGTCACCTAGGGAGAGTCAAAGTCGAGTCCGAGTCCAAGTCTGAGTCACCTAGGGAGAGTCAAAGTCGAGTCCGAGTCCAAGTCTGAGTCACCTAGGGAGAGTCAAAGTCGAGTCCGAGTCCAAGTCTGAGTCACCTAGGGAGAGTCAAAGTCGAGTCCAAGTCCAAGTCTGAGTCACCTAGGGAGAGTCCAAGTCGAGTCCAAGTTCAAGTCTGAGTCACCTAGGGAGAGTCAAAGTCGAGTCCGAGTTCAAGTCTGAGTCACCTAGGGGGAGTCAAAGTCGAGTCCGAGTTCAAGTCTGAGTCACCTAGGGAGAGTCAAAGTCGAGTCCGAGTTCAAGTCTGAGTCACCTAGGGAGAGTCCAAGTCGAGTCCGAGTCACCTAGGGAGAGTCAAAGTCGAGTCCGAGTCCAAGTCTGAGTCACCTAGGAAGAGTCAAAGTCGAGTCCAAGTCTGAGTCACCTAGGGGGAGTCAAAGTCGAGTCCAAGTCCAAGTCTGAGTCACCTAGGGGGAGTCAAAGTCGAGTCCAAGTCTAAGTCTGAGTCACCTAGGGAGAGTCCAAGTCGAGTCCAAGTTCAAGTCTGAGTCACCTAGGGAGAGTCAAAGTCGAGTCCAAGTCCGAGTCACCTAGGGAGAGTCAAAGTCGAGTCCAAGTCCGAGTCAGCCAAGGAGTGTCCGAGTCGAGTCCGAGTCATCATTACCTGTGTTCGAGTCCGAGTCAAGTCCGAGTCACAAGTCTTCATATATCAATCTTCGTGGATATACTTGTCTATTGAACTGCTGTGAAGCGAGTTTGGCTACAATTCTTGTATAAAAGGTGCTATACAAATATAAAGCTTATTACTAGGGGTGTAACGGTATCCGTATTCGTACCGTCACGGTTCGGACGTCACGGTTCGGACGTCACGGTTCGGACGTCACGGTTCGGCACATACAGTCACACGACGAATACGCCTTTTTTTTACGAGTGGGAAAAAAGTCTCATTCAGGGCAGTATCCACTACACTATATATAATCCAGGGGGCGGTATTGCGCCTAAAAGCTGTTTGCCAGCCGCCCTTAAACAACACATGAAGAACAAGAAGAAACACAACAACAAAACGAACAAAATACAAGAAGAAGAAAAGTTAGTATGGCGATTTCAGATAACACACAGGAGCTAGAACCCACCTGCTTCTTTTAAATCAGCTGTGTGGGAACATTTCGGGTTCCCTGTGGACTACAATAACGATGAAGTGCGAGTGGTGGATCGGACGAGGACGGTGTGTCGGCGTTGTTCGACAGTGGTGCGGTATGCTAATGGTAACACACGCCAAACATGCTAAATCATATCAGAAGGCATCACCCAGATTTGCCAATCACCGGAGCCAAAAGACAACAGCAGTTCAACAGCTTATCCCCGCTGTTTTTAAGAAGCCAAGAGACATGAGAGCCGAGAGACCAACATAAATAACGGAAGCTTTTGGCAAATGTTTTTCAACGACTTTGCGCTCTTGAAACACTTTCTTATTATTTATGATGTCATATTTTCAAGACATTCTTTTTAGTTTTACAGCTTGATGAAACCTTTTTGTTTGACATCAGCCATTATAGATAATATGGCCATCTGTGTGTGTGTGTGTGTGTGTGTGTGTGTGTATGGTTTGTTTTTAACTGTTTAATACAGTTAATTATTCAAAATGTCAGAGTTCCTTATTTTTAAACTGAAACTTGAGCTACTGTTCAAACATAAACAACAACAAACCTGGAATTATGCATTTGGGACTTGTTTTTGCTTTTCCTTGTTGTACCGAACCGTGACCTCCAAACCGAGGTACGAACCGAACCGTGACTTCTGTGAACCGTTACCCCCCTACTTATTACTAATATTATTATTATTACTAATATTATTATTATTATTATTATTATTATTGTAAATGACCTTTAATATGTCTAACTTTATTTAAAATGAGTTACCTTTTAGAGAAGTAATTATATTTGTATGCCAATATTTTCTTATGGTAAAGTTTTCGTTTTGCACTTTTATTTTGATAGTAATAAGATCGGGACTCTTATTTTGAAGGAACTTTTTGTTAGTCTACTACAAATAAACACGACGTTTATCTTCTGTTAACTTGGTTTATTCAATCAACGTGCATAACACCGATACAGAGCCATTAAGGAACAGTGGACCTCATGCTCCAGGTCGACACAGACTAACTGCGCATGCGTTTCACAGAGAGGGCAACCTAGACTACCGTATGGCCAGTAGTATAGACGCAAAGAGATTACATGTTAACACTTTTACCAATAAAGATTTAGCCCCAGAAAGCACATGGCTACTTAGCATGCAAAATGACATCATTCTGCATGCTAAGTAGCCATGTGCTTTCATGTTATGCTGAATCTTTATTTATTGATTAGATCACGTTACTCTGATGATCGTGTTCAACACAGCCTATATGTCTGAACTCGATCCTTAGAGTAATGTGTTACGGAGCCTTCTCTTCAATCTTGTTTCCACATAACGAGCATGTTGCTCTTTTCTAATGTGGAAGCAGAATGTGTGAAAGCATACAGCACGATGCGGGGTGTGTCAATGTACAAGTCAAGTCCGAGTCATCGTGGGTTAAAAATTCACGAGTCCGAGTCATCGTGTGCGAGAATTCACGAGTCCGAGTCGAGTCCGAGTCGAGTCACGAGTCCCGAAAATCAGCACTCGAGTCCGAGTCCAGGACTTGAGTCGGACTCGAGTGCTCCATCTCAATGATTGGGATATTATTTCGTGCATTTTCTGCACATAGAAAATGTTTAATCTAATGTAAAATGTGTGTGTGTGTGTGTGTGTGTGTGTGTGTGTGTGTGTGTGTGTGTGTGTGTGTGTGTGTGTGTGTGTGTGTGTGTGTGTGTGTGTGTGCGTGTGTGTGTGTGTGTGTGTGCGTGTGCGTGCGCAGCCTCCCCCCCCCCCTCTCTGCTCCAGTTCAGTCCTCAGCTTCCTCTCATGGGCTTCGTGGCTCGAGTTCAGGAGACCAGTGAGTTATAACGTTTTAATTCTTGTTAATAACACTCTATCTAATCAAATAAATCACATTTCATAAACTAGTCTCGGACATTTTGGTTTATTTCAGAAAGTGTTTTCAGGTATGCTTTAAAAAAACAGTAATAATGTATATTCAAAGATGTATTCCTGAGTGTTTCTGATGATGTTGTGTTTTCAGTCTCAGACGTCCCCCCTCCACCCCACCCGGCTGCTGGGAGCCAATCAGAGGAGCCGCTGCTGAGCCCTCAGCCAATGGAGGAGCATGGTGAGGAAGAGGAGGATGCGGTGGTGGAGTACAGCGACCCGTACGCAGAGGAAGACCCTCCCTGGGCCCCCCGCACCTACGACGAGAAGGGTGAGCAACACTGCGTACACTCTTTAGTTCAGCACAGAACACACTAAGGGGTCCAGGAGGGTCTCTGTTCAATCAGATGCTCTATTACCTGTTAGTCGTGTAATAATGAATAATACTGCAGCAGGAATGCAAAATAGATGTAAGTACTCCCTGCTTCCTTCCTTCCTTCTTTACTTCTTTACTTCCTTTCTTCATTTCTTCCTTCCTTCCTTCCTTCTTTACTTCCTTTCTTCATTACTGACTGACTTACGTACTTCCTTATTTCCTTCCTTACTGACTTTCTTACTTACGTACTTTCTTCCCTCCTTCTTTACTTCCTTTCTTAATTTCTTCCTTCCTTACTTCCCTTCTTCTTTACTTCCTTTCTTCTCTCCTTCCTTCTTTACTTTCTTACTTTATTCTTTACATATTTACGTACGTACTTCTTTCCTTCCTTACTTACTTCTTTACCTCCTTCCTTCCCTCCTTCCCTTCTTCTCTCCTTCCTTCTTTACTTTCTTACTTCCTTCCTTCCTTACTTACTTCTTTACCTCCTACCTTCCTTACTTACTTCTTTACCTCCTTTCTTCCTTACTTGTTTCCTTACATACTTCCTTTTCTCTTACTTACTTCCTTAATTTCTTCTTTGCTTCCTTCCTTCTTTCCTTCCCTGCTTCTTTACTTCCTCCATTCATTCCTTCCCTCCTTCCTTCCATCCTTTCTTCCTCAATATTATAAGTATCAGCACTTTAAAAAGATAGAGGTCTTCCTTTCCAGGTATATAATCTAGAATCAATCCCAGGTACTCTGTGGGGTCACTGGGAATATGTTACCCTCATATCTGACGTCTTTTAACCTCTCTCCTTTCTCTCCCTAGCAACAGTGTGTTATCGAGTGTAGCCGTGTAATAATGAATAATACTGCAGCAGTAATGCAAAATAGATGGTTTTTCTACCTGTAACTACTCACTGCTTCCTTCCTTCCTTCTTTACTTCCTTCCTTCCTTCTTTACCTCCTTTCTTCCCATCTTCTTTGCTTTATTTCTTCTCTCCTTCCTTCTTTACTTTCTTACTCTATTCCTTACATCCTTACTTACTTCATTACCTACTGACTGACTTACGTACTTCCTTCCTTCCTTCCTTAGTTATTTGCCTCCGTTCTTCCTTACTTGCTTCCTTACATACTTCATTTTCTCTTACTTGCTTCCTTAATTCCTTTTTTGCTTCCTTCCTTCTTTCCTTCCCCACTTCTTTACTTCCTTCATTTCTTCCACTGGGAATCTTACCCCCTCATATCTGACGTCCAGCGCTCCATCTTTTAACCTAATTCTCTCCCTAGCAACAGTGTGTTATCGAGTGTTAGCAACCGCCCACATGTCCGAATTGACCAATCAGAATGTAGTATTTGTTAGGGATTCATTCTTCCTTACTCCTAAGATATTTAACCTTTTCTGTGTGTTGACGTTTACGACCAACCCTGAGTCTGTTATCTCCCGTAAGGAATGTGCTAATGCAGTCATATGGTGTTGTTCCCAGTTTTATGACCGGTCAACTCTCGGTCACAGAGCCTAAGAGTCAGATAAGTGATTCAGTGTCTCCAGGTGTTTACGCACCATCCCCCAATATGTGGACATGGCAACCCACCAGGGCAGTCAGAATCTCTGGCTGTGTGACTTGTGATGTGAATTTCTCCGGCCGATACTTGTAATAAACACCAGTGTTTGTCATCAAAGCTCCAACTCTCCTCGTGTCTCTCTGAGTCCTGACTCTCCATTGCTGCAGAAGTTTCCCTTACAGTATTCACCCTAGCCATGTAATAATGAATGCTACTGTGTTTGTCCCTGCAGTGGTGGCGATCTATGACTACTCTGCGGACAAAGAGGACGAGCTCTCGTTCCAGGAGGGCTGCATCATCTACGTGATCAAGAAGAACGAGGACGGCTGGTACGAGGGCGTGATGAACGCCATGACCGGCCTGTTCCCCGGGAACTACGTGGAGTCCATCATGCACTACGCCGACTGAAGCCTGCTTCCTGCTTCCTGTTTGTCTGCGGTCACGAGAAGGTGTTCAGCCTCTCGGACCAAAAGGGAAAAGATACTCTGCATTCATAACAAATGAAATCACAAACAGAGTATAAATTATTTAGTTTTAATGATATTTCATTTCATTTTAACAAAAACATTTTCAGTTTTTGAGATACGTCGGTCTCACAACACGCCAACAATTAAAAAGACTCCTTTGTTTATATCACTATGGAACACTTTAATGTTTTAGAATTTAGATTCAAATCAATTCACAAGAAGAGTAAACATCGTAGTTTCAATAATATTTTATTTGAACACGTTTTTTTTGAAGCAGCAGCAGGACCTGTTGTGTACGTACTCAACCTGCAGACTCACGCGTTTCACAAATCAGACGTTTCTAGGTTTAATTTCTCCCACAAAATAAAATAACATCCACTTTCCACTTTTTAAAGTTATTCCTGCATCTCATTGCTCTTCTTCTAAGTCAGTCTTACTGATCAAATAGATCCACCTGAAGCTGTTTTAACTCTGTTTGTACCTGAACACAACGTCATGTTATTGATTTAATACGTCCCTCTGAGCTTTGCCTTATCAGAGACCCTCCTTACTTTCTCAACAGCCTTATCTTCATCACAAAATGAAGGTATTTTGAAAAGACTTATTAAATGTATGGTAAATGTACTGTACTTATAATATATCTCTTTATCAGGTCTTCTTAACCCCTCAAAGCTCACACACAACAGAATAAGGCCCCGGCCACAAGGAGACGATAACGAACCTTAGTCGATATCCAAAAAGTATTCCGTCCACACGGAATCGGCTCAAGAAACGTGTCCGTCCGCACGAGACCGCTCGACCCGCTGGAGACGCTGTAGTACATATGCCGGGCCTGTAAGTGGCGCTGTACTTCTGCCACAAAATGCACCAAAAGCAGCGAATAAGACCCCCGAGCATGGTTGCCATGGTTGCCTGGTTGCCCTTCTGGTTATTCTCCGCGGTGGATTTAGCAACATGTAGTTCATGTAGTTCTCCAGGTCCACTTGTTGCTGATGGTTGTGGTCGAGGAGCTGTAGAGTTTTCACTAACATCTGTATCATGGTCGGTAGCGTCTGGAGCACGAACGCAACCCTGTGATCCGCCTTTGTTGTTGTTGTTGTTGGCGAAACGCATCAGCACTGACGCGGGGTGAGCAGGAGAGGCGGGGCTATGGCGTCATCGATTCAGAAAATGATCGTATAGGGCGTACCCACGGAGCCGCAAGCGTTTCGTTACCAGACCTTCCCACTTTGGGATGCGTTATCGTTTGAGGGCTCCGTTTCCGTGGCTCCGTTTCCGCGGCTCCGTTTCCGCGGCTCCGTTTCCGCAGCTCCGCTACGGCCTCGTGTGAATGAACCGTCCATACGATAAAGAACTGTAGCGGATAACACCCGCTTCGTCTCCGTGTGGACGGGGCCTAAGAGACGCTAAAACTGCTATAGAAGAAAACAGCAGTGAGACTCAGTGAAGGAAATGGAAGTCATTAAAGGAGAAGTGAACCATAGATCTGAATAAATGTCAAGCGTCCGTCAGTTTTCACAGAAAAAACAACCAGTGTAAAAAAAAAAACACATTATCTTTTGCTTTATGAAGATTTTCTACAAAACAATCACCTTTTTTTCATCAAAGTTGCATCTTATGTCATTTTAACTCATATATATAAATCAAACATAAGCAATATTTAAAATATGATTTAAAGTCTCCACGGGAGGTTTTTCAACATTTCTATTTTACATTTATACCCTAAAGTATTGATATTTAGACAATAAGAGCTTTATTTACAGAGGGACAAAGAAGTAGAAGTTTTAACAGAAGGTTATTTGTGTTAATTTAGATCTAAATATATCAGATCAGTGGAAGGTTCACTAATCTATACCGAACTACCCCAGTAATTAACAGATAAGGTGTCACTTTATTTTCTGCCCTCTGAGCCTTTTTCCTCGTGTTTTATTGGTGTTACCTGAACACAACGCCCGCTGAGATTGTGACCCGTTGACGTGATGGAGTTTACAGTGTGTGTGCTGCATGCCTGATATACATTTAGATATAATGATACTGACAGATTTATAATCTTTGTATTTTTCTTTGTTTTTTGTTTCACCATCTGGCGCGTCTCAGCTGGAGGTGGTTTGGTTGTAATAGCCCTTTAAAAAGTGTGTGTGTGTGTGTGTGTGTGTGTGTGTGTGAGCCCCCCCCCCCGCCCCCCCTCCTGTGGACTGAAGTGACTTTGGACCTGAAACAGTGTTTTCTTGTTGTTTATTGTTATTTAACAGGAAGAGTAAAAAAAACAGAGTACGCCAACAAATACAACCAGACTCCTTTGTTTACATCCCGAACATAGTGACATCACTGCGAAACACTCACGCTCCTATTGGCTAGCGCTCCAACACATTGTATAAGATAGGCTAAGGGGCGGGACATCTCCTAGCGGTTGACCAATCACAACAGAGCCGGCCAACTAACCAATCAGAGCAGCTCTGGTTTCAGACAGAGGCCGTTTCTCAATCTCGAGGATACTGGCTTCCAAGCCAATATTTCAAGGATGCTACGTCATCGAGTGCCGCCGAAGTACTGTTCCAATCTCCAGCATACTTGGAATTCCACCGAGGCCGCGTCCTTGGTTTGGGGGAAATTTCGAGGCTGCACATGAGTAGACTTCGCGTCCTTAAAATCCCCACAATGAAGAAGAAGAAGAAGATTCAACTTATTGTCATTACGTAGTACAGGTTCTATGTAAGGAAACGGTTTCTCTGCATTTGACCCATCCTAGTGTTAGGAGCAGTGGGCTGCCATTATGTACGGCGCCCAATGCTTTGTTATCGTATTGTGGACGTACTCAAGAATGACGTAGGAGCACAAAGTACCAATGAACTGGCCAGATGTATGGAGAACCGGGATGACTGGAAGCAACGATGGAGGGCTCGTCTGAGGACGACCTAGAGAGAGTTAGTTATCACCAAACTGTGTTCCGTGAAAGCAAAGCAAGTTCAGAATTAGATAGACATCGTGAGGTATTTACTTTCGGTACAGTTTATGTTGAAACCGTTAGAGAGAGTGGCACACTTGTTAGTCTGTTCCATTCTTCTTCGTTTTCCAAAGCCGTGGCTTGGAAGCATACTTGCTTCGTTTCTGAAGGAAGTGACTTGGAAGTACGCGACTACCAAGCCAGCATCCTCGAGATTGAGAAACGGCCAGAGGGTGAAAAGAGATGCTGCAGCACAGGCAGGATGGAGCATGGAGACATGTCACAGTAGAGACACTACATATATTCTTTGTATTTAGTTAGTTACTTAAATTCCTTCAAACATAATTAATGAAAAATATGTTTTATTTTAATCCTGGCTTTTACTATTTTTAAAAACAATTTCTTGTGATCTCAAAATAATATGTTCATCGATTCAGAATTAATTCGATTTTTTCAATTATTTTAGAATAAATACAAAATATACATTAAAAGTAAACAAACACACGTGGACGTTTAACTGTAATATAAGAATACATATGTAAAACTGTACGTTACAATATGAACAATAGTGTCGTAATGTTCATTCTGAAAAAGCTCTCCGAGGTGAAGTGATTAAAGCCAAATAGGTAAATACAAAAACATAAGAATACAGTTGTATTCTTGTTGGCGTTCTCTGTTTCTCTTCTGCCTGAAGTGTCCCTTTAACGGAGTGAACCGGTTTCTCCGGCTGATTTCACCAGGAAGCTCCTCCTTCTTCCTTTATCTGAAACCAGCTCTATGGGTGTTTCTCAATGTCGAGGAAGGATGCTCCAGAGCCACTATTTCAAGGATGCTACGTCATCGAGTGCCGCCGGAGGACTGTTCCAATGTCCAGGATCCTTGGAATTCTACCGAGCACGGCGTCCTTCGTAGCGAGAAATTTCGAGGCTGCACATGTGTAGACTCCGCGGTCTTGAAATCCCCACAATGCTTTGCGCACGGACCAATTTCCAAAATCTTTGGCGGAAAATATAAGACGGGGCCTCAAATGTAACAAAGTAACATATTTACCAACACATGTTCTACGCCACTACATACTTACATTTAAATGTGTGCTGCGTCGGTTCAGCCATTCTCCGCAAGGGTTTTTGAAATTGGTCCGTGCGCAAAGCATTGTGGGGATTTTAAGGACGCGAAGTCTACCCATGTGCAGCCTCGAAATTTCCCCCAAACCAAGGACGCGGCCTCGGTGGAATTCCAAGTATGCTGGAGATTGGAACAGTCCTTCGGCGGCACTCGATGACGTAGCATCCTTGAAATATTGGCTTGGAAGCCAGTATCCTCGAGATTGAGAAACGGCCACCCTCTGTTGGAAACCACGATGAAATGAAAGCGTTTTAATTTCTGCCGGATGCTCCTGGTGGGAAGTGATGTCTGGAGAAACTGATTTATAAACACGACTGAAAGCACATCCTGTTTTGTAAGAAAAAAGTGAAATGACTCAGTAAATGTTCAAACAACTTGTCTGTGTCTTCTTTCATCTCACAGGAAGTCCAGATGCTTAAATATTAGTTACTCATTTTGTGAACTCTAGCTGTTCCCTGATGTCTACGGGGAGAAAGGGAAGTCACAACAGATACTATAACCAGGAGATAAAAAGAAAGAGGAAACTGATTTGACAAAAACTAAAAGATATTGTTGATTTAATCAAAATGAAAGAGGGCCAAGTTACAAACTGAAGACAGAATAAAACAACTTTCTTACAAAAGAAAGAGAAAACCATAAACACTGTAAACAGATGCACACTCGTCAAACCAGTGAACACTAGTGATGGCGAGATGAAGCCTTGAAGCTTCTAAAAGGGTTCATCTGAACAAACCCCCTGTTGGTCAAAGAGTGTAAAACAGGCCGATATGACATCTCAACAGTGAGATCTTTATATACCGAGTTCCCAATAGCCGCTTTCACACCAAGTACTTTGCCGTACTTAGTGCCCCGACACTTAGTACCAGTGTTGGGCAAGTTACTTCCAAAATGTAATATATTACATATTACTTATTACTCTCTTTTGAAAGTAATAAGTTACATTACAATATTACTGTCTTTGAAATGTAATGAGTTACACTACTTTAGTTACTTTTTAGTTACTTTCAACAAAATAACCTCTAAAGAATGGCTAGGTATTTTAAATGCTGAAATGTAGTTTAGAGCAGCTCATTATACATCCAGTGAAGGGCGATGTGGTAGCATAACAACTGTGTAGGCCCTTCAGGCTACTAACAACTTGTATTACACGGCTTAGTTGAATACTCCATTCTGATTGTAAATTCTTAACATGTGACACGTTGTTAATCCAGCAGCACAGACCACTGTCAAGGACTATAATGAAGGTTGCTAAGGAGGATCCAGAAAGAGAAAGGAAAAGAGGTTAAAAGACGGAGCGCTGGACGTCAGATAAATCACCAGAAGAAGGCAGACAGGAAGTAAACACTAACAGGACACGGAATGGGCTCTGTAGTGTGTTTAGTATCCATGTACAGGCCCGGCTCCAGAACCAAATGACTCAGGGTGCCTCTGAGGTTACAGGGGGTGCCTCTGAGGTTACAGGGGGTGCCTCTGAGATTACAGGGGGTGCCTCTGAGATTACAGGGGGCGCAGCAGTAGCAGATTTACATGAGCAATAGTGGCCGGTAACAGCAATGAAGAATAGCATTGATGGTCCCAATGAACAGATTATGGCATTTGTTATGTTTTGAAACCAAGCAAGTGAGAACATTTCAAGTGAGTTAAAAGTGCAATCCTGAAATATCTCATATAGTCCAAAGTGGACTGTGGCAAAGAAAAGCACAACAGCTTCAAAGCTACTGATAAAGGAAATGAGAACATATTGTAAATCAAGGCAAATATGATTTGAACCAGCTCATGGTTTGAAATGGCAAACATTGAAAAGCAAAAGTATTATTAAAACCATGTACTACATCATCACCTTGGTCCCATCATATTCTCTGGGAAGAGAATATTTACTGTGCTTGAAAACTGGATCACATCTTCCTGTGAGGTTGACTTTGTGACCTGGAGAACATTTCAGCTGCAACATCAGCTTGTTGATAAGCTTGGGATATGAGATCTTTTTGTAGCCATTCGTGGTGAAGGCATCTGTGCTATTGTATGCATTATGTTTGACCCAACATTTCTACAGGCATGGCAGAATATGGCTCTATTTTCACATGAATATTCTAGCCCTTGTCTATTTGTATACCACGAGCTGCAAAATGACCGCCTAACCCCACTGTACAGGCGGTACGTGTTTAGATATACCTGGGCAGGCTCTGTTTTGCCGTGGTATCCTGGCACCTGCGGGCCGCAGAGGGGCGGCGTAGTTTCCAGCGACGGCTGTGTTGTTGTTTGGGGCGCTCATTGAAGATGACGTCACGGCTCCGCCTACACTGCGTTACTATAGTAACTACCCCAGTTCCTAAACTGTAATGGAAGCGCAGCATAAAAGTGAGCCGGGCCTAATAAGGCCTAACCAAACCGAGCGAGGCCTGCAGTGGAAACGCGCCAAAAGACTGCTGCTCCGGGGGTGAGGGTGGCGACATGAATATTCCATTGTCTATTTATATACCACACGCTGCAAAATGACCGCCTAACCCCACTGTACAGGCGGGTACTTGTTTAGATATACCTGGGCAGGCTCTGTTTTGCCGTGGTATCCTGGCACCTGCGGGCCGCAGAGGGGCTGCGTAGTTTGGGGAGACGAAGAGTGCTGCTCCCGGGGTTGAGGGCGGCGAGTCAGGCGGGAGTAAGCTAGTGTCCACAACGGAGGGTAACGTGATGTCCCCATCTGGCCTGTTGTCTGCAGTAGATGCAGTGTTGCTGGCGTTTAGTGATGGTTGCTTTAACCATTTTCGTATAAATGATTATCCACAGATGTGTGTCACTGCTGTGGAAGCACTTTGGAAATGATGCACGCGCAGCGGAGCAGGTCACGCGCACCTGACACAATTTGTTGTTTGTATTTTTCGCTCCGTTCTCTTTTTTGAATAAAGGGTGCATAACATTCAACTGCCCCGAAGATCCCGACGCGAAGCCTGAAGGGTAAACACCAGGTTTACTAATCTACCCGCACAATTTGTCTGGTGTCGGAATGTCTCGCTATGTTAGTACATTCTTAAAAAACAAAACACCATTTAATTTCGGGTTAAAATGTGTTGTAACTGCGTTACTGAGCATTGTAACGGGTAATATATTACCCACATTTCATTAGTAATGCGTTACATTACTTCGTTACAGCAAAAAGTAATATATTACTGTAACTCCGTTACTTTTGTAACGCGTTACACCCAACACTGGATATGAATAGTTCAATTATAAGCAGCGTCAAAAAGAAAAGTGTTCAGCCTGGATTTAAAAGTAGTCAGAGTTTCAGCGGACCTGCAGGTTTCTGGGAGTTTGTTCCAGATATTTGGAGCATAATAACTGAACTCCTCCATGTTTAGTTCTGACTCTGGGGACAGAAAAGTGCACCGTACTTTAACAACAAACTCCTCCTAGGGATTTTATCCAATGGTATTCAAATCTTGACAGTAGCATCTCAAGACCTGGCAGATCAAAAGTTAGTGGCGCCCATTTTGACTCTGGCCTGATGGCGATGTGATCCCTTTCCATGGAAGGTGATTATCTCCTAACGCCAGCTGACAGGCTCCAAAGGCCCCAAACGTCACATGATGGTTAGTGCTTCGGCCCTGAACAGCTCATCTCCAAATCTGAGGTCTCATCATGTGCCGAAACACGATATTGCTGTGACACCAATGGACACGGTCCGATCGCCACCAAATGTCACATGTAATCACCGGACCTCAAAACATCGACATGACAACAGGATTGGGTCGAAGTCTTCACGTTTGGTGTCAATGATGATGAAGTCCAAGCTATGTAACATGAATGGCATGTCCCCCAAAGAGTTTATGGAAATCAGAAACAGTCATAATTGTCTATGATAAACTGTGTAGCCATAATAGAGGCACTCAGAGACTTAATGTCCCCTTTAAAACCACCGTATGTAATCCCACAGCCGTTACGGCATACAATAATGTACTGTATTATAAACGCTTTGTAATCTAGAGCCTTGGCTATTAATCATAATATTATAATATCATATTTTCCAGTGTTCCCTAGGTGATATACTTAAAGAGCCTGTGACACGAGTTTCCCCAATCATCCAAACCCATCAATTTGAGTAAATATTGTCCCCTTGAAAACCGTTACTGAACTGATTTTGGATATTTGTACTTTGATAACCATTAATCTGCCCTTCAATGTTGACCATTTTCTGGATCTTCTCGGGGATTCTTCAAGTCTCGCCAAATGATGTGTGACGTCATTGCGGGCACAGCGCTCCAGCTGCACCGTTCAGGATCCCAGCATCTGCATGTAAACACACGATGGCGCACACAGCAGCAAGGACAGCGATGACAGTTTAATGTTGAACGTGTCTGAGAGCTCACATGAGGCTGAAGGATCGGTTTATGTTGTATCTGTTAGAAGTTTAGGAATTAGGTGCGTCAATATGGGCGATCATACGGTCATGTAGCCAGTGGTGGAATGGGACTAAAAATCATCCCGGGACTCTCGACCGGCCCACTTCGGTACCGCTAGTAAATTGTCAACGGGGGGAGTGGGGGATGTCGGGGGCGGCGGGTGCTGTAGGCTAGGGAAGGCTAAGCCTTCCCAAATATTTGTGTCACTGCATCCTGGTAAAATACTAATATAATGTATAATGTCTGTGTCTTTGACATTAGCGCTGCGAGCCACCTGTGCCCTGTACTACGAAGCCAGTTCAACATACCCTGGATATGTTTGAGTAACAAACAAACTAACAACAACAAACTAACAAACGAGATCTCGCTAAGCGGTCCTACGACGCTGGTTATCAACTCGGTAAATCAAGCCAGGGTTTCTCTCACCAGCTGAGAGCGCGTTCACGTCTAAGACACGAGTGGATCTGACTTTAATTACATTTGACTTGAGTGTTTCATCAACATAATGTGTTGCTTAAAATAATACTTCTGCATACAGTATGTGACACTGTAAGTGTTGCACGGCCAGATACGGCTGGAGAAGCTGACTCGGATAAGGAAATATATGATATATTATGATATTATATGATCGATGATATGATCGATGATGTAATATGAATGATAAGTGCGACACGTCGGCGTCTTCTCTGCATACGGCAGTTTAAACTGTATTTCCTTTATCCTGTAATATAACTTGAGAGATTTAAACTCCGCACACTGAGTTGATCTCTTTTCTATAGACGCCGGAGGCGGGCAGCGTCAGGTAAAATAAGTTATTTAGCCTTCCCAAACCTGAGCCTCACGCGCCGCCTATGGGGGATGTGCTAGTGACTTATCCGACCGGCCCACTTCGGTACCGGCCCATCGGGATTCGTCCCGATGGCCAGTCCGCCACTGCACCCAGCCCACGTAAACTGTCAACGGGGGGAGCCTCGCTGCGGGGAAACGGTGGACCTAGTGTCCCGATCGGAGTGGGAATAATAATAATAATAATAATCCGTGCATTTTATCCATTAATTTCCCCAACATTGTGGTAAAAAAACACACGTTTAATCCACGTTGGTGTTCAACTACAAAAAGCATCGGTTTGTTTTCTCATCAGGAAATGCAGACCGGCTCAAACAAACGATTTTTAATCATCATCCTCACGATCATTTAATGTGATTCATATGTTCGCCGAATTGACATGAAAGCACTAATAAATGTAGTTTCATCCACTTGAGTTTACAACTACAAAAATAATGGATTTGTTTTTATATCACATCCTACGGGAGGAAATTCAGCAGCTCTCACTACCGATTTGTAATCCTAATTTAATCATCATCTTCACCACGATCATTTATGTTTATGTTCGCCCAATTGACATGAAAGCACTGACAAATATGAATATACTGTAGTCAACTTCATTAAAACGTTATTAACGTGCCTAGACTCAGTAATTCACCATTTCTACGCATGACAACACACTTTGTCCGTGTTTGGCTCTCTCACCGCACAGTGAAGCGTTCCCGCATTGACGTCACTTCCGGCTTCCCCCAAAACTTCAAAATGACTCGAAGGAATTTCCCCGCGATGTTCGAAATTATTGATATTTATCGGAACGGTATCGCACCTTCTTTTTTAAACTGACGGTTCGAGATGACTAGTAGCCCAATATTTCATTGCACAACAGTTGTTGGGATGCTGTCACAGGCTCTTTAAGTAGAAAATAAAAGTCCTTAAGTTTTTCCATCTTATTCATCTTTATACTTTTCTAAATCACTTCATCTCACAGGTAAATATTTTACTTTTTAATCAGTTACGTTTTTTTTACAGCTTTAGTGACTTCTTTTAGATATACTGTACAATGTGCACTAACCCTAACCTTAACCCTATCCATACCATAATTAGGTGATTTTAAATGTGAGTTTTCATTAACTTGTGTTCGTTAATGGGTTTAGAAATCTTCCTACTTCTCAAGATAAATAACCTATTTGTTAGTGAAACCCTGACAGCGATGATTTGTTACCAAAGTTTTGCAGATAATAATTACGCATTTCTATTTAAGTGAGGTTTTAAATGTTTGTTGTTGAATCAAAAGCACATCACATAAGGCATATATACATTTCAGTTTCTATTTGACTCTATTGAGGTGAGTGACACCATGTTTCAGTCAATACAATTACATTTTCCGCTCTTCACCTCCACATTTTGAGTATTACAGTCCCAGAATATTTGACCAGCTTGTATGAACACATTTAAAACATATAAACATATATAATGGAATTGAATGTGTGCAGTGAGACAAATATAAAAACACAATTTATTTTATATTTCATACCATGGGTTGTTTTATTTATGAAAGTGTTGATTAAACATACAATGAATAAATAGAAGTACTTTAGTAACCAAAATGTGATACAGTAAATAATGTATACTGTATATGTTTACACAGTGAGGCACACGCGTAAAGATAGATTTGAATTTTTATTTTATTTTTAAATCAAATCTTTCTAATACTAATTTTAATCCTAATTGTATCAGGAAAATTAGTTGTGGGCGAACCTGAGCTCCAGGAGAAAACCCAAAAGTGGAAGCTTGAATTCAAGAAAAGCGCTATATAAATATAATGTATTGTTGTATCTTCCCCCGCATACAGTGTTCCTGAAGTGCAAGTCAAAACAACATTTCAGAAAACACTACAGCATTTCACATTTTACAGAAAGGGTATTCCTTTAGGGAGAACACTTCTTGTTTGTGATTGGACAGAGCCAGCCAGCGAAGAACTGCTGTGATTGGTTGTTTTTGCTGCCAGTCAAGAAATTACGCTTCCTGATTGGTCAGCACCCGGCCGACAGCACCACGTACTTCCTGTCTGGTACTGTTCAGCTGTTTCTTCACAAATTGTAAACTGAGTTGGAAAGAATGGAAGAAGAGATGGAACGAAGGATATACGTACGATGTTATCCTCGACATGCTGTCAACCCATCACGACATCTACATGTCCCTTAGAACCAGGGGTGTAGTGCTGCCGGATCGCCGCTCCGGTTGTTAGCATCTGGTTAGCTAGCTATGCCAACGTACATAAGGAGTTGTTTCTACAACAAGGTGGAGGAGAGTCCTCTCCTGTCAGACTGAGAGGATCTTATAACTACAGCTCAGTAATAATAATAATAATACATTTGATTTATATAGCACACTTTAAACATAAAAGGATAAAATAAATAAAGTCAGTGAGGTGTCCTCAGTCCTAACTCTTTAAACCGCGCTTTCAGGGTTCTAAGCAGGGGTGTAGTGCTATTTTTATAATTGCAGGAGCGCACCTAGACCAACAAAACAGCAACATATGGACATAGGTTACTATATCAAAGGTGTGCAAATGTATTTAGAATCCTGTCCATGTGACCCTTTTTTTAGTGGGTGGTGGACCTCACATCCTCTAGGGGGGTCCGGGGGCATGCTCCCCCGGGAAGATGATTTTTTCAAAGTTGAAGTTAAATTCAATCTGGTGCACTTTGAGAGCAAAGCTAGGGACTAAATCTATGGATACATCTCTCAACAACACCCATGTGAAACAGTACTGTAAACAGAAGTACTTTTTCTTTAAGCATATCTTACTAATCTCTCCCCTTTTAAACTGTATTTTAGTTTTACTGTCCTATAGAATGAGTTGGAATTATTTCATACCTATTTTTATTTATTCTCTTATTTTCTATAATGATAATAAAAAGGTGTGCTTTGGAAATATTTGTTTACATAAATGGTGACCAAACCGTTTGAGACCCACTGAGATAGCTTAGACTAAAGTTAACTATCTAAACACTCAGAGAGTCCTTTAGCTCACTGAGCTGTAGTTATAAGGTACTCTCAGTCTGACAGGAGAGGACTCTCCTCCACCTTGTTGTAGAAACAACTGCTTATGTACGTTAGCATAGCTAGCTAACCAGATACTAACAACCGGTAAAGCCGTGCTCCGGCAGCTGTGACTACCCGATTTGCATCTCTGCCCGATTTGCATTGCGCAAGCGCGAGATGGTCCGCCATATTGGACAGCTACATACGGCAACCCAAATAGGACATTTGTTTCGCAAAGCAGAAATGTTTTTTTTTCAAAAAACCCGACAACATTAATCTGAACGAGAGAGAGAGTTATTGTTATTACAACGTGACTTCACTATTATTTAACAAATACTTTTATTGGGTTGATTACATTCTTGGAATAAGTGAGAAATTGATTTATCTTCTGTTAGACAGTTATCAGACTGAAGAAATATTTACTGTGAATGTATGCAAAAATGTTTGGCATTAATAATTTATATGTAATTACATTAACTATGAATGTTAACATTTTATTTCAAATCAAATACAATTACATAAAAGATTTCCATAAAAAAAAAAAAGTTGATTCAAGAACACATGTCTGTTAGATCAGTAGTTCTCTTATATTACAATTATTGCTAAATTTGAAAGGTCTTTACCAGCTTTGGAATTATATATATATATTATTGAGATTAATGTTGTCGGTTTTTTTTAGTTTTCTTTTTCTGCTTTGCCAAACGCCACTGTCAAGTGTCCTATTTGGGTTGCCGTATGTAGCTGTCCAATATGGCGGATCATCTCGCGCTTGCGCAATGCAAATTGGGCAAAGATGCAAATCGGGTAGTCACAAGCACTACACCCCTGGTTCTAAGGGACATGTAGATGTCGTGATGGGTTGACAGCATGTCGAGGATAACATCGTACGTATATCCTTCGTTCCATCTCTTCTTCCATTCTTTCCAACTCAGTTAACAATTCGTGAAGAAACAGCTGAACAGTACCAAACAGGAAGTACGTGGTGCTGTCGGCCGGGTGCTGACCAATCAGGAAGCGTAATTTCTTGACTGGCAGCAAAAACAACCAATCACAGCAGTGCTTCTCTAGCTGGCTCTGTCCAATCACAAACAAGAAGTGTTCTCCTTAAAGGAATACCCTTTCTGTAAAATGTGAAATGCTGTAGTGTTTTCTGAAATGTTGTTTTGACTTGCACTTCAGGAACACTGTATGCGGGGGAAGATACAACAATACATTATATTTATATAGCGCTTTTCTTGAATTCAAAGACGCGTTGGAGGGTGGAGTGAGGTGAGGTAAATGGAGGAGGGACTTATTGTTGATGTGTTTTTTTAATCCTTATTAATATGGATTTCTGGAAAACCTGAGCTCCAGGAGAAAACCATATCTGAGCAAAAAGTGAAGGAGGGAGGGGGTGAGGGAGGGGGTGAGGTAGGAGGAAGGAGGTGAGGGAAATGGAGGCAGGGAGTTACTGTTGTCCAGCTGGAGCTGAATCACCAGAAGCTTCCTCCATCTTCTCCATCTTCTCTGAGGAGGTGTTTCTCGCGCCTTTGGCTTTCTTCCTCATCTCCTTCTCTTGCATCTTGCTTATCATTTTCTGCAAGGCAACGTCTCTATCCTCAGTGTCCCCCCTCCTGCGAGAGAAGAAACCTCTGCTCTTATTCTTCATGTGAAGACAGAGGTCTTCCAGAAGTTTATTTTCCTCCTCCATCTTTTTCTCAGTCGTTGCCCAGCTCAGTCTTCTCTGAGCCAGGTCGTCCCTCTGCTCCTCCACCTGTCTCAGTAGTGTCTCAGTCAGATGAAGCTTGGTCTCCATGCTCTGGTGTTTCTGGTCCAGGTTGTCCTTCTTCTGAGTTACCTCATTTAATTTTGTCTCCACCAAATGAACCTTGGTCTCCCAGCTCTCCTGGTTCTGGGCCAGGTCTTTGGAGAGCTTCTTCTGCTCTTCCAATTGGTTTTCCAACTGCTTGACATCCGTCTCCTTGCGTTGGACAAACTGCTCCCAGTTCAGCTGTTTTTCAGCCAGGTCTTTGGAGAACTTCTCCTCCTGCTCTCTCATCTGTTCTTTCAGCTGTTTGACGTCCGTCTCCCAGCCCAGGTTATTCTCGGCCAGGCGATCTTTCTCCTTTTCCACCTGCTTTAATTTAGCCTCCACCTGTTTGAACTCAGTCTCCAAGGTCAGGGTTACCTTGGCCATGTCGTTCTTTTCCTGAGTCACCTCATTTAGTGTTGTCTCCATCTGTTGCTTCTCAGTCTCCCAGGTGTGACTCTTATCGGCCAGGTCTTTAGAGAACTTTTCCTCTTGCCTTTTCAACTGGGCCTCCATCTGTAGGAATTCCGTCTCCAAGGTCTTGTTTCTACTGGCCTGGTAATTGTTCTTCTCCTCCACCTCTTTCAACTTCATCACCATCTCTTGCTTCTCACTCTCCCAGGTGAGAGTATTTTCGGCCAGGCTCTTGGTGAACTTTTCCTCGCATTGAAGGAGTTGTTCCTCTCTTCTCTGCAGCAGGTTTAAAGTCACCAGGTTGGCCTCGTTGTGTTGGTCTGAGAGCTTCTGTTTCTGTGTCTCACACCATGCCACTGTGTCTTCCAGCTGCTCTTTGTGTTGAAGCTCTGCAGCTTCCATCTTCTCCTCCAGACCGCTGTTTCTATCCTCCAAGATTGTCACACACTCAAGGAGTTCTTCCCCTTTTCTTATCAGCTCTTTCATGGTCTCCCCTTTCCTCATCCTCAGTTTGATGATCTCTGGGTCACACTGCAGGGGAACATCATTGTTCTCGCTGTCAGATGTCGCCTGGTCCTTCTCGTCTGAGACATTTCCTTTCTCTGCCTCATGCCTTGCCACAATTTGGTCCAGCTGCCTCTTGTGTTGGCGTTCTGCATTTTCAATATTCTCATTCAGACCTGAGATTTCTGCCTCACGCTCCATGATGGTGTTAACCAGCCTTTTGTTCTCTTTGTGGAGCCCTGAGTCCCTGTAGTTCAGGAGCTCCTCGAGACGTTTGACCTTGTCTTTTTGTTTGCGCATACTGTGGCAAAATGCCGTCCTCTCCTCCTGAAATGCCCCACGATACTCCTCCAGGCCATTTATCTGGCCATTTCTGCAGTGGACCTGCCTGTAAGCTCGATCCGCTTCAGCTCCATGGTCGAATGGCCTGGGGTTTCCCCTGTTGTTCTGGTGGCTTCTTCTATCCATGGCACCGTCTGTAGACTTGTGTTGTGCGTAGGTAGAATAATATATTTCTCTTTGGAAGAAGTGTTCTGTGTAGAAGTCTGCGAAGGTTGTCTGAATGCGTCTCACCACTTACAGCTCTGGAGTGAAGAGTGTTGAGTGAATGCACATCACAGCCCTTGCAGTCTTCCTTCGGACTCCTGTGACATCATCATGACATCACAGATCTCTTTGATCTTCTGTGACGGAACATTCATCAAAGCCAATGATGTCATCGCTTCAGTGTGTCAGGATGTCATAAGTGATGTCACTGAAATAGTTTGGTTTAGACTTATGGTGTTGCCATGGAAACACAAACTCGCAATAATAATTAGAAAAACAGTACAAACTAAACAAAACGACAAACAATAAACAACAATAAAACCCGATGTTTTCAAAAGTACATAGTCCAAACGTCACATGATAGTTAACGCTCCGGCCCTGAACAGCTCTATGTCAAATCTGATCATCTCATCATATTGCCATGGAAAGACGAACTCGCCATAAAACACGATGTCGACGTAACTCAATGGTAAATGGTCCAAACATCACCAAACTTCAGATGGCCGTTAATGTTAGAGCCCTCAACTCGTCTCTGATAACGAGGCAGCCCTCCAGACATCTGAGCCAATTGTGAGTCTTCACCGCACGCCGTAGCCGTGATGTGGCGCCCATTTGGAGGCTCGCTTGATGGCTATGTGATGGAGCTGGACTGTGTGTTGTTGTGTGTAGATCTGATCCAGGAGCAGCTGATGGAGCTGGACTGTGTGTTGTTGTGTGTAGATCTGATCCAGGAGCAGCTGATGGATCCGGACTGTGTGTTGTTGTGCGTAGATCTGATCCAGGAGCAGCTGATGGAGCTGGACTGTGTGTTGTTGTGTGTAGATCTGATCCAGGAGCAGCTGATGGAGCTGTACTGTGTGTTGTTGTGTGTAGATCTGATCCAGGAGCAGCTGATGGATCCGGACTGTGTGTTGTGCGTAGATCTGATCCAGGAGCAGCTGATGGAGCTGGACTGTGTGTTGTTGTGTGTAGATCTGATCCAGGAGCAGCTGATGGAGCTGGACTGTGTGTTGTTGTGTGTAGATCTGATCCAGGAGCAGCTGATGGATCCGGACTGTGTGTTGTTGTGTGTAGATCTGATCCAGGAGCAGCTGATGGAGCTGGACTGTGTGTTGCCTCTGCAGTCCCTGCTGAAGACATCCTCTGCTGAGTGGAGAGAGTCGGCTGTCACACTGCTGTCTGCGCTGACTTCACACACACCGAACAAAGTGAGGTTTCCTCCACAGCGGGATCATTATAATATTCATTGTTAAACATTAGTGGTTAGATCATGGTGTAGGAGCCAATTAACACGGTCACTATAAAGGTAGGAACCTATGTTTGTGGTTAGAGGTTCCGCCGGAAGGCCATACAGTTTTTGACCACACACGGAGAACACACACGGAGAACACACACGCGGACCACAAACACGGGATTACAAACATGGGAAAATGTATTGTGTGAACCGTAATATCGTGTATGGTGAATGAGAGAAAGAAGCAAGTTAAATGGAAACCAGTGAAAAGGAAATGCATTGACTCAGAGGCTTAAAGCGTTGGCTTAGCCTCTACACATGGATTAATAACGACACAATGGGCTTCAGACATGAACGCCTCCTACCTAACAAGAGCCACAGATTCAAGACGTTTATTTTATGTCTTTGTAGATTTTTGGCGACTCCTTGTGGTGGTTTAGTGTCTCTTGTTTGTCATGTACTGTCTTTTCTGTTGTTCTAGTCTCTTTTTGGTCATTCTGCGTCATATTCTATGCCTCTTTTTAGAGTTTGTGTCTTTTTTGGTTGTCTTAGTAGACATTTTTCGCCTCTTTGTGACTTTTCGTTGTTGTTTTGTGTCTCATTTCGGTGGTTCTGCATCTCTTTGCAGTCGTTTTGTTTCTCTTGGACTTTTTAAATGTTGCATATCTTTGTAGAACATTGTCCTCTTAGAATCATATTCGTTTTTGTTCTTTTGATCTAGTTTTTGAATATTTTTTCGGCCATTCTGAATCTTTTTGTAGACATTTGTGTTTGTATTTCCTATCATTTGTGCTGTCTTGTGCCTTGTTTCAGTCACTGTAGTCATTTTGACTGTCTGTTTGGTGGTTTTAAATTGTTTTAAGTTTTTGTTTTTAATGCAGAATTAAAGAGAAACTTTACAGCAGGTAAGAATCTTGTTTTTGTTGACCTTCAGTGAGAAAGTTGATGGATAAGCGGATAGATCATGTGACTTCATTATGACAACTGTCCTCTAAATCCACACAACTGTAGACCGTGAAGGAAGGAGAAAGCACAAGGCCCATTTTCATTTACTTATCATGTTATTAGAATTATTTCAGCTTCAATTGTTGAAAAAGCTCGACTCTTTATTGTAGTTTTTAAAAAGGACATATTATTCTCATTTCAAGTTCATATTTGGATTTTGTGCTTTTACTGTGATATGTTTAAATGCTTTAATGTTCAATAAGTGCCATAGATTCTCCTTCCATTGGAATGAAGATATAACGAAGTGTCTCTGAGCTGCAACCACAGCTTCTGTTCGAGCTGCCTGCAGACATTCTGGGAACAAAGTTAGAACACAAACTGTCCACTTCAAACTTTTATATATGAGCATTTTCCTTTTCATCCTCCGTTGTTGTTTTTTTAAACGTGTTAAATTGTATGTGTTTTTCTTCAACAGATACCTGGACAAAGTCACTGTCCTGAACTGAAGACCAAAGGACATTTCCCTCTGAAAGACATCCTGACTCCATCTGCTGGTGAATAAATGACATAGCAGCATTTCCTGATGTTGATCATTCACCCTGTGACGGAAGTCAGAGAAAACGAAAGTGGATTTTGACATTGTTGAACAGCGCTGAGACGCCATTACAGGGTGTGAGATTTCTGCTCGGAGACACACGTTTGGAGTATATTTGGGGAGAAGTGGAGAGACTGTAAGTTGGTGAGTCCTGCTCTAGAAATAACTTTAATACCAAATGGCTGAGAAAATCGCTCTTGTTGAAAGTTTCCTGAGCTGCCATGTGTGTTCAGAGACTTTCAGAGATCCTGTGTCTCTGGGCTGTAACCACAGCTTCTGTTCGAGCTGCCTGCAGACATTCTGGGAACAAAGTAAGAACAAAAACTGTCCCATTTGTAAAAGAAAGTCCTCCAAAGATCCTGTGGGGAACTTTGCACTGAAGGAACTGTCTGACTCCTTTGCTGAGAGACAGAAAGCTGGATCATCTGAGACAGAGAAAGGAGAGAAGAAGGTGGAGGTGGTGTGTAGTAAACATCCAGAAGAGCCTAGATTGTTCTGTATGGATGAAGAGAGAGCTGTGTGTCCTTTCTGTGAGTTTTCTCTCCACCAAAGTCACAAGGTGGTTCCTGTAGAACAGGGGTCTCCAACCTTTCTCCACCTGAGAGCTACTTTGAAAAAATTAAAGTGGCCAAGAGCTACTTGCATCACATCGCTTACATTTATTCACATAGCACTCATCAGTTGAATTAAGCTACTTTTGCACACGTGTGAAATTGCAATACCTAAAGCTTATCTAAAATCTTAACTTCACATCAAGGTCCAAGAAAACGACAATTTCTCACTTATTAATATGGACAACATAGTGAGTACTTCACTGAAGATTCACATAAATGTCCAAGAGAAAAATACAATGTTTGCACTTCTTGTTATGGCCCACATAGTAAATACATCACCTTAATCACCACCTTGCAAGCATCTTATGGCACGTGTAAAATAAGTGCATTCACTCTTTTTTACAGTTAGTGAGATGACTGCGCTGCATGGAGTCACCATAGAGGGGTCTGCTGGACCCACTTAGGTTCACTCTAATAGAGTCATTTACATGTTCATCAGTCGGTCTTGTTCTGTATTTAGATTTCATTCATGTCAGAAAAAGCTGCTTCACAAAGGTCTGTAGAACAGAACCACATAAAGGAGACGTGTTCAGTGCTGCTTGGTGAATGTTCTTAGAGTTTTCTGGGTCTACAAGGCTCCAGAAATGTTATGAGTTTTGCTGAGACTTAAGCTGAACATGATTTTGGAGATTTATAACCTCCATCTCCATCAGGATTGACACTGAACAGTTCAGCCATCTTTCTTCTTCTTCTTCTTGACATTAAATTATAAACCATAATTAATCAATTGTATAGGTTTAGCCTCCCTATATCTGTGTGTGACATTTTTCCATCCTCAAAAACAAAAAACTAATGCTTCTGCAGTCTAGCTGCAGCTTCTAGCTACGGCCTTCTGTTAAAGAAAGGACACTGAATGTCCTGAATGAGGCATCACACACATGACTTGAGTCTGAACACAGCAGACAACAGGAGCACTTATTGTAAGTCGCTTTGGATAAAAGCGTCAGCTAAATGCAATGTAATGTAATGTAATGAGTATTTACAACAGCATTATAAAAACTAAAATACTGCATGTGGGTGCACACTCACATTCTCTGTCTTACATAACTCCCATGAATGTATGAGACTAAGTTAGCTTCATCATATCTCAATCAGTGATTAAGTGAATAATAAAGTTTCTATCTGGTCACTATCAGCCTGTCACTCTTATTAGTAGTTATTTTTCAGGAGGGGGCGGGGTTTGGAGGAACGGAGAGGAGACGGTGATCGCGGAAGCTTTCCTCCTGCCTTCACAAACTTTACACACGTATTTATCAACTGAAAATAGCAAGAGGACATTCATACTCTGCAATCCAAGACTTGATTGAATCCACCAAAAACCTGACATGACGATAACGAGTGTTTTTCAAAAACACAAATCCCTCCCTGTGTGTCTCTGAGCCGCAGCGACACGGCCTGATTCAGAGCGGGTCATTCTGCTGTTGGTTCTGGTGCTGCTGGAGAAAGCAGACTGCTCCATGTGTGGTGTCGCTGTGCCGCTGTCACGTCTGTTCCTTGATCTCTGCGTCACGGACCAATTTGATATTTGTGTGACAGAAACAATCATAAAATAAAAACACTTTATTGTCCGGCCGCGGCCGAAAAATCAAGAGGCAACGTTACAACGCTATAATCGATAATCGAGCGGCGAGCTACTGAAAAGCTGCCCGCGAGCTACCGGTAGCTCGCGATCGACGTGTTGGAGACCCCTGCTGTAGAACAAGCAGTCAGTGAGCTGAAGGACCTGCTGAAATCTGACTTAGAGTCTCTGCAGGACAAGAGGGACAAATACAAAGGAGTGGAGACAACATACAATGAAGTGATTCAAGTGTCCGAGAAGCAGCTGCTGTCCACAGAGAGGCAGATCAGAGCAGAGTTCATCAAGCTCCATCAGTTCCTGAAAGAGGAAGAGGAGTCCAGACTGGCAGCTCTGAGGGAGGAAGAGGAGCAGAAAGGGAAGACTATCAGCAGAGAGATGAAGAGCATTCAGGAGCACATCTCCTCTCTGTCACACAGTATCTCTGCTGTTGAAGAAGAGCTGCAGAAACACAACGTGCCCTTCCTCAGCAGTTATAAAGCCACTCAGAGCAGAGCCAGAGTCCAGAGCTCACTGTCAGACCCACAGCTGCTGCTCTCAGGATCGCTGACAGATGTGGCCAAACACCTGGGCAACCTGTCCTTCAGAGTCTGGGAGAAGATGAAGGACCAGGTCCACTTCAGTCCTGTCCTTCTGGACCCAAACACTGCACACAGCCGGCTCTATCTGTCTGATGATCTGACCAGTGTGAGACGTGGAGACAAACCTCAGCAGCTTCCTGATAATCCAGAGAGATTCAATAACAGTGTTACTGTTCTGGGCTCTGAGGGCTTCAGCTCAGGGAAACACAGCTGGGAGGTGGAGGTGGGAGATCATCCTGACTGGCTTATAGGTTACACTAAAGAGTCAGTTGACAGGAAGGGAGAGATACCAGGTGCCTCTCCAGAATATGGAATCTGGTGTTTATGGCATGGCGATGGAGAATACACTAATGGTGCTGGTGAGACTGTCAGAGTGGAGAAGAATCTCCAGAGGATCAGAGTCCAGCTGGACTATGACAGGGGGGAGGTGTCCTTCTACGACCCTGAACACATGACTCCCATCTGCAGTCACAGAGACACTTTCACTGAGAAACTCTTCCCATTGTTCGGTATTGGAGAAGCTGGTGATGCTAAAACTGCTGATATCAAAATCTGTGAGTGAGATTCCTCTGTGATGCTCAGGAGTGTTGGTTCAGACTTTATTCTGACTTCACTCTCCGTCTACATCTCTTTGGAACATTCAAGAAAATAATCAACAAATGAGATATTAATCTTTGCATGACATTTTTACCCAATATAATCAAAGAGTCAGTCAAAAACCAACAAAACAACTTGATTGATTATTGCTATAGTTTATTTTGTATCAAACTTGATTACAGTGTGTTTATAGTTTTCATTTAACTCACTGACATTTTATTAAAATCGGAAAATCATTTTAAAATATATTGAGGCATGATCGATGAATGTTCCATTTTTAATCCAAGAATCTTTAAATGGATGCATTTATTTTCTGTTTTTCTTTGTAATGGATGAAATGAGAATGTTTGATTAAGTTTTGTGTGAATTCTTGAAGAAATGTAAGAAGTCTGTATATCGTGCTGAAACTTCATGAAATCAACCAAACTCTTATGGCGCGTTTCCACTGCAGGCCTCGCTCGGCCTGGCTCGGTTTGGTTAGGCCTTATTAGGCCCGGCTCACTTTAATGCTGCGCTTCCATTACAGTTTAGGAACTGGGGTAGTTACTATAGTAACGCAGTGTAGGCGGAGCCGTGACGTCATCTTCAATGAGAGCCCCAGAAAAACAACACAGCCGTTAGCTCTTAGCACTCAGAGCTCACAGCTCCTCATATCTGTTCAGAAACTAGACACAAGTTAAACAAGTCCAAACCACAGACTGCCTGTGTCATGGAGAATACAGTCGTTGGTTTATTTATGTCTGTATAGGCCGTTGTTGTGAGTGTGGACGGTCGGAGCATATATAACGTTAGCTTAGCCAAGCTCCATTTAGAAAGCACTCATTTTAAAAGGTGTTTCTCTGCCGTCTGTCTGCAGACTTGTCAAAGCATTAATTCATGGTTTTTACTAACCGGTATCAGTATGTTGTTACTTCGGCATCATTTAGAAACGTGTATTACAATTAAATCACGGTCAAATATGTTCATCTTGTTGTAGTTGTAGCTCCCATGCCAGCGATTCTCTCTCTAGTTTAGCATGCTCAGCCCGACTCAGCCTGGTTGTTCCTGGCCCTAGAACCACGATTTTATGGGGCCAGAAAAACTGTGAATTATTTTGGACCCGCTAGCCGGTACTAGGCCAAGTGGAAACGCAACCAAAAACGGGCCCCGCACGGCTCGGCACGCTGAAAGCGAGCTACCCGCTGCAGTGGAAACGCACCATAACAAATTAAAGCTGTCAGTTCTCCTTTTATCTAGTTTCTAGTCAAACATCACGTTATAGCAGTATAAGTTATCAGTTTAACTTCTCTCTCACTCGACCTCTCCTACTCCCAACTCCATGTCTGTAGAAGAGCTGAGGCCTGTACTACGAAGCCGGATGTTCTCTTAGCGGCTAACTTCAGGGTAAACTCTGGTTTCCGGTCCTACGAAGCTGGTTCTCTTCTTAGCGGCTAGATCTCCATGGTAACTGATGCTGAGCGGCTAACCTGCTCCGGAGCAGGTTAGGTTGCAGGCTAAGAGCTCAACTCAGTGAGAGCACCGCCTGCTGACCAATCAGAGCTCAGTGTGCGGAGTTTAAAGCGATCAAGTCATATTACAGGAGAAAGGAAATACAGAAAAGCTGCCGTTGCAGGAAAGACGGCCGGCAACAATCACCGACTGTGTGAACGTGAACATGAATAGAATATCACCTCCATCTTCAGAGCAATCTGACTATTATAACATTAGCGTTAAGAAAGCTTACTGAAATATCTGCCACAACATCAGTAACCGGATCAGAGTAACATTAAGTACAGTCCGCGGCATATCACTTCATAATGTATCATATATCTCCTTATCTGAGTCAGCTGAGCCGTATCTGGCCGTGCAACACTCACAGTGTCACAGACTGGATGCAGAAGGATTCTTTTAAGCAACACATTAAGTTGAGGAAACACTCGAGTCAAATGTAATGAAAGTCAGATGGTGTCTTAGACGGGCAGTGATATCATAAACCTGTTAATGTACGCATTCAAACACTTGTTCTGTTACCAGCTGTATTCACCTTGCAGGTGCAGCTCTGTGGCTTTGATCCTGGATCAAGTGTTTAAGTCATGTTTAAAGTTTAACTTCTTCATATGTCTAATATTATAGCTGACTTTTCATTCAAGAAGTATGACGCTGCGCTGTCAGTACGCTTCTCCATGTTTGTGATTGGTCGAATGCTCCAAATACCACCCCTCTCATGTGAACGCCTAACTAGATAGGACACGGCTGGCTTGAGCGATCCACTTGATAACCCGCGTCGTAGTACAGTTTAGCGAGAGCGCGTATGTTTTGGATTAGGCCAACCGGCTAACTCAAACATATCCAGGTTATGTTGAACCAGCTTCGTAGTACAGGCTTCTGGTCTCTTGCCTGTGTTATTAAAGTGACTGTTTACCGAACCCTTTGTGTACATTGCTAAGCTAATTGTACCTGTCTCGAGGACACGCTTTGTTTAGGAGTGAGAAACCCTCTTTTTGTTTGAACCTTTTTCTTTTTGTTTACTGGTAAGAGTAGGTGAGAAGCCTGTACTTTGTTTCGTTTTGGTTAGACAAGTTTTAGAAAAACCTCTGTAAAGACGATTTGTGTTTGTTATGTTGGGATTTGTCTCACCTCTTTTTTTGAGTGCATTAAATCTCAAAGCTGATTTCCTGTGTCGTTGACAATTTCTTGGGAGTGGGGAGAGTGCAATTTTATTGCTGCGTCTCGGTTCCCCTAGACCTGGGCGTAACATACATTTCTAATGAACCTAAAGGTAATTATAGCTGTAAGTGTAGTATTTGTAGATATCTTGTGATTAAATAAGCAGCAGTTTAATTCAGAAATGTGTCTCTGAGGTTTTCTGTTTCTTCACGTACATCTGTCAAATAGCCATGTGACAAATTACAGAGAATATAAATGATGAAAGACAATTGTACAAAAATAAATAATCTTAATGATCTAATCTCTTCTTATTTAATGAATTGCATCCCTTCAAACATCTGTTTTAACCTTTACATTCATAGATGCCAAGCTCATGAAATCTGTTTCCTTGTGTGAAGTCATGTGACGGATGAACCTGCTGTAAACAAAGAAGCTCCCACCCTGATGAAGGACACTCAGCAGAAAACATGTGAGGGGTAAAGCATGGCATACTGGAGCTGTGCAACGTGTTTGATGGAGTTGTTTTGATTCTCTCTTAGAAACTGTCAGGAGTCACATTCACATTATCCAACTCCACTGCAGCATCATAACAAATACAAAGTAGCTTCAACATGAAAAAGAGTGATGCATTATTTATTCACTTTGATCATTTGTCTTCATTTGCTTCAAACCCAAATGATCCGGTTGTAGAAAAAGAAGTAAGTAGAAGTACCAGAGTGTAGGAATACTCTGTTACAGTAAAAGTCCTGCATTACAAATATCATGTATCAAGTAAAAGTAGAAAAGTATTAGCATCAAAATATACTTAAAGTAGCAAAAGCAAAAGTACTTATGATGCAGATTGGCCTATTTCGGGAGTAATATAACATATTTTGAATATAATTTTTGATGCAAAAATATGTTTATGCATGAAGTAATTTGTATTTACTTTAGTGTCGTTTGTGTATTTAGCTTAGTACAGTACTTGAGTAAATGTACTTAGTTACTTTACACCACTGGTAATATCAATGCAAAAACAAAATGTCACCTTAGCTCATGTCATTAGTCAGTGCATGGTCTGGTAAAGGAACATATACGATGGTGATGGGGAACTGCGATGTCCAACTCCTCTCCATATTTGAAATATGAAGTTGAAGTGTACGCTCTGACGCAGCTGCAGCATTCTGGTTGTGAAATACTTCATGTTGTTTGCATCAGTTCCAGTAACACGGTGGAGGGCGATTGTAGTGATGGGACTCTGCGTTGATGTAGCAGCTGGTTTCGGTCTGGATCTCTGGGATGTTGTGACCTCTGGAGTGGAGCTGCTGGGTGAAGATCTTCATGTTGACCCAGTGCTTTGACCCAGGAGAGCGGAGCAGCCGGTGTCAGCGGTCTCACCTGGATCCTCCTGAAGTGAAGCTGGAACCATAAAACAAGGAGGAGGTTCAGTGGAGACAGGTTTCATCAGGAGGGTTTCATGTTTCCTGTTGATGTTCTGCTGCTGATGCAAAGAGTTCACTGTATATGTGACGTTCGCGAACGATCCAATTCTTTTGAACGGCTCTTTGGTACGAACGAAGGGAACCGAGTCGTTCTTGGTGAGAGCCGTTCTTTTTATCGTTGGTTCACTGCCTGCCATAAATCCACTCACCTTTAAAGCAGGGGCGGTTCTAGGGGGGGCAGGGTGGGCCAGTTCCCCCCTAACACTGCCTTTGGACCCCCCTGTGGCCCCCCTGAAAATTTAAAAAAAGTTTATGATTAAACGATTTCTTGCCTGACGGAATAGGTGGAACTAACGATATTTGTAATTCTAGTCGGACCCATTAGAGAGAGCACACCTATCTATTTCATATAGTTGTACAAAATAAAGTAAGAAATCATTCCAATGTGTACTATAAGACAGAAAGTTAAAAACAGTTTAAAAGGGGAGTGATTAGTAAAATATGCATAAATAAAAAGAAAGAATGCTAACTAGGTAACATAAGATAGGAATAAACAAGTTTAAATGATTTTTTATTGGTTGTAATCATATTCCAAAGATGTTTGGATTATTGAAAAGTATGCAGCTCCCTTTCATCTGAGTGTTGAGAGCTGTGTCCATAAATTCATTTTGTGCTCAAAGTGAACCAGATTGATGCATTTAACTTCAACATTTAAAAAAGATCTTCCCGGTGGTGCATGCCCCCAGACCCCCCTAGAGGATGTGAGGTCCCCCCTGGTGGATGTGAGCCCCCCCCCTAGAGGAGGTGAGGTCCTCCCTAGAGGAGGTGAGGTCCACCCCCCAAATAAAGCAGGTTAAAATAATTACATTTCATACATGTTCTTTTAGTAAGCACTGAAAACAGGTCCCACAGACCCAAACAGCACACAACGTTTAAAGGTAAGCATATAATAATGTTAAAATGTGCTAAATATATACACTGCAAAAAACAACAAAAGAGGACTAAAAGTAGCTCACGACTTGTTTTATATTTTGAAAGTAGCTCTCATCCTGAAAAAGGTTGGAGACCCCTGCATTAGAGCGTCAAAACTGTAACTATAAGTATCTGAAATAAATATGTGTAATGAAACAAATACCAATAACTGTATTGCATTGTTTTCTTATGCGCAATTACTTCATACTGTCTTTTTCGTCCTGTATTTATTGGGCCCCCCTCAGAAAATAACTGGCCCCAGCCTGGCCCCCCCCCCCCCCAGTCAAATTGGTCTAGAACCGCCACTGCTTTAAAGGAACTTGCTTTCCTGAATGCACATTTTCCATAGATGATGGCATAACGCATGCTGCTTGAGTAGTAGTTTGGCTGGCTGAGAGATTAAGCAAGTTATACATTTTCTGTGAGTAAAAGTAGATTTCTGGCAAAACAGTCAATCATTATCCTGGTGATTATTTCGCAGATAAACCTATTAACCCCGCCCCCTTAAAAAAAATAAGATCCGGCTCCCTTCAAAAAGCCGTAATTCCCATCACTACGAACATCTTTTTATTTTATATTTTAATATTTGTTTTTCATTTGTTCATATATGTATTTTGAGACGTCACAGTGGGCGTGTCTCCCTGCAGCTCTGCGTCACGCGGCACAGGTGCCTTCTTTCTTCTCTGCAGGAGAAACGGTCATGGCTTCGGGTTTCTGTGAGGATTGCTCCAGACTTCTGGAAGAATTCAACTTCCATCTGAGGAAAGTCTGCAGAGAGTTTGAGCAGAAAATAAAACCCATCTTCAGGGAGCTGTGTGAGTGCACGTGCTTCAGTGTCTCACCTGAGAGCAGTTACCTGAGGAGGAAGAGGAGGAAGAGGAGTCTCTCTCTCTCTCTGAACGGTAAGAACACTTTGTCCGTGGATTGTCTTTGTTCTGGACGACAAACACGCCTTTAGTGCTGCAATGTCCCCAAGTGCATTTACTGTAGATACTTGATATTAGATCAGATATACTTTTTTAAATCCAAATCTTGGGAACGTTTTCTTTGTTATAGCATGTAAACAGGCATTGCACACTAAATACACACATACGATAGAAAGATAGAGAACAATGTAGAAATGCACAATGTAAAAATATACAACAGTCCGAAAACACTATAGTTATCTACTCGCTAAAGCAACTGTAGTCAGGGAGGCAAACTCATCAGGTATGAAAAAGGTGACAAGGATCCGACCCCACGGGATATCGGCTTTAAAATGAGGAATAACAGGATTTTAGCAGTCAGAACAACTAAAGCAGCAGGTAGTAATAACAGAAACGCCAAAGAGTCACATCTAGTAGAAATATATAAAAGCATTTATTTTAATTGTGTAGCAGTCATTTTATAATTTTGGCAGCACTGTTGAGCATTTTGAAAATTTAAAGTAACTAAGTTCATAAACTCAAGTACTATACTTGGCTACAATTTTTAGATACTTGTACTTTATTTAAGTATTTCAATGTTTTGCTACTTTGTACTTCTACTCTACAGTTCAGAGGTACATGGTGTACTTCTACTCCTCTACAGTTCAGAGGTACATGGTGTACTTCTACTCCTCTACAGTTCAGAGGTACATGGTGTACTTCTACTCCACTACAGTTCAGAGGTACATGGTGTACTTCTACTCCTCTACAGTTCAGAGGTACATGGTGTACTTCTACCCCTCTACAGTTCAGAGGTACATGGTGTACTTCTACTCCTCTACAGTTCAGAGGTACATGGTGTACTTCTACTCCACTACAGTTCAGAGGTACATGGTGTACTTCTACTCCTCTACAGTTCAGAGGTACATGGTGTACTTCTACTCCTCTACAGTTCAGAGGTACATGGTGTACTTCTACTCCTCTACAGTTCAGAGGTACATGGTGTACTTCTACTCCTCTACAGTTCAGAGGTACATGGTGTACTTCTACTCCTCTACAGTTCAGAGGTACATGGTGTACTTCTACTCCACTACAGTTCAGAGGTACATGGTGTACTTCTACTCCTCTACAGTTCAGAGGTACATGGTGTACTTCTACTCCACTACAGTTCAGAGGTACATGGTGTACTTCTACTCACTACAGTTCAGAGGTACATGGTGTACTTCTACTCCTCTACAGTTCAGAGGTACATGGTGTACTTCTACTCCACTACAGTTCAGAGGTACATGGTGTACTTCTACTCCTCTACAGTTCAGAGGTACATGGTGTACTTCTACTGCTCTACAGTTCAGAGGTACATGGTGTACTTCTACTCCACTACAGTTCAGAGGTACATGGTGTTCTTCTACTCCTCTACAGTTCAGAGGTACATGGTGTACTTCTACTGCTCTACAGTTCAGAGGTACATGGTGTACTTCTACTCCACTACAGTTCAGAGGTACATGGTGTACTTCTACTCCTCTACAGTTCAGAGGTACATGGTGTACTTCTACTCCTCTACAGTTCAGAGGTACATGGTGTACTTCTACTGCTCTACAGTTCAGAGGTACATGGTGTACTTCTACTCCTCTACAGTTCAGAGGTACATGGTGTACTTCTACTCCACTACAGTTCAGAGGTACATGGTGTTCTTCTACTCCTCTACAGTTCAGAGGTACATGGTGTACTTCTACTGCTCTACAGTTCAGAGGTACATGGTGTACTTCTACTCCACTACAGTTCAGAGGTACATGGTGTACTTCTACTCCTCTACAGTTCAGAGGTACATGGTGTACTTCTACTCCACTACATGTATTTAATACCTTTAGTTACTTCTCAGATCTGGATGAATGATGTGAAATCTAATCAAGTGTTGAATCAGACTTTAGTTCCACCTGGAGTAAATCCACCAGCTACCCTGCAGTCTCCAAAGCCATTCAGACTAGCTGCACCTTCACCAGCTACCCTGCAGTCTACAAAGTCATTCAGACTAGCTGCACCTTCACCAGCTACCCTGCAGTCTACAAAGCCATTCAGACTAGATGCACCTTCACCAGCTACCCTGCAGTCTACAAAGCCATTCAGACTAGCTGCACCTTCACCAGCTACCCTGCAGTCTACAAAGCCATTCAGACTAGCTGCTCCTTCACCAGCTACCCTGCAGTCTACAAAGCCATTCAGACTAGCTGCACCTTCACCAGCTACCCTGCAGTCTACAAAGCCATTCAGACTAGCTGCTCCTTCACCAGCTACCCTGCAGTCTACAAAGTCATTCAGACTAGCTGCACCTTCACCAGCTACCCTGCAGTCTACAAAGCCATTCAGACTAGCTGCACCTTCACCAGCTACCCTGCAGTCTACAAAGCCATTCAGACTAGCTGCACCTTCACCAGCTACCCTGCAGTCTACAAAGCCATTCAGACTAGCTGCACCTTCACCAGCTACCCTGCAGTCTACAAAGCCATTCAGACTAGCTGCTCCTTCACCAGCTACCCTGCAGTCTACAAAGCCATTCAGACTAGCTGCTCCTTCACCAGCTACCCTGCAGTCTACAAAGCCATTCAGACTAGCTGCACCTTCACCAGCTACCCTGCAGTCTACAAAGTACTTCAGACTAGCTGCACCTTCACCAGCTTTGAGAACACTTTCATGATCAATCATTATAAAACATATCATATATATTATTCTGAAATGGACCAATCTGCACAACGAATACTTTTACTGTCTTTCACTATATTTTGATGAGAATACTTTTATACTTTCACTTGAGGAACATTTTGAATACAGGACTTTTACTGTAACAGAGTATTCCTACACTCTGAGTACTTCTACTTTTACTCAAGTACAAGATCTGAGTACTTCTACTTTTACTACAATATCTGAGTACTTCTACTTGTACTCAAGTACAAGATCTGAGTACTTCTACTTTTACTACAATATCTCAGTACTTCTACTTTTACTCAAGTACAAGATCTGAGTACTTCTACTTGGACTCAAGTACAAGATCTGAGTACTTCTACTTTTACTACAATATCTGAGTACTTCTACTTTTACTCAAGTACAAGATCTGAGTACTTCTACTTTTACTCAAGTACAAGATCTGAGTACTTCTACTTTTACTACAATATCTGAGTACTTCTACTTTTATTCAAGTACAAGATCTGAGTACTTCTACTTTTACTCAAGTACAAGATCTGAGTACTTCTACTTTTACTCAAGAACAAGATCTGAGTACTTCTACTTGTACTCAAGTACAAGATCTGAGTACTTCTACTTTTACTACAATATCTGAGTACTTCTACTTTTACTCAAGTACAAGATCTGAGTACTTCTACTTTTACTCAAGAACAAGACCTGAGTACTTGTACTTTTATTAAGTACAAGATCTGAGTACTTCTACTTTTACTCTAGCACAAGATCTATACTTATAACACCTCTGTTTATATCCTATGAAAAAAACTATTAGAAAACGAAGGCTAAAGCTAACGTTAGCAGATAGTGACAATGTATTCCTTAAATAATATTGCGACAGAAAGACGTTTCAGTTCACATCACGCTCTGCTCTGAACACCTGAACGGCCCGCTCTAACAGCTGTTCACCAGCGGCTCAGTCTGTGCCACAGTGACTCCGCACAGTTAACGAACGCACCGTAGCTAATGTAGCTGACCCTCATCCCGGAGCAGCAGAGTTCAGCCGACAGGCAGGAAGACTCGAGCACACAGCTCGCGCTTCATATATTAAAAAATAACACCATGCGCGTCATGATGGCACATAACAGCTCGCGACCGCAGATTATTTCGGCGATTAGATAAAATGTAAATTATATTTGACGCAACTTTAGTTACATTTCCATGACTTTTCCCAAACTTTGGGAAAAATATTGTTTTCCATAACTTTTCCAGGGCCTGGAATTTGCATTTTGAATTTCCATGACTTTTCCAGGTTTTCAATGACCGTACGAATCCTGAATCTGGTTTCTGTGCTGGATAAAAGAAATCATGAGTTCTGTGATTTCATGTAACAGGTTTTCAAATAGCAACACGTAGGTCTCTACTGTGCACGTGGTCTCAGATTATAACCTGGTTTCTCTGAGAGCAGGTAAACACACTGATGGGACTTGAACTCTGTGTGTCTGACCGTCTGGCTGCTGAGGAAGCTGAGCAGAGGAACCACCAGCTGGGCATCGAAGGGTGGATCCGGATCCTCCTGCTGATCAGCCTCACAGAGTTGTGCTATCAGTCTCTGGATGACTCTGTGATGTTGATCTCCACCGTGAGCTGAACACTGTGCAGCCAGCCAGCCGTCAGCACCTGCAGCATCTGAGACACAAGACCAGGTGGTTACAGGAAGCCCAATATGCTTATACCAAGTCAGTACTGAGAGATAAATGCAGTGAAGGACAACTTATTCATCACAATTACAATATATTAGCAGCTGAAACAGTTTGTTAGGCAAATTAACATCACATGAATCTTTCTGTACCGAATTGTGACAATAAACCACACAATCTTGACCAAATAATCTAGTTAACAAAAATATCCTGATATTAACTTCAAACTATTTATAAAGTGATGCAAGTTGTTGTGAGTCAGTAGCCCTGGCTCTAACATTGCACTGTTTGATGTATAAAAAAACATAGACTGTAAATAAAGGTGGGTGAAGCATTTCCACTACCTCGCACTAAATGAAGCCAAAACACCTGGATACGAGCACTGCCATTTGGAGCAAGAGTGCACAGTATTGTCATGGACATTTGAGTAAAAGGTAGGCTGCATTAATGGAGAGTTGTTTTCAGGCAGAAAACAGTCACACAGTCTTTATGCAGTGTTGTACCTGTTGGTGGTCTGCTGACAGCCGTGGAGTTGCGGTCCTCTGGGACACTCAGGTCTGTCTTCAGGCTCTCTGTGGAAAAAATGTATCTCCTTTTGAACAACAACGTAATGGACATACGTAATCTGTCATAGCCTTTTATTACAACTTTTCTCAAGGAAACACTTTGAAAGCTCTTGACGGATGAGGCCCATTCATCTTATGTTATTAACACATCATTAATTCCCACTTTTGCCTATACTTACTGTTGGGGTGTGTGGCCATCTTCTCTGAGCCACTCAGCCTCTGCAGGTTCTTTTGGTATTTGACCATCTGATTCAAGAAGTTCTGGTCCTGGTTTCTATGTGTCGCCATGTGAGCAGGTTTGTCCTTTTTAGCTGCTGTCGGCCTGGTTCTACTCTGGGACTCCTGCAGAATATATACCGTCTGCTGCTGAGGAAGTGCCTGATCCTCAGACTTCTCTAAAGGAAGTAAACCTGTGAATCTCCCTGGAGGCCTCGGAGCCGGTCGACACAGATTCCTCTCTTTTGTTTTCCTCGGTTTCAGGACTCCACTGGGCTTGAATAGCTGCTGGAAGTCGGCCTGGTTGTAGGAGGTTTTGCCTGGTGTTAGGTCTTCCAGTGTGTCCGGGGAGAAACTGAGGCCAGTGGCAGCTTCAGTGATCAGTTTCTGGAAGAGACGCTGAGATCTCTTCAGCTGGATGGAGCCACGACAGGAATCCATTACACCTGATCCAGATCCACAGAGACAGAACATGGTATGATCTTTAGATGATCACCATGTGCTGATTACTAGGGAAATAAGGGTGTAATAATGATTGTTTCAGATCTTGTACAAGAGTAAAAGTAGAAGTACTCAAAGCTTGTACTTGAGTAAAAGTAGAAGTACCAGAGAGTAGGAATACTCTGTTACAGTAAAAGTCCTGCATTCAAAATGTTCCTCAAGTAAAAGTAGAAAAGTATCATCATCAAAATATAGTGAAAGTAGCGACAGTAAAAGTAGTCGTTGTGCAGATTGGTCCATTTCAGAATAATATATCTGATATGTTTTATAATGATTGATCATGAAAGTGTTCTCAGAGCTGGTGAAGGTGCAGCTAGTCTGAATGACTTTGTAGACTGCAGGGTAGCTGGTGAAGGAGCAGCTAGTCTGAATGGCTTTGTAGACTGCAGGGTAGCTGGTGAAGGAGCAGCTAGTCTGAATGACTTTGTAGACTGCAGGGTAGCTGGTGAAGGTGCAGCTAGTCTGAATGACTTTGTAGACTGCAGGGTAGCTGGTGAAGGAGCAGCTAGTCTGAATGGCTTTGTAGACTGCAGGGTAGCTGGTGAAGGTGCAGCTAGTCTGAATGGCTTTGTAGACTGCAGGGTAGCTGGTGAAGGAGCAGCTAGTCTGAATGACTTTGTAGACTGCAGGGTAGCTGGTGAAGGTGCAGCTAGTCTGAATGGCTTTGTAGACTGCAGGGTAGCTGGTGAAGGAGCAGCTAGTCTGAATGACTTTGTAGACTGCAGGGTAGCTGGTGAAGGAGCAGCTAGTCTGAATGACTTTGTAGACTGCAGGGTAGCTGGTGAATTTACTCCAGGTGGAACTAAAGTCTGATTCAACACTTGATTAGATTTCACATCATTCATCCAGATCTGAGAAGTAACTAAAGGTATTAATACACGTAGTGGAGTAAAAGTACACAATTTACCTCTGAATTGTAGTGGGGTAGAAGTAGAAAGTAGCGTTCAATGGAAATACTCAAGTAAAGTTGTACCTCAAAATTGTACTTACTGTAAGTAGGGGAGAAGGGGGTACGTTGAGCCAGTGGGTAAGTTGAACCACCCCCTGTAACCAGGCAACGCCTTATAGTTGTAATCAAGTGACCAGAAATTATGCAAGCTCCTCCCATTTCTCATTGCCTGTGAAAGAGAGATGCTCATTGTGGTCTGGTAAACATTTTTACAAAAAAACGTTTTTTGCTTGTCAAAGTAAATGTTCTAGATGTCAGCTATATCGGCTGTCATGTCAAAAAAAAAGTATCCAGGTTTAAACACATATTGTATATGTTGATGTGTTGGCAGCGTATTAAACCATGTGAATCATTAAGCTAAAGATGACTCTGAATTTTAATGCTAGGCTATTTTTTCTAAAATGGTGGCTATGGGGTAAAGTGAACCACGGGCCTTGGGGTAAGTTGAGACAGTTTTTCAACGGAGAAATGAATGAAAGTAGGCCAAGTTGATAATAAGAGCTCATTGTAGGCTACATTTCAAGTTGAATTTACCCTGTGTTTGATTGGTAAGATGTATGAAATTGTATCACCATTTGTATGATTACTTTTCCTTTTAACATGTTAAAAAAATCAATCAATTCAATCGAAATTTATATAAAAAATATTTGAAAAACTAAGCTTGTATTTGGTTTGTTATTTATTGTTTATAGTTACCTTTAAGATTTGTTGTAGGTATGCCCAGGTTTGAACCGTGGTTCAATTTACCCCCTGACCTAGCCACAAGACTTTTTTTTTTAAAGAAGTAATATTTTCACTGCCCTTGATCAAATATTAACTATTATCATTGCCATTGATAGGAGACATCCTGAATTATATGTGTGTGTTTTCATTATACTATGTGTCATTTCTCCTTGCTTAGAGGACAGCATAACTAAAAAATGTCTCAACTTACCCCACTCTCCCCTACTACTTTTCTACTCAGTTTATCACTTAGATTTGGTCCACATCGACACATTACAATACTAAAAGCTATTCCACGTATAAAACAGGGGGAAATAATAATATAATATTGTGAAAATAAAATTGCATAACTTTTAGTACTTTTACATATTGTACATTTAGCTGATAATATTTCTGTAGTTTGTTATTCTGAAATGGGTCAGATTGTAGCCTACTTTAATTTATCCTGATACTTTTTTACTTTTAGTTAAGTCGTATTTTTGAAATCAGGATTTAAATACTTTGTGGAGTATTTTAAGACCAAAGTATTTGTATTTATACTTAAGTAAAGAACACTGCTTCCCAGAGGATACATCTTCCGGCTTTAGTTAATCTGAGCAAAGACTGCAAACTAACTTCCGGAAAACTTAAATACACGTTTTCCTTGTTTTTGTTTAAGTCCTTACTTTTTAAACGAGTTGACCTGTCGCCATTTTGAAACTTCGCTTCGTCCTTATCTTCCCGGAGGAGAGCTTATTTTTGAAGATGTCAGTCTCTGTTCTGACTGACAGTGATGAGTGTCAGGGGAGAATATATCAGAAACACCTGAGGCCTTCAACTAGAACAAAACAATCCCAGGTAACCAAGAAACTAACGAAATACAAACCAGATTTACCTGGTTACTAGGGGACAGACCAAAGTCGTCACAGCAACAGCTGCAATGGCTGTAGTAGCATACACAACAGTTACCATTAAAATATCAGATTGACAGTAAATATATATAGAAATAAACATGCATATCTAATACAATTATACACTATTGACTCTTATTTATCGGGCTGTGATTGGGGGTGACTTAGCTTGAGCCCTCCAAGTGCTTACGGCTATATCACTACTAATAAAGAGACAATTTAACCCAGTATAATTCGAATTTTTAATATGCGTTTACACTATAGTAGGCTATATTGTATAAATATACACACTGTTTTGCTCGCATTCGTGTCCTCCCTACGCTGTGTATTTTACATGATAGATATATACTTTATAGATAGATATATCGCCTACTTTATTAATCCCAAATTGGGAAATTCTAAATTTAGGATAACAGTAGTTAATGAAATAAAGCTCATTGTGTTTATCCTATGCCGAATTATGCAGTTTACACTCTGGATTAAGAAAGCACTGTTTTAATATTTGTGGCGGTGAGAACTTTTTATAAAAAAGAGAAACAAATGTAAAAAATTAGATTTTATTAATGGACTTTGGTTTGGCGATTCCCGACCACACAGTATTACTGCATGTTTTGTGGATGTATTGCTGTTGAAACAATGCATAATGCACATGAACTACAGTTGAATATTTATTGCACGTTTCAGAGTGGCCTTTTAGTGTGGCCAGCCTAAGGCACTCCTGTGCAATAATCATGCTGTCTAATCAGCATCTTGATATGCCACGCCTGTGAGGTGGGATGGATTCTCTCACCAAAGGAGAAGTGCTCACTATCACACATTCTTTCCGATTTGTGAACAATATTTGAGAGAAATGGTTATTTTGTGTTTATAGAAAATGTTTTAGATCTTTGAGTTCATCTCATGAGAAATGGGAGCAAAAACAAAAGTGTTGCGTTTATATTTTTGTTCAGTGTAATATGCGCGAACGTTACAAGACAACACATTGGCATTCATCTATATTACATTATAACCAGTGTTGGGCAAGTTACTTCCAAAATGTAATATATTACATATGACTTATTACTCTCTTTTGAAAGTAATAAGTTACATTACAAAATTACTGTCTCTGAAATGTAATGAGTTACACTACTTTAGTTACTTTTTTAAGTTACTTTCACCAAAATAACCGCAAAAGAATTTTAAATGCTAACATGTAGTTTAGAGCAGCTCATTATACATCCAGTGAAGGGCGATGTGGTAGCATAACAACTGTGTAGGCCCTTGAGGCTACTAACAACTTGTATTACACGGCTTAGTTGAATACTCCATTCTGATTGTAAATTCTTAACATGTGACACGTTGTTAATCCAGCAGCACAGACCGCTGTCAATGACTATAATGAAGGTTGCTAAGGAGGATCCAGAAAGAGAAAGGAAAAGAGGTTAAAAGACGGAGCGCTGGACGTCAGATAAATCACCAGAAGAAGGCAGACAGGAAGTAAACACTAACAGGACACAGAATGGGCTCTGTAGTGTGTTTAGTATATGGCCGTGTACAGGCCCGGTTCCAGAACCAAATGACTCAGGGTGCCTCTGAGATTACAGGGGGTGCCTCTGAGATTACAGGGGGCGCAGCAGTAGCAGGTTTACATGAGCAATAGTGGCAACAGCAATGAAGAATAGCATTGATGGTCCCAATGAACAGATTATGGCATTTGTTATGTTTTGAAACCAAGCAAGTGAGAACATTTCAATTGAGTTAAAAGTGCAATCCTGAAATATGTCATATAGTCCAAAGTGGACTGTGGCAAAGAAAAGCACAAAAGCTTCAAAGCTACTGATAAAGGAAATGAGAACATATTGTAAATCAAGGCAAATATGATTTGAACCAGCTCATGGTTTGAAATGGCAAACATTGAAAAGCAAAAGTATTATTAAAACCATGTACTACATCATCACCTTGGTCCCATCATATTCTCTGGGAAGAGAATATTTACTGTGCTTGAAAACTGGATCACATCTTCCTGTGAGGTTGACTTTGTGACCTGGAGAACATTTCAGCTGCAACATCAGCTTGTTGATAAGCTTGGGATATGAGATCTTTTTGTAGCCATTCGTGGTGAAGGCATCTGTGCTATTGTATGCATTATGTTTGACCCAACATTTCTACAGGCATGGCAGAATATGGCTCTATTTTCACATGAATATTCCATTGTCTATTTATATACCACACGCTGCAAAATGACCGCCTAACCCCACTGTACAGGCGGGTACTTGTTTAGATATACCTGGGCAGGCTCTGTTTTGCCGTGGTATCCTGGCACCTGCGGGCCGCAGAGGGGCGGCGTAGTTTGGGGAGACGAAGAGTGCTGCTCCCGGGGTTGAGGGCGGCGAGTCAGGCGGGAGTAAGCTAGTGTCCACAACGGAGGGTAACGTGATGTCCCCATCTGACCTGTTGCTACTGTCTGCAGTAGATGCAGTGTTGCTGGCGTTTAGTGATGGTTGCTTTAACCATTTTCGTATAAATGATTATCCACAGATGTGTGTCACTGCTGTGGAAGCACTTTGGAAATGATGCACGCGCAGCGGAGCAGGTCACGCGCACCTGACACAATTTGTTGTTTGTATTTTTCGCTCCGTTCTCTTTTTTGAATAGAGGGTGCATAACATTCAACTGCCCCGAAGATCCAGACGCGAAGCCTGAAGGGTAAACACCAGGTTTACTAATCTACCCGCACCATTTGTCTGGTGTCGGAATGTCTCGCTATGTTAGTACATTCTTAAAAAACAAAACACCATTTAATTTCGGGTTAAAATGTGTTGTAACTGCGTTACTGAGCATTGTAACGGGTAATATATTACCCACATTTCATTAGTAATGCGTTACATTACTTCGTTACAGCAAAAAGTAATATATTACTGTAACTCCGTTACTTTTGTAACGCGTTACACCCAACACTGCTTAGTACCCCCATGGAACTAAGTACAGATCGCGTTCACACCGCAATAAGTTCCCTGAGGGAGGATTAGGCAAATGAGCAGCTGACGTCACTTCTTCTTCTTCTGCTTTGGGTTTACTGGCAGGCCGCAAACCACTTCACGGCGTATACTGCCACCCGGAGTCCCCGGCCGGAAGTCCCCGGAGTTTGGGAAGGCTTCAGTAGAAGCTGCTGGGAGTGCCTTCCGAGTAAATCGCCAGAACGCCGACACCTCCTCATCTCCACCGCTCCCATGTTTTCTTTTGTGTTGCCATAAGTTAGTCTCTCTGTGCTGGTGCACGGGGCTAATGCTAATAATGCTAATAATGCTAATGCCAGCAAATACAATGCCGACTTCACAAAACTTTTCAGAGTTTTACGGGGTGTGGTTTGCAATTCGCCCAGCCAATAGAAATTGGTACTTTTTTGGTACCACCTCTCTAGCAGGCACTAAAATGGGGGTAAAAGTTCCCGGCACTAAGTACTCTTTTTGGTGTGAACGCAACATAAGGGGTACTAACGGAACTAAACGGGAAAAGTACTGGCAAAAGTGCTCCAGTGTGAACGCGCCTAATGAGGCCTTAGAATAACTCTAAAGAAATCATATCTTCAAGGTATTCAGAGAATACCCTGGAACACTCAGATAAAACAAACACAAAATCGATTTAATTATGTTAAACAACCAATCAGATATTGTTCTGGGTCTCTGGGTACAATATCCTTCAACAAGGTATTCTATATCCTTGATAGAATGCCCTCACACTGAGTGAGAGCGTACGTTTGGATTGACAGTTTGATCAACCAATCATATATTGATTTGTAGGCAATGGGCGTGTGGGTTGCGCTGGAGCAGTGTTTCTCAAAGCGCCCCCTAGTGGTCCATGAGTATATTGATATGACATTTATTAATTAATTTAAGTTTTCCGCACTCTCGTGGTAATATCTCCGCAATGGAGCAAGCTTAAGTTCCACTTTCGATTGCATGCTATAGCCCAGCGCCACACCTTCGTCAAACATGTTGCCACTTGTTTGTACCATTTTCAGGCGATTTGTAATCTGCTCTAGAAAAACGATGTGTTTTTGAGGATTTCAAGAAGCATATAAAACAAACAAATGTCGCGTTCACACCAAAAAGAGCCGGAACAAAAATGTGTTCATCAAGTTCATGAGAACCTTTTTACCCCCTTTTCCGTCCCTGCTAGAGAGCAGGTACTTTCGTGGGAGAAAAAGGTTCTTATGTCTGATTGGCTGGGCGGATTGCAAACCACGCCCCCGTAAAACTCCCAAAAAGTGTTGCGAAGCCGCCATTTTATTATTTCTCGCATTGGCATTATTAGCATTAGCATTAGCCCAGCGCAAAAACGCAGAGAGACTAACTTATGGCAACACAAAAGAAAACATGGGAGCGGTGGAGATGAGGAGGTGTCGGCGTTCTGGCGATTCACTCTGAAGGCCTTCCCCAACTCCGGGGACTTCCGGCCGGGGACTCCGGGTGACAGTATACGCCGTGAAGTGGTTTGCGGCCTGCCAGTAAACCCAAAGCAGAAGAAGAAGAAGTGACGTCAGCGGCTTCATTTGCCTAATCCTCCTTCAGGGACTTATTCCGGTGTGAACGCGATCTGTACTTAGTTCATGAGAACTAAAGAGTTCTTAGTACCCCCGGGTACAAAATAAAGTTATGCATAAACAAACAAAGGCGGAACAAATTTACATATGAAAAGAATATATCATTTTGGTGAAGTTCACAATAACAGAAAATAAAGATTTTCAAGTATACAAATAGCCAAAATAAAAAAGTAATAGAATAGCAATTGTATATGGGATGTGTCCCCCCAATGTATATGGCGAATTCGGCTCTGGGGGGGAGGCAAGGTGGCATGTGTGGGTGAAATGGTGAAGATCGTGTGAGTTTGGAGGTCAACATGCACGCGTGAGTACACCCCTCAACCTCGAGGGACGTAAGAAAAAAATTCAATACCACCACCTCGTAAAAATTCAGTAAATCAAGATCTTCATATCCAGAGTATGAAAGTACGTTTCAAATGTCAAAGTTCCCATCAATCAACACTTTAATCTCAGTGGGGATGTTGTGGGTTGGAGTAAAAACGATTAACTGCAACATATTATCGTTAAGAGTTAGTTTGTTGGAAGCCGTGGTGTAAAGTAGCCCACATTTACTCAAGTTCTGTATTTAAGTACAATTTGAGGTACTTGTACTTGCACCCTTCCCCTGCAGTATACAAAGTCATTCAAACTAGCTGCACCTTTACCAGCTTTGAGAACACTTTCATGATCCATCCATCTTCTCCCGCTTATCCGTGGTCGGGTCTCGGGGGTCTCGTTCCAGCAGAGAGCCCCAAACGTTCCTTTCCCCTCATCAACCAGCTCTGACTGGGGGGTCCCAAGGCGCTCCCAGGCCAGCGAAGAGAGATAATCCCTCCACCTGGTCCTAGGTCTACCCCTTGGTCTCTTCCCAGCTGGACGTGCCTGGAACACCTTCCTAGGGAGGCGCCCAGTTGGCATCCTAACTAGGTGCCCGAACCACCTCAACTGGCTCCTTTCGGCGCAACGCTTTCATGATCAATCATTATAAAACATAATAGATATTATTCTGAAATGGACCAATCTGCACAGTGACTACTTTTACTATCTCTACTTTCACTATATTTTGATGAGAATACTTTTCTACTTTCACTTGAGGAACATTTTGAATGCAGGACTTTTACTGTGAGAGAGAATTCCTACACTCTGAGTACGTCTACTTTTACTCAAGTACAAGATCTGAGTACTTCTACTTTTACTCAAGAACAAGATCTGAGTACTTTTACTCAAGTACAAGATCTGAGTACTTCTACTTTTACTCAAGTACTATATCTGAGTACTTCTACTTTTACTCAAGTACAAGACCAGAGTACTTCTACTTTCACTACAAGTACAAGATCTGAGTACTTCTACTTTTACTCAAGAACAAGATCTGAGTACTTCTACTTTTACTCAAGTACAAGATCTGATTACTTCTACTTTTACTCAAGTACTATATCTGAGTACTTCTACTTTTACTCAAGTACAAGACCAGAGTACTTCTACTTTCACTACAAGTACAAGATCTGAGTACTTCTACTTTTACTCAAGTACAAGATCTGATTACTTCTACTTTTACTCAAGTACCAGATCTGAATACTTCTACCTCTGCTCATGCGTCATAATTACCCGATTTGTTCGGCGGGAAGTGAACTCCCGCAGCGTGAAACTACATTACCCAGAATACATTGCGCCGGAAGGGTCCAGTCAGAATCTAAACGGTTAACAGAGCAGCTGAGCTTCAGAAAGTCCCGAAAACGCCTCAAAATACCGGAATAACTCAACTCGGTTTACGTTCCCCGGGATTGTAAGACTGTTATGAAGCTACCGGACCGGTGAGGCAGGGTTTTAACCGGAACCTCTCCGTGTGAGCCATGGATTCACCGGCTTGTGTCGGTTAGCGTTAGCATGCTAGGCTAAGCTAACGCGTTGCTAAAGGACTTTCAGACTGTTGTTGTTTCAGAGTCCGGTTTATCTCCAGGTATGTTTACACATCACAGGACTGTTCACTTGTATACACCGTCATGTTCATGAGAGTCTAATCTAATACATCACATCACACTGTATACAAATGATATGAATCACACACACACACACTTTAGCTTTCCATCACATCTGCTCAGAAAACATGAAATCATATTACATTTCTCTTCATTATTCCTCCATAAAGGCTGATAATCAGACGTCTGTAGTGTGTATCCCTACAGGACAGTATGTTATAGACATATTGAACCTGGGCTGGAGGTACATTTAGTCAATAGCTGTTCAATAAACACAATATCAGGGTCTATTTCATCTAAAACTAATAATAAACTCAGGTTAGTTGTTGCAATGTAACACTCTGAAGGTATGATCACTGCATGAAGGGAACAAACCTTAGTATGCTTTCTTATTATTTCCATCCACATGTTAATGTAGGTACAGTACTCACTCACATTTTGAATACAATTGTACTTATAACAGAGTATTTCTACACTCTGGTACTTCTACTTAAATACAAGATCTGAGTACTTTTACAATCTGAGTACTTTTACTTAAATACAAGATCTGAGTACTTCTACTTTTACCTAAATACAAGATCTGAGTACTTCTACTTTTACTTAAATTCAAGATCTGAGTACTTCTACTTTTACTCAAGTACAAGATCTGAGTACTTCTACTTTTACTTAAATACAAGATCTGAGTACTTTTACTCAAGTACAAGATCTGACTACTTTTACTTTTACTACAAGACCTGAGTACTTTTACTTAAGTAAAAGTGTAAAGTAAAGTGTGTTTGAGCACTCGGAAAAGCGCTATAAAAATGGAATGTATTATTTAGCAAGGCAAATTTATTTATAGAGCACTTTTCAACATAAGGCAATTCAAAGTGCTTTACAGAAATGAAAGACATTAAGAGCATTAAACACAGGGGCGGCGGGTGCTGTAGGCTAGGGAAGGCTAAGCCTTCCCAAATATTTGTGTCACTGCATCCTGGTAAAATACTAATATAATGTCTGTGTCTTTGACATTAGCGCTGCTATGCAGCCACCTGTGCCCTGTACTACGAAGCCAGTTCAACAGACCCTGGATATGTTTGAGTAACAAACTAACTAACAACAACAAACTAACAAACGAGATCTCGCTAAGCGGTCCTACGACGCTGGTTATCAACTCGGTAAATCAAGCCAGGGATTCTCTCTCCAGCTGAGAGCGCGTTCACGTGAAAGGGGCGGGGTTAGCTACATTTGACCAATCACAAACAGGGACAAGTGTACTGACAGCGCAGCCTCATACTTCATTAATGAAAAGTAAACTAATATTAGACAAATATGAGCTTTAAACATCCATGACTTAAACATATAATCCAGGATACAAGCCACAGAGTTGCACCTGCAAGGAGAATACAGAACAACTGGTTAAAAAATAACTACCGAGTGTTTGAAAGCGTACAACAGTTTTATGATATCACTGCCCCGTCTAAGACACCATCTGACTTTCATTACATTTGACTCGAGTGTTTCCTCAACTTAATGTGTTGCTTAAAATAATACTTCTGCATACAGTATGTGACATCCCGGCGTATATAGACACCAAAAAGAAAGAGATTTGGGGAAGCTGGGTTAATCGGAACATGAGAGTACACAGGTATAGACAGAGAGAAGGAAGAAGTAAGGTGTCCCCCGACAAACTAAGCCTATATCAGCAAAACTAGGGGCTGAATCTAATCAGCCCTAACTATAAGCTTTATCAAAAAGGAAGGTCTTAAGCGCACTCTTAAAAACGGATAGGGTGTCTGCCGCCCGAACACAAACTTGAAGCTGATTCCACAAATGTGGAGCTTGATAAGAAAAGGCTCTGGCTCCCATTGTACTTTTAGAGACTCTAGGAACAACCAACAACCCTGCATTCTTGGAACGCAATGCCCTAGTAGGACAGTAGGGTATAATGAGTTCTTTAAGGTAAGATGGCGCCTGCCCATTAAGGGCTTTGTAGGCGAGAAGAAGAATTTTAAATTCTATCCTGTGTTCTATAGGGAGCCAGTGTAAGGCAGCCAGAACAGGAGTAATGTGGTCCCTTTTCCTAACTCTGGTTAGTACACGAGCTGCAGCATTTTGAATCAGCTGAAGCGACTTGACTGACTTCTTGGTACACCCTGATAATAAAGAGTTACAATAATCCAGCCTTGAAGTAACAAATGCATGGACTAGTTTCTCTGCATCGTTTTGAGGCAAGATATGCCTGATTTTTGCAATGTTACGTAGATGGAAGTAGGCGGTCCTTGAAATTGATTTTATGTGGGCGTTAAAGGATAAATCCTGATCAAATATAACACCAAGATTCCTTACAGTCTCACTGGAGGCCAAATTAATGCCATCCATAGTTAGTATATCTTTAGATCATTTGTTTCGTAGATTCTTCGGGCCAAGTACAATAACTTCAGTTTTGGTCGTGTTTAACATCAAAAAGTTTAAGGTCATCCACGTTTTTAAGTCCTTGAGGCAGTCTTGAATTTTGTTTAGATGATTAATTTCATCAGGCTTGATTGATAAATATAGTTGAGTATCATCTGCATAACAATGAAAGTTTACAGAATGATTCCTTATAATATTGCCTAACGGAAGCATATATAATGTGAACAAAATAGGTCCAAGCACTGAGCCCTGTGGCACTCCATGGCTAACTTTGGTTTGCATGGAAGATTCATCGTTGACACGTACAAACTGAGAGCGTTCAGATAGATCGGACCTAAACCAGCCTAAAGCAGTTCCTTGTATGCCAAATAATGGCGCATTCCCACTACAGCGCGGTTTAAGCGTGCCGTTTTTGGTTGCGTTTCCACCTGGCGTAGTACCGGCTAGCGGGTACTATTTGGTGAGACCTGTAAAGACACCATTACAGTAGTCCAGTCTACTGAAGATAAAAGCATGGACAGGTTTCTCCATTAAGTTTACTAAGTACCAGATCTCCTCCTCCTCCAGATCAGGATGACCCTCGCCCCGAAGGAGCTGTCCAACCTGCTGAGCATCATCTCTGAGGAGGCGTGCACCAACACCTTTGAGAGTCTCTCCACACACTTCCACCACTACTTTGGGAAGGCGGAGCACTTCAGGGTGGGCTCGGTGCTGGTGATGCTCCTGCAGCAGCCCGACCTGCTGCCCTCCTCCCCCCAGAGGCTCACTGCGCTCTACCTGCTGTGGGAGATGTACCGCACCGAGCCGCTGGCCGCCAACCCCTTCGCTGCCGTGTTCGCTCACCTGCTGAACCCCTCGCCTGCAGCGGGGGAGGAGCCTGAGAAGCTGCTCTCAGGTGGGTCGATCATACTGCGGGGTAAAACAGATCTGTTATCACTGTCTTGATTTAAGTCCAATTTCTAGCTTTAAGTCCAACTTCGTGTGTGTTGGAGGAGGCGCTCTGTAGGGCTGCACGGTATTGAAAAAAACTGACACCGCGATTTTTCCCCCCCCTGCGGTATATATTGCGTTTTTTTTAACCTGTTAAGCCCCAAAGTCCACGCGGGTACTTTACTTTTTTTTTCACGACAGTGTCTCAGGGGATCGTAATATTTAAGAACCTATTAATGTGTTATACCAGATTAACGGAAATAATCTCAGCTAACTGACGATACAAACTATTTTTACCAAAACAAAACACAAGTCTCATAAGAAGCATCTAAATGACCCCTGAGCGAAAAATGCTAACGCACTTTGGCACAGAACTCAAGATAAAAGATACCCTTATTACTTATCGTAGCTGCACATACAAGATATCCGATTAAAGCTGAGGTTCCACAGATTATTTAGGTATATAGTATCATCACTGAGTGATCTGATCTCGCAACAGGGAAAGCAAACACAGACATCACAACACGTACCTTTACGTAGCTTCTAGGGGAGATGTCTCACCGTAGCTGTCAATCTGATCAAAAGACGTGTTCAATGGCATTAAAACGAGAAAGAAAAAACGCGGCTGAATCGGTTAATCTATAGGTTTTTAACGTCTCTGTATAAAAAAAATGATTTAATTTATAATCCATAATTCCATTTTTATGTAAATATCGCAGCGCAAAAGTTAGCTGCTAATGGTAGCCACCAGAGTGGCTGCTGCTTCCGGTCTTGGCATGTTGCTTACCCTCAAATAAGGGGGTTCATCTGTGAATGAAGAAGAGTGGTAAGGGATCCAAGAGATTAAATGTATTTGTTACGACCCATTAAACTATAGGAAGCTTCTTGGAAGTAAATCTTCATTCTCTCCTGTATTGTCCTCCTGTGTCTCGCTGATTTTTTACCAGTGTTTTGATGGTCTGCAAACTAGCAGGGCGGGGCCTGCTGTGATCTGATCAAGAATGATTGTGATTGGTAGTTTGCTGTGCATGCAGGGGAAGTTCTACACACACCAACACATAAACAAATAAGGAGTGAGAGTGACGCGTAGCCAAAACCGGAAGCTGCATACACTCTGGTGGCTACCATTAGCAGCTAACTTTTGGGCTCCGATTTTTACATAAAAATGGAATTATGGATTATAAACAATTGCTTCAAAGCCACAGATACATTATCAACCTATGGATCAACCGATTCAGCCGCGTTTTTTCTTTCTCGTTTTAATGCCATTGAACACGTCTTTTGATCAGATTGACAGCTACGGTGAGACGATCTCCAGTAAAAGCTCCATAAAAGGTACGTGTTGTGATGTCTGTGTTTGCTTTCCCTGTTGCGAGATCGGATCGCTTAGATACTATACTTAAATAATCTGTGGAGTCTCAGCTTTAATCGGATATATTGTATGTGCAGTTTCGATAAGTAATAAGGGTATCTTTATTTTGAATTCTGTGCTAAAGTGCGTTAGCATTTAAAAAAAAAAATTAATAAAACCGCACGTCCCTGCGGTGTGAATACCGCGCATGCGCATACCGCGGTTATCGCCATGACACGGTATATCGTTCAGCCCTAGCGCTCTGTGAGGAAATCTGAAGGAAGGGGCAGATTTCTTTCGGTTGTGTACTTTCAAATTCTAGCGCACTCGAGCTGCTTTCTCCAAAATGACCTACCCTACCTTTAACATTGGTGTAAAATCAATATCTTAATTTAAGTCCAACTTCTAGATTTTATAAAAACCACTTCAATAATAATAATAATACATGTTATATATATATATATAGCGCTTTTCCTGGTGCTCAAAGCATTTATTGCTAAGGAGGTTTACAAATATGAGGAATTTGCCTTTGTGTATTTGGTGCATACATAAACACAGTTAAAGATCAATTGTAAGATAAATGACCCAGAAATAAAGCTATTTATATAATCTATTATAACATTCAGATGCCCCAAAGAACTATGTACAGTAAAATATGACAGATATTCGGTCAAATTAAATATGTGCAGTATTGGTATGAAAGGTGGAAATCAGTGCAGACAAAAAGATGTAGCTTTGTGTACTCGAGTACACGTACCTCAAAATGATACTGCAGTGCATGGTTGCATCGTGGAGGCTGTGTTATACGATGTGAGGAGGCTGTGGCTCAGTGGTGTGTGTTTATCTTCAGATCAGGAGATACCTGGTTCAATCCCACTGCTGTCAGCATGTCGTTGTGTCCCTGGGTGAAACACATCGCTCCTGCAGGGATTGTCTAAAGTACTGAATTGTACAAGAGACATGTGACACAGTTTATTCTTCTGTTCCACTAACCCTCAGAGGTACATTTCGTACTTAAAGTAAAGGAGGGCTTAGCGAAACATGAGAAATGTTCTCCTTCTTCAGATGAGATGGAGCTTTATTAATCCCGTGGGGAGATTCAGGAGTTTAAACAGCAACAGGGTGAGAGTGAAGAAACACACAGATTAGAGATTAATACAATTAAAGATAACATTCTAATGATAAACAGTTAAGTAACTTCAAAATAGGAAATGTATTAAATGAACATATATTCATATTTAGGTCATGTATACACATTGTGAATAATATGATAATATTCCAGATAAATAACGAGTATGGGTTCAAAGGTGTGTGTCCGTCCATTTAAGGAGGGTCTCAGGGGGTTTCTGTCTTATCATAATGGTTTATTACTGTAATGGTCTTTATATTATTATCATTATTGTTTTTCATCTTGTTTTTTTGATATAGCACCTCATTTTCTCCTGTTATGTGTTATTGTGTGGGAAAAACCAATGCATGAAGAGGGTTTGATCCTCCAGTTCTCTAACTAACTCTGATGCCCTCCCCCCCCCAGGCTTCCTGCCTCCCATCACTCAGCCGGAGAAGTTCTTCCTGTCTCAGCTGATGCTCGCCCCCCCCAGGGATCTGTTCAAGAAGACCCCCCGCCAGGTGTCCTGCATGGACGTGGGCAACATGCCGCAGGCCATCGACATCAGCGGCCTGCAGCTGGCTCTAGCAGGTGTGTGTGTGTGTGTGTGTGTGTGTGTGTGTGTGTGTGTGTGTGTGTGTGTGTGTGTGTGTGTGTGTGTGTGTGTGTGTGTGTGTGTGTGTGTGTGTGTGTGTGTGTGTGTGTGTGTGTGTGTGTGTGTGTGTGTGTGTGTGTGTGTGTGTGTGTGTGTGTGTGTGTGTGTGTGTGTGTGTGTGTGTGTGTGTGTGTGTGTGTGTGTGTGTGTGTGTGTGTGTGTGTGTGTGTGTGTGTGTGTGTGGTACTCTGTGTGTGTGTGTGTGTGGGTCAGGTACTCTGTGTGTGTGTGTGTGTGTGTGTAGGTGTAGGTCAGGTACTGTGTGTGTGTGTGTGTGTGTGTGTGTGTGTGTGTGTGTGTGTGTGTGTGTGTGTGTGTGTGTGTGTGTGTGTGTGTGTGTGTGTGTGTGTGTGTGTGTGTGTGTGTGTGTGTGTGTGTGTGTGTGTGTGTGTGTGTGTGTGTGTGTGTGTGTGTGTGTGTGTGTGTGGGTCAGGTACACTGTGTGTGTGTGTAGGTCAGGTACTCTGTGTGTGTGTGTGTAGGTGTAGGTCAGGTACTCTGTCTGTGTGTGTGTAGGTCAGGGACTCTGTCTGTGTGTGTGTAGGTCAGGGACTCTGTCTGTGTGTGTGTAGGTCAGGGACTCTGTCTGTGTGTGTGTAGGTCAGGGACTCTGTCTGTGTGTGTGTGTGTAGGTCAGGGACTCTGTCTGTGTGTGTGTGTAGGTCAGGTACTCTGTCTGTGTGTAGGTCAGGTACTCTGTGTGTGTGTGTGTGTAGGTCAGGTACTCTGTGTGTGCAGGTCAGGTACTCTGTGTGTGTGTGTGTGCAGGTCAGGTACTCTGTGTGTGTGTGTGTGCAGGTCAGGTACTCTGTCTGTGTGTGTGTGTAGGTCAGGTACTCTGTGTGTGTGTGTAGGTCAGGTACTCTGTCTGTGTGTGTGTGTAGGTCAGGTACTCTGTGTGTGTGTGTGTGTGTGTGTAGGTCGGGTAGTGTGTGTGGGTGGGTGGGGTACTCTGTGTGGGTGTGTAGGTCGGGTACTCTGTGTGTGTGTGTGTGTGTGTAGGTCAGGTACTCTGTCTGTGTGTGTGTGTAGGTCAGGTACTCTGTGTGTGTGTGTGTGTAGGTCAGGTACTCTGTGTGTGTGTGTGTAGGTCAGGTACTCTGTGTGTGTGTGTGTGTGTGTGTGTGTGTGTGTGTGTGTGTGTAGGTCAGGTACTCTGTGTGTGTGTGTAGGTCAGGTACTCTGTGTGTGTGTGTGTGTGTGTGTGTGTGTGTGTAGGTCAGGTACTCTGTCTGTCTGTGTGTGTGTGTAGGTCAGGTACTCTGTGTGTGTGTGTAGGTCAGGTACTCTGTGTGTGTGTGTGTGTAGGTCAGGTACTCTGTGTGTGTTTTATTTACTTGTTTAAAAAGAAATGTGTCTTTAGGGTGACTTACACAATCTGTCCAGGGACTCCAGAGATGTTGATGAATGTGCACTGTCCCTGTTGAAGTGAATGAATAAATAGAATGTGCTGTTTCCCTTCAGTTTGGGGAGCCAGGCAGAATGTGTGGTGATAACCCTGACCCCTCCTCCGTGTTCCTCAGAGCGTCAGTCGGAGCTTCCCACTCAGAGTAAAGCCAGCTTCCCGAGCCTCCTGAACGACCCTGACCCCGACTCCTCCAATTCGGGCTTCGACAGCTCCGTGGCCAATCAGATCATCGAGTCTCTGGTGACCGGGCCCCGCCCCCCCCTGGAGAGTGAGTGATTCAAGTCTTTGTCATCATGTGCTCATTAGCTACAGTGTAGTTATGGCAATGAAAAACTGAAGTAACAGCTGAGAGAGAGGGATATGAGGCTAGAATGATCTGTTTGGTATTTTGAGCAAAACACTTCAGAGACATGTTTTTTATTTATCTGTATATATCTGAGAGCTATAATATATGTCTAAAAATAGCGTGATAGGAGACCTTTAAAATCTCCATAGACGTACACATTTCCTCTGTTGCTGCTTCATCATATTCTCTCTCTTCCTCTTCAGGTCACTAACAAAGCTATAATGCCATTAAAAAAAAATATAGCAGTATTCACCTTGAAATAAATTGGAAAAAAATATCACACAGTCAGCTCTTTAGTAACAGGGCTGAAATAGAGGGGGGTGAGGCTGAGGAGCCCTTTAAAATCTCCATATTCTCTCTCTTCTCCTCAGGTCACTTCCGGCCAGAGTTCATCCGGCCGCCCCCACCTCTGCACGTGTGCGAGGACGAGCTGGCCTGGCTGAACCCCACGGAGCCCGACCACAGCGTCCAATGGGATCGCTCCATGTGTGTGAAGAACAGCACCGGGCTGGAGATCAAACGCATCATGGCCAAAGCCTTCAAGAGCCCGCTGTCCGCCCAGCAACAGGCCCAGGTACTAACACTCATATAATCTATAGGGGTCCCAAACACTCGCATATCATCTTTCGGGGTCCCAAACACTCAGATATCATCTATAGGGGTCCCAAACACTCAGATATCATCTATAGGGGTCCCAAACACTCACATATCATCTATTGGGGTCCCAAACACTCACATCATCTATAGGGGTCCCAAACACTCACATATCATCTATAGGGGTCCCAAACACTCATATATCATCTATAGGGGTCCCAAACACTCACATCATCTATAGGGGTCCCAAACACTCACATCATCTATAAGGGTCCCAAACACTCATATATCATCTATAGGGGTCCCAAACACTCACATATCATCTATAGGGGTCCCAAACACTGAAATATCATATATAGGGGTCCCAAACACTCATATATCATCTATAGGGGTCCCAAACACTCATCATCTATAGGGGTCCCAAAAACTCACATCATCTATAGGGGTCCCAAACACTCAGATATCATCTATAGGGGTCCCAAACACTCAGATATCATCTATAGGGGTCCCAAACACTCACATATCATCTATAGGGGTCCCAAACACTGAAATATCATATATAGGGGTCCCAAACACTCATATATCATCTATAGGGGTCCCAAACACTGAAATATCATATATAGGGGTCCCAAACACTCATATATCATCTATAGGGGTCCCAAACACTCACATATAATCTATAGGGGTCCCAAACACTCATATATCATCTATAGGGGTCCCAAACACTCACATCATCTATAGGGGTCCCAAACACTCACATATCAACTATAGGGGTCCCAAACACTCATATATCATCTATAGGGGTCCCAAACACTCACATCATCTATAGGGGTCCCAAACACTCACAACATCTATAGGGGTCCCAAACACTCGCATATCATCTATAGGGGTCCCACACACTCAAATATCATCTATAGGGGTCCCAAACACTCATATATCATCTATAGGGGTCCCAAACACTCACATCATCTATAGGGGTCCCAAACACTCACATATCATCTATAGGGGTCCCAAACACTCATATCATCTATAGGGGTCCCAAACACTCAAATATCACCTCTAGGGGTCCCAAACACTCAGATATCATCTATAGGGGTCCCAAAGACTTGGATATCATCTATAGGGGTCCCAAACACTCGGATATCACCTATAGGGGTCCCAAACACTCGCATATCATCTATAGGGGTCCCAAACACTCACATATCATCTATAGGGGTCCCAAACACTCACATATCATCTATAGGGGTCCCAAACACTCATATCATCTATAGGGGTCCCAAACACTCATATCATCTATAGGGGTCCCAAACACTCATATCATCTATAGGGGTCCCAAACACTCATATCATCTATAGGGGTCCCAAACACTCATATCATCTATAGGGGTCCCAAACACTCATATCATCTATAGGGGTCCCAAACACTCACATATCACCTATAGGGGTCCCAAACACTCACATATCATCTATAGGGGTCCCAAACACTCATATAATCTATAGGGGTCCCAAACACTCACATATCATCTATAGGGGTCCCAAACACTCACATATCATCTATAGGGGTCCCAAACACTCATATCATCTATAGGGGTCCCAAACACTCACATATCATCTATAGGGGTCCCAAACACTCATATCATCTATAGGGGTCCCAAACACTCATATCATCTATAGGGGTCCCAAACACTCATATCATCTATAGGGGTCCCAAACACTCACATATCATTCAGTCCAGTCAGCCTGAAGCATCCTCTGTGCTCCAGTCAGTCCTCTCAGTGAACACAGAGCTACAGATCAGATGCACGCTGAAGGCTCTCTGAGCATCTCTCACTGATCCTGCTGTGATGTTCCATGTTGTTGTTTGTTTCTCATGTGTTGATGTTTGTCTGTTGATGTTCCACATGGAGCTGCTGTGATGTTCCATGTTGTTGTTTGTTTCTCATGTGTTGATGTTTGTCTGTTGATGTTCCACATGGAGCTGCTGTGATGTTCCATGTTGTTTGTTTCTCATGTGTTGATGTTCCACATGGAGCTGCTGTGATGTTCCATGTTGTTGTTTGTTTCTCATGTGTTGTTTGTCTGTTGATGTTCCACATGGAGCTGCTGTGATGTTCCATGTTGTTGTTTGTTTCTCATGTGTTGATGTTTGTCTGTTGATGTTCCACATGGAGCTGCTGTGATGTTCCATGTTGTTGTTTGTTTCTCATGTGTTGTTTGTCTGTTGATGTTCCACATGGAGCTGCTGTGATGTTCCATGTTGTTGTTTGTTTCTCATGTGTTGATGTTTGTCTGTTGATGTTCCACATGGAGCTGCTGTGATGTTCCATGTTGTTGTTTGTTTCTCATGTGTTGATGTTTGTCTGTTGATGTTCCACATGGAGCTGCTGTGATGTTCCATGTTGTTGTTTGTTTCTCATGTGTTGATGTTTGTCTGTTGATGTTCCACATGGAGCTGCTGTGATGTTCCATGTTGTTGTTTGTTTCTCATGTGTTGATGTTTGTCTGTTGATGTTCCACATGGAGCTGCTGTGATGTTCCATGTTGTTGTTTGTTTCTCATGTGTGTTGATGTTTGTCTGTTGATGTTCCACATGGAGCTGCTGGGATGTTCCATGTTGTTGTTTGTTTCTCATGTGTTGATGTTTGTCTGTTGATGTTCCACATGGAGCTGCTGTGATGTTCCATGTTGTTGTTTGTTTCTCATGTGTTGATGTTTGTCTGTTGATGTTCCACATGGAGCTGCTGTGATGTTCCATGTTGTTGTTTGTTTCTCATGTGTGTTGATGTTTGTCTGTTGATGTTCCACATGGAGCTGCTGTGATGTTCCATGTTGTTTGTTTCTCATGTGTGTTGATGTTTGTCTGTTGATGTTCCACATGGAGCTGCTGTGATGTTCCATGTTGTTTGTTTCTCATGTGTGTTGATGTTTGTCTGTTGATGTTCCACATGGAGCTGCTGTGATGTTCCATGTTGTTTGTTTCTCATGTGTTGATGTTTGTCTGTTGATGTTCCACATGGAGCTGCTGTGATGTTCCATGTTGTTGTTTGTTTCTCATGTGTGTTGATGTTTGTCTGTTGATGTTCCACATGGAGCTGCTGTGATGTTCCATGTTGTTGTTTGTTTCTCATGTGTGTTGATGTTTGTCTGTTGATGTTCCACATGGAGCTGCTGTGATGTTCCATGTTGTTGTTTGTTTCTCATGTGTGTTGATGTTTGTCTGTTGATGTTCCACATGGAGCTGCTGTGATGTTCCATGTTGTTTGTTTCTCATGTGTTGTTTGTCTGTTGATGTTCCACATGGAGCTGCTGTGATGTTCCATGTTGTTGTTTGTTTCTCATGTGTGTTGATGTTTGTCTGTTGATGTTCCACATGGAGCTGCTGTGATGTTCCATGTTATTTGTTTCTCATGTGTGTTGATGTTTGTCTGTTGATGTTCCACATGGAGCTGCTGTGATGTTCCATGTTGTTGTTTGTTTCTCATGTGTTGTTTGTCTGTTGATGTTCCACATGGAGCTGCTGTGATGTTCCATGTTGTTTGTTTCTCATGTGTGTTGATGTTTGTCTGTTGATGTTCCACATGGAGCTGCTGTGATGTTCCATGTTGTTGTTTGTTTCTCATGTGTTGTTTGTCTGTTGATGTTCCACATGGAGCTGCTGTGATGTTCCATGTTGTTGTTTGTTTCTCATGTGTTGTTTGTCTGTTGATGTTCCACATGGAGCTGCTGTGATGTTCCATGTTGTTGTTTGTTTCTCATGTGTGTTGATGTTTGTCTGTTGATGTTCCACATGGAGCTGCTGTGATGTTCCATGTTGTTGTTTGTTTCTCATGTGTTGTTTGTCTGTTGATGTTCCACATGGAGCTGCTGTGATGTTCCATGTTGTTGTTTGTTTCTCATGTGTGTTGATGTTTGTCTGTTGATGTTCCACATGGAGCTGCTGGGATGCAAGGAGCATTTGTAATCTGTAGTCGCCGCATTAAACCACTTAGAAGCTGAGGAAACCCCAGTTTCAGAGGCTCCTTGCAGATCATAACATGCACTGATTTCTTAATGTTTGATGTGATTGGTGAATCTGTGTTTACCTCCAGTCACACGACAGCGAGTGTTTGCACCAGATGTGTTTCTCATCTATACATCCTGTGTGTGTGTGTGTGTGTGTGTGTGTGTGTGTGTGAGTGTAGCTGCTGGCGGAGCTGGAGAAGGACCTGAAGCTGGTCTACCACATTGGTCTGTCCCCCTCCAAGCTGCCCGACCTGGTGGAGAACAACCCTCTGGTGGCCATCGAGATGCTGCTGAAGCTCATGCAGAGCTCCCAGATCACTGAGTACTTCTCTGTGCTCGTCAACATGGACATGTCCCTGCACAGCATGGAGGTCGTCAACAGGTACTAATACACACATATATTGAGGTACATGGACATGTCCCTGCACAGCATGGAGGTCGTCAACAGGTACTAATATACACATATATTGAGGTACATGGACATGTCCCTGCACAGCATGGAGGTCGTCAACAGGTACTAATATACACATATATTGAGGTACATGGACATGTCCCTGCACAGCATGGAGGTCGTCAACAGGTACTAATATACACATATATTGAGGTACATGGACATGTCCCTGCACAGCATGGAGGTCGTCAACAGGTACTAATATACACATATATTGAGGTACATGGACATGTCCCTGCACAGCATGGAGGTCGTCAACAGGTACTAATATACACATATATTGAGGTACATGGACATGTCCCTGCACAGCATGGAGGTCGTCAACAGGTACTAATATACACATATATTGAGGTACATGGACATGTCCCTGCACAGCATGGAGGTCGTCAACAGGTACTAATACACACATATATTGAGGTACATGGACATGTCCCTGCACAGCATGGAGGTCGTCAACAGGTACTAATACACACATATACTGCTGTACAAGTACATGTACTAACACATACTGCAGTACATGTACTAAAACATACTGAAGTACATGTACTAACACATACTGCAGTACAAGTACTAAGACATACTGCAGTACAAGTACATACACCAACACATACTACAGTATAGGGGTGCATACCGGTTCCCGGTATTACCGAAATACCGGTTACTGGCGGCTACGGTATACCATACCAAAATCAGATCCTTTTTTTGATACTTTAAAACATTTTTTTTTATAAAAGTGAGGCGTAATTAAACTCGCGCCCAAACCGTCGGAATTACGATGTCAATTTTGCCGTGAAACTCGGCAAACGAGTCACTTTAGATTTGCATATGACTGCCAGTCTGAATGGTAGGGTCTGTAACCACTGCTGTCTCGTATGGCAACCAAGTACCTTTGTGTTCAGGGAAGCAGGTGACGTCCTACGCCAGGGGTCTTCAACTCAAACTCAACGAGGTCCAGTTAGAGAGAATGTCTCCATGCAAAGGTCCAGAACATCAAAGTGTCTCAGTTGCTTCATGAATTAGTGTGATATATATTGAAGCAGCTTCATCAACGTCTGCATGTCGTCAGCTGACTGCCAATCAGATAAAGGAAGCACAATTCAAAAACAACAATATGTATAGTCACTGAACATTGAACTGCAGATATTCAGTAAACACTGTGGATATGTGTAACGTTCCTCTCGGGCTGCTTTTACAAATAAAATAGAGGAAATAAATAAAATAGCTTTTGAAAATGTGTGCATCTTAAAAGTGCTTAATTTTAGATAAATCAAATAAAGTGTAGCAGCAGCTTGAGTTTCTCTTTGTTAACCGTTTCACATCATGACTTCACAGTTTCAGAGGACTATAGAACATATCAGTCTTTACATCAGAACAACTGAACAGTTTTAAAGTCTCTCTGTCCCTCTCACACTGATATCCTGAACAATCTGTGCTGTTGTATTTGCTGTAAAGTGTCTCTACTGTAGGCTGTTTTTATTATATGTTCAGCACTTTGGCTCCACCAAACATCCTTTATAAATGTGCTATATAAATAAAACTTGATTTGATTTATATTGCAGACCCTCTCTCACTTTGTTCTGTTCAGTTTGAGAATAGAGCTGGAGCTTGTCCTGCCAGGAGTTTAGATCTGGGCTGAAATGGTGTCTGGGCCATTCTCACACACATGCAGGTGCTCATTGGTTAGCCTCGGTTAGCTCATTGGTTAGCCTCGGTTAGCTCATTGGTTAGCCTCGGTTAGCTCATTGGTTAGCCTCGGTGAGCACATTGGTTAGCCTCGGTTAGCTCATTGGTTAGCCTCGGTTAGCTCATTGGTTAGCCTCGGTTAGCTCATTGGTTAGCCTCGGTTAGCTCATTGGTTAGCCTCGGTTAGCTCATTGGTTAGCTCATTGGTTAGCCTCGGTTAGCCTGCGTTGGAACGATATTTAGTTTTAATGTTGATCCTGGTGGACTGGTCATATCGGGCTCTGAGGATGCTCATCTGACCTCAGTTCTGACTTGAGAGGGAACGTCTCATAGTGGCGTGTCGTCTCTTTGAAAGAGCGCAACGGTCTCTGAACAAAAGAGACACACTGGCTCTGAGCTCCCAGCGGGCCGGAGGAACATGAACGAGTCCCTCAGGGTTCAGAGCTCTGTCCTCACTGTCCACGGTCCTCCTCCTGGAGAGCGCCATGTTTCTCTCCCTGTATCTCTCTCTCCTCTCTTCTTCTGTGTTTCTCTCTCTGTATCTCTCTCTCCTCTTCTTCTGTGTTTCTCTCTCTGTATCTCTCTCTCCTCTCTTCTGTGTTTCTCTCCCTGTATCTCTCTCTCCTCTCTTCTTCTGTGTTTCTCTCTCTGTATCTCTCTCTCCTCTCTTCTGTGTTTCTCTCTCTGTATCTCTCTCTCCTCTCTTCTTCTGTGTTTCTCTCCCTGTATCTCTCTCTCCTCTCTTCTTCTGTGTTTCTCTCTCTGTATCTCTCTCTCCTCTCTTCTGTGTTTCTCTCTCTGTATCTCTCTCTCCTCTCTTTTCTGTGTTTCTCTCTCTGTATCTCTCTCTCCTCTCTTCTGTGTTTCTCTCTCTGTATCTCTCTCTCCTCTCTTCTTCTGTGTTTCTCTCTCTGTATCTCTCTCTCCTCTCTTCTGTGTTTCTCTCTCTGTATCTCTCTCTCCTCTCTTCTTCTGTGTTTCTCTCTCTGTATCTCTCTCTCTCCTCTCTTCTGTGTTTCTCTCTCTGTATCTCTCTCTCCTCTCTTCTTCTGTGTTTCTCTCTCTGTATCTCTCTCTCCTCTCTTCTGTGTTTCTCTCTCTGTATCTCTCTCTCCTCTCTTCTTCTGTGTTTCTCTCTCTGTATCTCTCTCTCCTCTCTTCTGTGTTTCTCTCTCTGTATCTCTCTCTCCTCTCTTCTTCTGTGTTTCTCCCTGTATCTCTCTCTCCTCTCTTCTTCTGTGTTTCTCTCCCTGTATCTCTCTCGTCTCTTCTTCTGTGTTTCTCTCCCTGTATCTCTCTCTCCTCTCTTCTTCTGTGTTTCTCTCCCTGTATCTCTCTCTCCTCTCTTCTTCTGTGTTTCTCTCTCTGTATCTCGTCTCCTCACTCTCTTTCTTCTGTGTTCTCCATCTTCTGTATCTCTTCTCTCCTCTCTTCTTCTGTGTTTTCTCTCCCTGTATCCTCTCTCCTTCTCTTCTGTTTTCTCTCCCTGTATCTCTCTCTCTCTCTTCTTCCTGTGTTTTCCTCTCCGTGTATCTCGCTCTCCTCCTCTCTTCGTGTCTGATGTTTCCTCCTCCTGTATCTCTCTCTCCTCTCTTCTGTGTTTTCTCTCTCTGTATCTCTCTCTCTCTCTTCTTTCTTCTGTGTTTCCTCTCCTAGTATCATCCTCTCTCCTCTCTTCTGTGTTTCAGACATCTCTCTGCTAGCTCTTCTCTCCTCTCTTTCTTCTGTGTTTCATCTCTCTGTATCGCTCGTCTCTCCTCTCTCGTCTGTGTTTCTCTCTCTCTGTATCCTCCTCTCTCCTGCTCTTCTTCTGTGTTTCTCTCTCTGTATCTCTCTCTCCTCTCTTTGCCTGTGTTTCCTCTCTCTGTGATCGCTCGCTCCTCTCTTCTTCTGTGTTTTCTCTCTCTGTATCTCTCTCTCCGCTCCTCTCTGCTGTGTTTCTCTCTCTGCTATCTCTCTCTCCTCTCTTCTTCATGTGTTTCTCTCTCTGTATCTCTCTCTCCTCCCTCTTCTGTGTTTCTCTCCCTGTATACTCTCTCGTCTCTTCCTTCTGTGTTTCTCTCTCTGTATCTCTCTCTCTCTCTTCTGTGTTTCTCTCTCTGTATCTCTCTCTCCTCTCTTCTTCTGTGTTTCTCCCTGTATCTCTCTCTCCTCTCTTCTTCTGTGTTTCTCTCCCTGTATCTCTCTCGTCTCTTCTTCTGTGTTTCTCTCCCTGTATCTCTCCTCTCTTCTTCTGTGTTTCTCTCCCTGTATCTCTCTCCTCTCTTCTTCTGTGTTTCTCTCCCTGTATCTCTCTCTCCTCTCTTCTTCTGTGTTTCTCTCTCTGTATCTCTCTCTCGTCTCTTCTTCTGTGTTTCTCTCCCTGTATCTCTCTCTCCTCTCTTCTGTGTTTCTCTCCCTGTATCTCTCTCTCCTCTCTTCTTCTGTGTTCTCTCCCTGTATCTCTCTCTCCTCTCTTCTTCTGTGTTTCTCTCCCTGTATCTCTCTCTCCTCTCTTCTGTGTTTCTCTCTCTGTATCTCTCTCTCCTCTCTTCTTCTGTGTTTCTCTCCCTGTATCTCTCTCTCCTCTCTTCTGTGTTTCTCTCTCTGTATCTCTCTCTCCTCTCTTCTTCTGTGTTTCTCTCCCTGTATCTCTCTCTCTCCTCTCTTCTTCTGTGTTTCTCTCCCTGTATCTCTCTCTCTCTCTCTTCTGTGTTTCTCTCTCTGTATCTCTCTCTCCTCTCTTCTGTGTTTCTCTCTCTGTATCTCTCTCTCTCTTCTTCTGTGTTTCTCTCTCTGTATCTCTCTCTCCTCTCTTCTGTGTTTCTCTCTCTGTATCTCTCTCTCCTTCTTCTTCTGTGTTTCTCTCTCTGTATCTCTCTCTCCTCTCTTCTGTGTTTCTCCCTGTATCTCTCTCTCCTCTCTTCTGTGTTTCTCTCTCTGTATCTCTCTCTCCTCTCTTCTTCTGTGTTTCTCTCTCTGTATCTCCTGTCTCTCTTCTGTGTTTCTCTCTCTGTATCTCTCTCTCCTCTCTTCTTCTGTGTTTCTCCCTGTATCTCTCTCTCCTCTCTTCTTCTGTGTTTCTCTCCCTGTATCTCTCTCTCCTCTCTTCTTCTGTGTTTCTCTCTCTGTATCTCTCTCTCCTCTTCTTCTGTGTTTCTCTCTCTGTATCTCTCTCTCCTCTCTTCTTCTGTGTTTCTCTCTCCTGTATCTCTCTCTCCTCTCTTCTTCTGTGTTTCTCTCTCTGTATCTCTCTCTCCTCTCTTCTGTGTTTCTCTCTCTGTATCTCTCTCTCCTCTCTTCTTCTGTGTTTCTCTCCCTGTATCTCTCTCTCCTCTCTTCTTCTGTGTTTCTCTCTCTGTATCTCTCTCTCCTCTCTTCTGTGTTTCTCTCTCTGTATCTCTCTCTCCTCTCTTCTTCTGTGTTTCTCTCTCTGTATCTCTCTCTCCTCTCTTCTCTGTGTTTCTCTCTCTGTATCTCTCTCTCCTCTCTTCTTCTGTGTTTCTCTCTCTGTATCTCTCTCTCCTCTCTTCTGTGTTTCTCTCTCTGTATCTCTCTCTCCTCTCTTCTTCTGTGTTTCTCTCTCTGTATCTCTCTCTCCTCTCTTCTGTGTTTCTCTCTCTGTATCTCTCTCTCCTCTCTTCTTCTGTGTTTCTCTCTCTGTATCTCTCTCTCCTCTCTTCTTCTGTGTTTCTCTCTCTGTATCTCTCTCTCTCTCTTCTTCTGTGTTTCTCTCCTCTGTATCTCTCTCTCCTCTCTTCTTCTGTGTTTCTCTCTCTGTATCTCTTCTCTCGTCTCTTCTTCTGTGTTTCTCTCCCTGTTATCTCTCTCTCGTCTCTTCTTCTGTGTTTCTCTCCTGTATCTCTCTCGTCCTCTCTTCTTCTGTGTTTCTCTCCCTGTATCTCTCTCTCCTCGTCTCTTCTTCGTGTTTTCTCTCCCTGTATCTCTCTCTCTTCTCTTCTTCTGTGTTTCTCTCCCTGTATCTCTCTCTCCTCTCTTCTTCTGTGTTTCTCTCCCTGTATCTCTCTCTCCTCTCTTCTTCTGTGTTTCTCTCCCTGTATCTCTCCTCCTCTCTCGTCTCTTCTTCTGTGTTTCTCTCCCTGTATCTCTCTCTCCTCTCTTCTTCTGTGTTTCTCTCCCTGTATCTCTCTCTCCTCTCTTCTTCTGTGTTTCTCTCCCTGTATCTCTCTCTCCTCTCTTCTCTGTGTTTGCTCTCTCTGTATCTCTCTCTCTCCGCTCTTCTTCTTGTGTTTCTCTCCCTGTAATCTCTCTCGCGTCTCTTCTTCTGTGTTTCTCTCTCTGTATCTCTCTCTCCTCTCTTCTTCGGTGTTTCTCTCTCTGTATCTCTCTCTCCTCTCTTCTGTGTTTCTCTCTCTGTATCTCTCTCTCCTCTCTTCTTCTGTGTTTCTCTCTCTGTATCTCTCTCTCCTCTCTTCTGTGTTTTCTCTCTCTGTATCTCTCTCTCCTCTCTTCTTCTGTGTTTCTCTCTCTGTATCTCTCTCTCCTCTCTCTTCTGTGTTTCTCTCCTGTATCTCTCTCTCCTCTTCTTCTGTGTTTCTCTCTCTGTATCTCTCTCTCCTCTCTTCGTCTGTGTTTCTCTCTCTGTATCTCTCTCTCCTCTCTTCTTCTGTGTTTCTCTCTCTGTATCTCTCTCTCCTCCTTCTTCTGTGTTTCTCTCTCTGTATCTCTCTCTCCTCTCTTCTTCTGTGTTTCTCTCCTGTATCTCTCTCTCCTCTCTTCTTCTGTTTTCTCTCCCTGTATCTCTCTCTCCTCTCTTCTGTGTTTCTCTCCCGGTATCTCTCTCTCCTCTCTTCTTCTGTGTTTCTCTACCTGTATCTCTCTCTCCTCTCTTCTTCTGTGTTTCTCTCTCTGTATCTCTCTCTCCTCTCTTCTTCTGTGTTCTCTCCATGTATCTCTCTCTCCTCTCTTCTTCTGTGTTTCTCTCCCTGTATCTCTCTCTCCTCTCTTCTTCTGTGTTTCTCTCCCTGTATCTCTCTCTCCTCTCATTCTTCTGTGTTTCTCTCCCTGTATCTCTCTCTCCTCTCTTCTTCTGTGTTTCTCTCCCTGTATCTCTCTCTCCTCTCTTCTTCTGTGTTTCTCTCCCTGTATCTCTCTCTCCTCTCTTCTTCTGTGTTTCTCTCTCTGTATCTCTCTCTCCTCTCTTCTTCTGTGTTTCTCTCCCTGTATCTCTCTCTCTAGTCTCTTCTTCTGTGTTTCTCTCCCTGTATCTCTCTCTCTCCTCTCTTCTTCTGTGTTTCTCTCCCTGTATCTCTCTCTCCTCTCTTCTTCTGTGTTTCTCTCCCTGTATCTCTCTCTCTAGTCTCTTCTTCTGTGTTTCTCTCCCTGTATCTCTCTCTCCTCTCTTCTTCTGTGTTTATCTCCCTGTATCTCTCTCTCCGTCTCTTCTGTGTTTCTCTCCCTGTATCACTCTCTCCTCTCTTCTTCTGTGTTTTCTCTCCCTGTATCTCTCTCTCTAGTCTCTTCTTCTGTGTTTCTCTCTGTATCTCTCTCTCCTCTCTTCTTCTGTGTTTATCTCCCTGTATCTCTCTCTCGTCTCTTCTTCTGTGTTTCTCTCTGTATCTCTCTCTCCTCTCTTCTGTGTTTCTCTCCCTGTATCACTCTCTCCTCTCTTCTTCTGTGTTTCTCTCCCTGTATCTCTCTCTCTAGTCTCTTCTTCTGTGTTTCTCTCTGTATCTCTCTCTCCTCTCTTCTTCTGTGTTTATCTCCCTGTATCTCTCTCTCGTCTCTTCTTCTGTGTTTCTCTCCCTGTATCTCTCTCTCCTCTCTTCTTCTGTGTTTCTCTCTCTGTATCTCTCTCTCCTCTCTTCTTCTGTGTTTCTCTCTCTGTATCTCTCTCTCCTCTCTTCTTCTGTGTTTCTCTCCCTGTATCTCTCTCTCGTCTCTTCTTCTGTGTTTCTCTCCCTGTATCTCTCTCTCCTCTCTTCTTCTGTGTTTCTCTCTCTGTTTCTCTCTCTCCTCTCTTCTTCTGTGTTTCTCTCCCTGTATCTCTCTCTCTCCTCTCTTCTTCTGTGTTTCTCTCTCTGTATCTCTCTCTCTCCTCTCTTCTTCTGTGTTTCTCTCCCTGTATCTCTCTCTCCTCTCTTCTTCTGTGTTTCTCTCCCTGTATCTCTCTCTCGTCTCTTCTTCTGTGTTTCTCTCTGTATCTCTCTCTCCTCTCTTCTGTGTTTCTCTCCCTGTATCACTCTCTCCTCTCTTCTTCTGTGTTTCTCTCCCTGTATCTCTCTCTCTAGTCTCTTCTTCTGTGTTTCTCTCTGTATCTCTCTCTCCTCTCTTCTTCTGTGTTTATCTCCCTGTATCTCTCTCTCGTCTCTTCTTCTGTGTTTCTCTCCCTGTTCTCTCTCTCCTCTCTTCTTCTGTGGTTTCTCTCTCTGTATCTCTCTCTCCTCTCTTCTTCCTGTGTTTCTCTTCTCTCTCCCTAGTATCTCTCTCTTCTCTTCTTCTGTGTTTCTCTCCCTGTATCTCTCTCTCCTCTCTTCTTCTGTGTTTTCTCTCCCTGTATCTCTCTCTCCTCTCTTCTTCTGTGTTCTCTCCTGTATCTCTCTCTCCTCTCTTGCTTCTGTTTCTCTCCCTGTATCTCTCTCTCGTCTCTTCTTCTGTGTTTCTCTCCCTGTATCTCTCTCTCTCCTCTCTTCTTCTGTGTTTCTCTCTCTGTATCTCTCTCTCTCCTCTCTTCTTCTGTGTTTCTCCCTGTATCTCTCTCTCCTCTCTTCTTCTGTGTTTCTCTCCCTGTATCTCTCTCTCGTCTCTTCTTCTGTGTTTCTCTCCCTGTATCTCTCTCTCCTCTCTTCTTCTGTGTTTCTCTCTCTGTATCTCTCTCTCTCCTCTCTTCTTCTGTGTTTCTCTCCCTGTATCTCTCTCTTCTCTTCTTCTGTGTTTCTCTCCCTGTATCTCTCTCTTCTCTTCTTCTGTGTTTCTCTCCCTGTATCTCTCTCTCCTCTCTTCTTCTGTGTTTCTCTCTCTGTATCTCTCTCTCGTCTCTTCTTCTGTGTTTCTCTCCCTGTATCTCTCTCTCGTCTCTTCTTCTGTGTTTCTCCCTGTATCTCTCTCTCGTCTCTTCTTCTGTGTTTCTCTCCCTGTATCTCTCTCTCTCGTCTCTTCTTCTGTGTTTCTCTCCCTGTATCTCTCTCTTCTCTTCTTCTGTGTTTCTCTCCCTGTATCTCTCTCTCCTCTCTTCTTCTGTGTTTCTCTCCCTGTATCTCTCTCTCTCGTCTCTTCTTCTGTGTTTCTCTCCCTGTATCTCTCTCTCTCGTCTCTTCTTCTGTGTTTCTCTCCCTGTATCTCTCTCTCTTCTCTTCTTCTGTGTTTCTCTCCCTGTATCTCTCTCTCGTCTCTTCTTCTGTGTTTCTCTCCCTGTATCTCTCTCTCCTCTCTTCTTCTGTGTTTCTCTCCCTGTATCTCTCTCTCTCGTCTCTTCTTCTGTGTTTCTCTCCCTGTATCTCTCTCTCTCGTCTCTTCTTCTGTGTTTCTCTCCCTGTATCTCTCTCTCGTCTCTTCTTCTGTGTTTCTCCCTGTATCTCTCTCTCCTCTCTTCTTCTGTGTTTCTCTCCCTGTATCTCTCTCTCGTCTCTTCTTCTGTGTTTCTCTCCCTGTATCTCTCTCTCTCGTCTCTTCTTCTGTGTTTCTCTCCCTGTATCTCTCTCTCTTCTCTTCTTCTGTGTTTCTCTCCCTGTATCTCTCTCTCCTCTCTTCTTCTGTGTTTCTCTCCCTGTATCTCTCTCTCCTCTCTTCTTCTGTGTTTCTCTCCCTGTATCTCTCTCTCGTCTCTTCTTCTGTGTTTCTCTCCCTGTATCTCTCTCTCCTCTCTTCTTCTGTGTTTCTCTCCCTGTATCTCTCTCTCGTCTCTTCTTCTGTGTTTCTCTCCCTGTATCTCTCTCTCGTCTCTTCTTCTGTGTTTCTCCCTGTATCTCTCTCTCCTCTCTTCTTCTGTGTTTCTCTCCCTGTATCTCTCTCTCTCGTCTCTTCTTCTGTGTTTCTCTCCCTGTATCTCTCTCTCTTCTCTTCTTCTGTGTTTCTCTCCCTGTATCTCTCTCTCTCTTCTCTTCTTCTGTGTTTCTCTCCCTGTATCTCTCTCTCCTCTCTCCTTCTGTGTTTCTCTCCCTGTATCTCTCTCTCTCGTCTCTTCTTCTGTGTTTCTCTCCCTGTATCTCTCTCTCCTCTCTTCTTCTGTGTTTCTCTCCCTGTATCACTCTCTCGTGTCTTTCGCCCCCTGTCGGCGGCGGTTAAAATAGAATCGCCCCGTCAACATTGAAATCCCCTATTAATGGATTGATGATAGGTCCTGGTCCGTACAGGTCGGGATCCGGACCGCGGTCCGCCTGTTGCCGACCCCTGCCCTACGCTGTGAAAGGGCCCTTTGGATCCAGAGAGCAGATATGCTCATCTTCTTGAAGATGAATGCACAGAACTGAACTGAGAAGGGATTTGTTTTCTTTCATCAGGCAAATGTTAATTTTAATGATGCTATTTGTATGTGCAATGCCGAGATCTCATGGTCCTTTTTGTTCTCTGGTCGAATCTCAGAGTGAATATTGATTATACTGCTATTTTCTTTTTCCATTGACAAGATGTACTATTCACGCCTGATGGTTGATATCAATGATATTGCAGAATCTGTTTTCTTCATAGATAACATTGATGTTTTTCATTGTTTGTTCAGTACTAAAGGTCCAAGTCCCACAATTGAATGTAATATTCATTTGACATGTTCACTACATCATAAAGCGCTTCATGGGAGTAATTGCAGGATGATTCAATTTTTCCCTTATGCAACATGAAAGTATCACGATATGTATCGTTCAGTGGTATCGGTATCGTAAGAAAGTCAACGAAATGCAACCCTACTGCAGTACAAGCACCAACACTGCTGTACAAGTACACATGTTATCATGTGATTGGTCCCTGCTTCATATTTAAAATCTGATTCTTTAGAGTCGTATAAAGTCATGTGACCTGATGTCCTCTCTGTCTCTCCTCAGGTTGACCACGGCTGTGGATCTTCCTCCAGAGTTCATCCACCTCTACATCTCCAACTGCATCTCCACCTGCGAGCAGATCAAGGACAAGTACATGCAGGTAAACAACAACAACATGTATTATAAAATAACGATGCAAACAAAAACCTCTACTAATTGGGACGGTTAAGTGCCAGCACTCCTTATGCTGCTCCTGTTTTAATGTAGTTCATCTCGTTAGTGTTCTTGTAGTTGATTTTTTTTTTAAACATGTTGATTTTTTCGCCTAGTTTTTTCTCACTAACAAACGAAACAAAATAAAGATTGTGGATTTGGTGAATTTGTACATCCCCAGATTCTAATTGTACAGGTCAGATTCACACTAGAGTTATTATTGAACCCAAATGAGTCATAGTTTGTGTTTCTGGTGAAGTGTATGTGATTATATGAGAATACGTCACCACAGTTGTTGCAGGTAATCAATGAGGTAGACTTTGTGTTTCTGGTGAAGTGTATCGATGTTATTTATGCTGAATGTCCCTCAGAACCGTCTGGTGCGCCTGGTCTGCGTCTTCCTCCAGTCTCTGATCCGGAACAAGATCATCAACGTCCAGGATCTGTTCATCGAGGTGCAGGCCTTCTGCATCGAGTTCAGCCGCATCAGAGAAGCTGCCGGACTGTTCAGGCTGCTGAAGACCCTCGACACCGGAGAGACCCCCGAGAGCAAGCCCGTCAAATAGTGATCTCACAGAGACTGTTCCTGAGACTCAGCACCGCCCCTCCATCAGCTGGGAGTAGAGTTCATTTTGTAAATATTTAGTGACTTTAAACCGGTTCTCTCTCTTTTCCAGAAGTTTAAAACAGGACTCGTTTCACCGTCTCATTTTTTACCACATCTCTTTTTCTTTGGAAATCTCGCCATGTTGTCTCTGATTAAACAACCAATGTTTAACTGACCCTGTTTGTGCTCTCTTCTTTGGCCCAATCCCAAACCGCCCCCTACACACTACCCCTACACACTAGGGCCCACTCCCAAACCGCCCCCTACACACTACCCCTACACACTACGGCCCAATCCCAAACCGCCCCCTACACACTACCCCTACGGCCCACTCCCAAACCGCCCCCTACACACTACGGCCCACTCCCAAACCGCCCCCTACACCCTACGGCCCACTCCCAAACCGCCCCCTACACACTACGGCCCACTCCCAAACCGCCCCCTACACACTACGGCCCACTCCCAAACCGCCCCCTACACACTACGGCCCACTCCCAAACCGCCCCTACACACTACCCCTAAACACTACGGCCCACTCCCAAACCGCCCCCTACACACTACGGCCCACTCCCAAACCGCCCCCTACACACTACCCCTAAACACTACGGCCCACTCCCAAACTGCCCCCAACACCCTACCCTTACACCAGTGCTTCTCAAAGTGTGGTCCGTGAGCGGACCACTGGTGGTCCGTGAGCGGACCACTGGTGGTCCGTGAGTATATTGGTAAAATTTCACATTTGAAATTAATTAATTAATTAAAGTTTTCCGCACTCTCGCGGGAATATCTCCGCAATGGAACGAGCTTAAGTTTCACTTTCGATTGCATGATATAGCCCAGATAAATACCTTCATCACACATGTTGCCACTTGTTTGTACCATTTTCAGGCGATTTGTAAAAAACGATGTGTTTTTGGATATTTGTGGAGTTGGGTGGTCCGCGAGTGTTTTTTTATTGGTTAAGTGGTCCTTGGAATGAAAAAGTTTGAGAAACACTGCCTTACACCCTACCCTTACACACTACCCTTACCCTTACACACTACCCCGACACACAACGGCCCAATCCCAAACCAACCCTTACACCCTACCCCTACACCCTACAGCCCACTCCCAAACAACCCCTACACCCTACCCCTACACACAACGGCCCAATTCCAAACCAACCCCTACACACTACCCCTACACCCTACCCCTACACACAACATCCCAAACCAACCCCTACACACTACCCCTACACCCTACCCCTAAACACTACGGCCCACTCCCAAACTGCCCCAACACCCTACCCTTACACACTACCCCGACACACTACCCCGACACACAACGGCCCAATCCCAAACCAACCCTTACACCCTACCCTTACACACTACCCCTACACCCTACCCCTACACACAATGGCCCAATCCCAAACCAACCCCTACACCCTACCCCTACACACAACATCCCAAACCAACCCCTATACACTACCCCTACACCCTACCCTTACACACTACGGCCCACTCCAAAACCGACCCCTACACCCTACCCTTACACACTACCCCTACACACAACGGCCCAATCCCAAACCAACCCCTACACACTACCCGTCCGCCACATTAAGGGCTGTTCCAAAGCAATGAGTGTGGAGCGGTGTGGAGGGGGAGTGGGCTATCAAGCCCTCAAACAGCGAGTCTGCATCGGTGCTGACAGGAGACCGGTCTCTACGCTGTGTGTGTCCAAACATCCACTGATAAACTACGATGTTAACAACCTCATGATGACATCATATGTTTTTAACTTAGGATCAAACCTGTGTTTGGTCTAGAAAAAGGTAAATGTGTGCATTTTATTATAAAGTTGTGTGTATTTACAGAGTGTTGCAAAAACTAAGAAGCTTATAAACATCAGGTTTAAAACTTAAAGAGCTTTACTAAAAAGTAACACAATTAAAGATGTTTGGAGTTTTATTTGAATTATTAATTTACATTTTTTGTCTAAGAGCTGCTGATTTGGGAGAGAGAGGGGAGGCCATCCCAAAGCTTGCGGCTGTATTTACTCCCTCCATCTGACAGGAGGGAGCCTCATGTGTCACGCCACGGAGTTCACTCCATCACGGAGGGGGAGTGTGTAGGGCGTGGTTTGGGATTGGGCCTTTAAATCAGGTGTTTCCACTTCCTGTTGGGTATCATTTGCATTTTAACGATTCCGATTTTGCTTTTCGATTCCGGTTATTTTCGGTTCTCGATTCCGGTTCTTTGAGATCGTAAAAAATAAGTCCTGTGCCAATTTCACTGGGAGAAAAATATATTTCTGAAAACATTTCGTCAAATCTGTATTCATATTTACAAATCACTTCATACTGTTTAATTTGGTTGTGGTTATTGAATACAATTATATAAAAGTCTTATGACTCATGAGACATGTATATCTGTAGTCCGGAACGACCACAAAACTACAAACATGGCGGCTCGTTTAGGAACTTGTTTAATCTTAAAAATACACGGAAAGTTTCTGAAAAGATTTATTAAAGTAAGAATATCTCCACTTCCCTCCGTCAGCGGTCTGATGTCTTCTGAGATTCATTAATGTGGAGCGGATCGGCTTATATCGTCCTCAGCTGTTCATAAAGAAACCATCATGCAGACAGAGCGATAACAAATACTGTTGTTGTGCCCATTTGTATGTTTTTGTTGTTTGTGAGCACTGGATGGCACACAGGGTATTCAGGGCAGTTGTAACGCGACTTTGAGTCCCAGAAAAACGCTATAAATGGAACTTATTATTATTACACGTGGTTAGCGCAGCTTAGCGTAAACAATGGAAACGGGTGGGAACAGCTAGCATAGCTCTGGGTTAAAATCACTAAATGGTAAACTAGCAGCAGCTGAAGCTCACTGATCAATAATCAAATCTGGTTTGTTTGTTACCATCTGTTCACATGAGTTTTGTCAACATCGTTAGGTCAGAATTCAAACTAAGCTCCAAAATGTCTCTGATTCTCCAGAGCTTCTTCAAAATGTGGATTTACTTTAGATTTTAGCACGAGCATCACAGAACACGCTGTTTTTGGGTTTAATAAATGGTATTAATAGCAAGAACGTCTCGGTGGTAATTGGAGAGCGTCTATCTGAAACTCACAGGATCGATCTGTGGTGATGATGAGGGGCAGAAGTCACCAGAACGTTCTCATCCCTCCCTCGCGCTGAAACGTCACAGATTCAGATCACTGTGGCAGAAAGAGTCATTTAATTATAGGGTGAGATTTATCTGTGATGCTCGGGCTAAAATCTAAAGTAAATCCACATTTTGAAGCAGATATCTTGAAGGAGAATGGGGCATCAGATCGTCCATAGCTTAATTTAAATCACTTACCAATATTAACAAGTTTAAAACTCATAATTACAATACGTCCAATGTGAACTGAACTGCTGCTAATTTAACATTTAGTGATTTTAACCCCGAGAGAGGCTAGCTGTTCCCACCCGTTTCCAGAGTCTATGCTAAGCTAACCACGTGTACATTAAGTCACTCTAAATGTTAGCTCAGTGATGCCGTTTGTTGTCACCTGACTGTTTCTCTACACTGTGTAACACTAGAGCTGTTTCCAAGCAACAACAACACAACTGATTATACAAAAAACTTTATTTATTGCAAACATTTGGTGTAAAAGATTGTGATTTGAGTGAAAACCCTCAGCAGAGATAAGAAGAGGAACCGTAAACACAGACTTTGAAGCCTCTCAATGTTTGCAGAGGAAATCTCTGGTGGTCCTGTTTCACCCTGAAGTACCTGATTGTATTAATATGTATTTATTTAGTAAACATGAGGAACATCACAGCTGCAGATCACAGATGACTGAGCAACATAAACACTTTAAACATCTGTCCTGTTTGGAGTTTTAACCCTGAAGTACCTGACTTTTTATTAATTAACCTCAGTATTGCTAATGTGTTAACGAGGCGGTTTCAGGCCCTCTTCAGGCCCTCTTCAGGCACTCGTCAGGCCCTCTTCATGCCGCGGGCCATCAGGCAGGCGAACACCGTCATCACCATCTTAGGGTTCACCTCCACCAGGTCCTCCGGCAGCGCGTACACTCGGGCGCCCATCTTCCTCGCCATGGAGATAGCATACCTGCAGAAACAGGAAGTGATCACAGGTTCTGTTATTCCACCTGAACACTCTGTACTCACATATCCTTGCCTGCTTCCACTACCTCACAGGATATAGGATACTGTTCATTTAAAGCTACTGTAAACAAGTTTTAAATCTGAATCGGGTTAATTGGCAGGTACATTCACACCTCTGCTGTTCCTGTGAGATATTTGATTCTGTAAGATAAGATAGGACTGTATTTATCCCGAAGGAAATTGTTGTGCCAGAGTTACAAAGAGACAGTAAAAAGTGCAGTAAAAACAGTTAATTAAATATCTGCAAGAAACACATAACTAATGCAAAAACCTGAATGTGACTCTGAAGTGTTTACTTTGCGTTGTTGAGCTTCTCGTCCTCCGTCAGGTCTTCAGTCTTCAGCAGGTCGTATCTGATTGATCCGGGCTGGATGGAGTCGATCAGGTCCAGGACCGGCATGCTGCTGCTGATCGACGCGTCCTGAGACACAGGGAGAGGGGTTGAGGAGGGGGATTACAGAGTGGGCATGTGTATTTAAAATATAAATATTGAAAAAAATAAAAGTTTGTTTTTTTTAAACGATAGCATGTTGTTAAAAATTGTTTTTTTTATAAAATGTCTTGTATAAACACAAAAGGCACATATGTAAAAAAAAATGTTATAAAAATTATGAAATCTCGTAAATGTAAAAAAATAAAAAGTCGTAGTATAGTAATGTTAATAAAAAGTCGTAGTATAGTAATGTTAATAAAAAGTCCTAGTATAGTAATGTTAATAAAAAGTCGTAGTATAGTAATGTTAATAAAAAGTCGTAGTATAGTAATGTTAATAAAAAGTCCTAGTATAGTAATGTTAATAAAAAGTCCTAGTATAGTAATGTTAATAAAAAGTCGTAGTATAGTAATGTTAATAAAAAGTCGTAGTATAGTAATGTTAATAAAAAGTCGTAGTATAATAATGTTAATAAAAAGTCGTAGTATAATAATGTTAATAAAAAGTCGTAGTATAGTAATGTTAATAAAAAGTCGTAGTATAGTAATGTTAATAAAAAGTCGTAGTATAGTAATGTTAATAAAAAGTCGTAGTATAGTAATATTAATAAAAAGTCCTAGTATAGTAATGTTAATAAAAAGTCGTAGTATAGTAATGTTAATAAAAAGTCCTAGTATAGTAATATTAATAAAAAGTCGTAGTATAGTAATGTTAATAAAAAGTCCTAGTATAGTAATGTTAATAAAAAGTCGTAGTATAGTAATGTTAATAAAAAGTCGTAGTATAGTAATGTTAATAAAAAGTCCTAGTATAGTAATGTTAATAAAAAGTCCTAGTATAGTAATGTTAATAAAAAGTCCTAGTATAGTAATGTTAATAAAAAGTCGTAATGTTGATAAAAAGTCCTAGTATAGTAATGTTAATAAAAAGTCCTAGTATAGTAATGTTAATAAAAAGTCGTAGTATAGTAATGTTAATAAAAATTCCTAGTATAGTAATGTTAATAAAAAGTCCTAGTATAGTAGTGTTAATAAAAAGTCGTAGTATAGTAATGTTAATAAAAAGTCGTAGTATAGTAATGTTAATAAAAAGTCGTAGTATAGTAATGTTAATAAAAAGTCCTAGTATAGTAATGTTAATAAAAAGTCCTAGTATAGTAATGTTAATAAAAAGTCGGAGTATAGTAATGTTAATAAAAAGTCGTAGTATAGTAATGTTAATAAAAAGTCGTAGTATAATAATGTTAATAAAAAGTCGTAGTATAGTAATGTTAATAAAAAGTCGTAGTATAGTAATGTTAATAAAAAGTCGTAGTATAGTAATGTTAATAAAAAGTCCTAGTATAGTAATGTTAATAAAAAGTCGTAGTATAGTAATATTAATAAAAAGTCCTAGTATAGTAATGTTAATAAAAAGTCGTAGTATAGTAATGTTAATAAAAAGTCCTAGTATAGTAATATTAATAAAAAGTCCTAGTATAGTAATGTTAATAAAAAGTCCTAGTATAGTAATGTTAATAAAAAGTCGTAGTATAGTAATGTTAATAAAAAGTCGTAGTATAGTAATGTTAATAAAAAGTCCTAGTATAGTAATGTTAATAAAAAGTCCTAGTATAGTAATGTTAATAAAAAGTCCTAGTATAGTAATGTTAATAAAAAGTCGTAATGTTGATAAAAAGTCCTAGTATAGTAATGTTAATAAAAAGTCCTAGTATAGTAATGTTAATAAAAAGTCGTAGTATAGTAATGTTAATAAAAATTCCTAGTAATGTTAATAAAAAGTCCTAGTATAGTAGTGTTAATAAAAAGTCGTAGTATAGTAATGTTAATAAAAAGTCGTAGTATAGTAATGTTAATAAAAAGTCGTAGTATAGTAATGTTAATAAAAAGTCCTAGTATAGTAATGTTAATAAAAAGTTGTAGTATAGTAATGTTAATAAAAAGTCCTAGTATAGTAATGTTAATAAAAAGTCCTAGTATAGTAATGTTAATAAAAAGTCGTAGTATAGTAATGTTAATAAAAAGTCGTAGTATAGTAATGTTAATAAAAAGTCGTAGTATAGTAATGTTAATAAAAAGTCGTAGTATAATAATGTTAATAAAAAGTCGTAGTATAGTAATGTTAATAAAAAGTCGTAGTATAGTAATGTTAATAAAAAGTCCTAGTATAGTAATGTTAATAAAAAGTCCTAGTATAGTAATGTTAATAAAAAGTCCTAGTATAGTAATGTTAATAAAAAGTACTAGTATAGTAATGTTAATAAAAAGTCCTAGTATAGTAATGTTAATAAAAAGTCCTAGTATAGTAATGTTAATAAAAAGTCGTAGTATAGTAATGTTAATAAAAAGTCGTAGTATAGTAATATTAATAAAAAGTCCTAGTATAGTAATGTTAATAAAAAGTCCTAGTATAGTAATGTTAATAAAAAGTCGTAGTATAGTAATGTTAATAAAAAGTCCTAGTATAGTAGTGTTAATAAAAAGTCGTAGTATAGTAATGTTAATAAAAAGTCCTAGTATAGTAATGTTAATAAAAAGTCGTAGTATAGTAATGTTAATAAAAAGTCGTAGTATAGTAATGTTAATAAAAAGTCCTAGTATAGTAATGTTAATAAAAAGTCCTAGTATAGTAGTGTTAATAAAAAGTCGTAGTATAGTAATGTTAATAAAAAGTCGTAGTATAGTAATGTTAATAAAAAGTTGTAGTATAGTAATGTTAATAAAAAGTCGTAGTATAGTAATGTTAATAAAATGTCCTAGTATAGTAATGTTAATAAAAAGTTGTAGTATAGTAATGTTAATAAAAAGTCCTAGTATAGTAATGTTAATAAAAAGTCCTAGTATAGTAATGTTAATAAAAAGGTTAAAAAAGTAGAAAAAAAGGATAACATTTAATTTAATATGGAAAGTAAAAAAAAATCATAACGTTAAAAAAGAATCCTCAGAACGGGTTATATCTCAATACTTGATCCTCATAAATACAGCAAACACACCAAGACACATCATTATTATAGATTGTAGAAAAAAGGGTAAAATATAGTCTGGTATGTTTTTTATTTTTTATAATACAATGTAAAAACAAAGGAAAGTAAAACAAAAAAGTCATATGTCCAGAAAGGTTGAAAGAAAAGTATAGTGTCGAAGAAAGTCAAGGAATGTCCAAAAGAGTTACAAAAAGTTTAAAATAGTCGTAATAGAATATGTAAATGGTATTTCAGAAAAAGCTCCTAGAAATAAATGTAATATCCAGGTGTGTGTTTGTTCACCTTGAAGCTGCTGATGGTGGGTTTCCCCGCCTGAGTGAGAGCCTCGTTCACCCAGCACACGATGGTGTCATCCGTCACTTTACGACCGTCGCCCAGATCCTCCAGGATGTTCAGAGTGTACCTGAGAAGACACACCGCCACAATAAAAGATCATCCTGAGGAGACACTCCGCCAAAATAAAAGATCATCCTGAGGAGACACTCCGCCAAAATAAAAGATCATCCTGAGGAGACACTCCGCCAAAATAAAAGATCATCCTGAGGAGACACACCGCCACAATAAAAGATCATCCTGAGGAGACACTCCGCCAAAATAAAAGATCATCCTGAGGAGACACTCCGCCACAATAAAAGATCATCCTGAGGAGACACACCGCCACAATAAAAGATCATCCTGAGGAGACACACCGCCACAATAAAAGATCATCCTGAGGAGACACACCGCCACAATAAAAGATCATCCTGAGGAGACACACCGCCACAATAAAAGATCATCCTGAGGAGACACACCACCACAATAAAAGATCATCCTGAGGAGACACACCGCCACAATAAAAGGGTTTTGTAGGAGATTTGTTCAGAGATCATTGAGGTAGTAACTGTTTGATGGTAAAGGTTTAAAGAGCTTTAGTTACCTCCTCATGAGCTGCCAGAGCAGAGCGAGGGTGAGCTTTCGATTCCCGGAGTGCAGGTCCTGCCCCGCGATGCCGACCAGAGAGAACTTGGCCTCCTTCTTCCCCAACTCCACCGCGTAGTTGCAGTTCTCCAGCTGAAACAGGAAGATTTATCTCTTTGAAGTTACACACTCTTTGATTTTAGAGGAATATTTTAACATTTAAAAAAACGTGTACAAAAATATGTAATGTAAAAAAAAGTCAATGAAGGTTATTTTGTAAAAAAAAATACAAAAAGTTAAGGTATAGATAAATAAGTTTTAATTACAGTCAGTATAGTATGCTGGAAAGTAAATGTATAGTTAAGAATAAAATGTAAAAAAAACCTGTAGAAAGCAGAAAAAAAAGTTACAAAAATTTGAAAATAAAAACAGTCACACTTTAGTACGTCGGAAATAGTTTAGTATAGTATCTGGAAAAAAGTGTAAAAGAAGATTATAGAAGGTTTTGAGATATTGGTATAGAAATAGTAAGAAAAGGAATAAAAAAAAGTTCATATGTGTCTTTTTTTAAAGTAATTGTATAGTATGTATGTCGACCAAAAAAACTAGTAGGAAAAGTTAAAGAATAGTGTAAAATGTACAACAACCATAATAGTAGTACGTAAAATAAAGTACAGAACTACATTTAGATTGTGTTGAGCTTCAGCATGCTCAGCATACTCAGTATCTGTATTCCGTCACCTTCTTCATGTTGCTTCCCAGTTTGGAGTATGGCGGCTTGTTGACTTTGTCCCAATCCACTGGGACCTTAATCTTCTCGTAGAGCTGGAAGATCACCAGCGCGTCGTCAATGTCCCTGAAACACAACGCAAAAGCTATAAGTAAAGGTCATTACAAGAAAATAACAATTACAAGAAAATAACAGCATAATATGTCATTACAAAATAAGTAATAAGTTATAGAAATCATGAAAAGTCACGGTTTGTGTCGCTAAAAAATACAATAAATGTCACAATAAGTCATTTAAAATTGTACCATTCCTTTGTTTTCCTATTTCAAACCATGTCCTCCGCCGGAATGTCTTGCCGTGTTCAGAGACACTATGTATATGTTTATTTAGCTATTTTCTTTATTCATTTTTATTATCGCTATTGAATAAAAATCTCCCATAGTTTCCGTGTGTTTATGTAAATGTAGTATGTGTCTTGGTGTGTTTGTTTTGATACACTTATGAGGACCAATCATTCATCATTGAGTGTACGGATGTTTGTTTTGCTATACTTATGAGGACCAAACATTCATCAATGTGTGTATGCATGCTTGTTTTGCTATACTTATGAGGACCAAACATTCGTCCATGTGTGTACGCATGCTTGTTTTGCTATACTTATGAGGACCAAACATTCGTCCATGTGTGTACGCATGCTTGTTTTGCTATACTTATGAGGACCAAACATTCGTCAATGTGTGTACGCGTGCTTGTTTTGCTATACTTATGAGGACCAAACAGTCGTCAATGTGTGTACGATGTTTGTTTTGCTCTACTTATGAGGACCAAACATTCGTCATTGAGCGTTGGTGTTGGGATCAGGGGGTCACAGGTTCAAACCCCACTGCAGTCAGCATGTCGTTGTGTCCCTGAGACCCTTCACCCCAAAGTGCTCCTGTGGGGATTGCCCACAGTATTGAGTATGGAAGGCGCTTTGGATAAAAGTGTCTAATAAGTAACATGTAATGTGTGTACGTATGTTTGTTTTGCTGTATTTATGAGGATCTAATATTGAGATATAACCCATTCTGTGTGGACTTTTTGTTTTGTCCTCACCAAAAAATACTGTCTGCCTCAAGATGAACAATACTCAATGTTTTTATATTTTCAGCAACAATAAGAAAAGTAATGGCTTATATATATATATATATATATTGTTTTCTTACACGTAGAGGTGGTTCACTCGAGGATTCACTCCCAGAGAATTCATCCAGTTCCTGAAGGTCCGCTCCTCCCGGGTCTCACCTGGAAAACATCCGGAAACATCAGAACACTGAAGAGAAGCTGAATATAAACGCTCTGTTCTGATATGAACTCTGATATAATAATAATCTGAAAACAAATAAATGAATCATCAACAATAATAATATTTATATAAAGCTTTTAAATTATTATTCTATCTAATATATATATGTTTTTGGTGAGATAATATGTATAGATAGATATATATGGTGAGAGGTTTCAGAAACAGACGGGGGATAAACGAACCCTCGATGGAGCTCCAGTCGATGTCCACGTTCTCGGGTTTCTTCAGCGCCGGGTATTTGTTGAACAGGTTAGCAACGAAGGCCAGGTTGAGTTTGGGGTTGCCGCGGACGACGTCTGTCGGCATGACGAACTGTCTGCAGCCGAGCCGGTCTGCCTGCTGCAACATCATCTCCGCTCTCTGCACATCGTCCTTCTCCTGTAGGGGGCAGTAAAGAGCTTTAATATCATTTATATACAGAGATTTATTATTAATTAACAACATGTCCTCCTTCTCCTGTAGGGGGCAGTAAAGAGCTTTAATATCATTTATATACAGAGATTTATTATTAATTAACAACATGTCCTCCTGTAGGGGGCAGTAAAGAGCTTTAATATCATTTATATACAGATTTATTATTAATTAACAACATGTCCTCCTTCTCCTGTAGGGGGCAGTAAAGAGCTTTAATATCATTTATATACAGATTTATTATTAATTAACAACATGTCCTCCTTCTCCTGTAGGGGGCAGTAAAGAGCTTTAATATCATTTATATACAGAGATTTATTATTAATTAACAACATGTCCTCCTTCTCCTGTAGGGGGCAGTAAAGAGCTTTAATATCATTTATATAACGAGATGTATTATTAATTATTTATTAACTAAACATATTTAATATCACCTCTTTGAGACATGTATAAATGATAATTATTAAAACACTTATTTAATGTTTTATTATTATTAGTTTTATTTTCTCATTTCAGTGTTAGGTATAATATATTTAGTTTTGTACTTTGTGATTAGAGGGTAAAGCATACAATATTTGTCATTTCCAATAATGCACCGAGGTGGATGCAGTGAGAGTACTTTTAAAAATACTGCACAGAGAGATTTTATAAGAAAAATCTAAATTTCAAGAAAAATCTTGGATATTCTCTGATATTTATAAACAGAATGACAAATATTTGCCACACACGACAAAACTCGAAATCTTGCTCAGTATATGTGTCTAATATCTAGTCAGAATACGTCTCTCCGCCTGATATAAGACATGACAACTTTAGAAGTAACACTGCTGTGAGATATCGGGTCTTGTTTTTAGACAATGCTTCATCTTGTTAAGTCAAATCATCTTATTTTGAGTTGTATCTCAGATGAAACACACAACATCTCCTGATTCTGGTCAAATATAGTTCAAAATGAAATCTCCCAGCTAATTATAAGATCTGATTTATCTAAATATCCCATCTTATTTCAAGACATCTTACAAATGTTCACTTGATCTATTGGCAGACTTTTGTACTTATTTCAAGGGAAAACACCTTTTTTTCGTTATTGTTTTATTTGTTTGTGGAACAGCATTTTTTCCAGTGCAGGACTAAATGACGGTGTAATGGAGCCATTGCAAGTTTAAAAAAGCCAAGATTAAAACAATAAATGTATATTATTTAGTATTATGGTATATTATGTCATTAAAAAGTAAAGAAAAGGTGTAGAAAAGTATATCAGGATGAGGTTTATAAACATATCATGGAATAAAAGTGTGATCTTGTGTCTGACCCTGAGTCCGGACACATCGATGGCGATGGGGGGGATCCCCTCCTCGTCTCCTTTTGGGGCGACCTGGTTCAGGATGCTGTAGTACGCCTTCGAGTCCTGAAACACAAGAAATATAAATAATATATTTTAATCCGTCTTTGAAATAAGATAGAAAATCATGTAGTTTCCTTGATTTTTCACTTCTTGTTTATCATTTAAAATTGAACATTCTGGCTTTTTTTTATCATTTATTTTGCTTTTGAATAAAAATCTCCCATCTTTTCTGTCCGTTTATGAAAATGTATGTATGTGTCTTGGTGTGTTTGTTTTGCTATACTTATGAGGACCAAACATTCATCAATGTGTGTAGGTATGTTTGTTTTGCTGTATTTATGAGGATCAAGTATTGAGATATAACCTGTTCTGTGAGGACTTTTTGTTTTGTCCTCACCAAAAAATACTGTTACGGGCCCAGGATGAACAATACTGAATGTTTTGATATTTTCAGCAACAGTCCTCTTAAGAAAAGTAATGGCTCCCCCTAGAGGACATATGTTTGTACTACAGCTGACGTGTTTTCAGAATCAGGTTTATTGCAAAGTAGGTTTACACATACAAGGTATATATGGATCATACATAAACGGTTAAAGAAGATCAATTGTAAGAAAAACTACCAAAAAATACTATTTAAAAAAATGATTATAACATTAAAATATAGAAAATGATTTACATGAAATATAGATATACAAAAAATATATATACAGATATATGACAAAATACTGAATAAAATAATTTTTATTAATTCTGTGTGTGTGTGTGTGTACCTTGATGTCGGAGCTGAAGTTGTTGATCTTACTGCAGCCGGCCTCCTCCAGGTGGAAGTTGGCCCAGCGCAGCAGCAGCTCTTCGGGGGAAAGTTTCATCAGATCCTCCAAAGACTCTCCGTCACGCAGAAGAGCCATCAGAGCTACACACACACACACACACACACACACACACAAAGGAAGGGAAACAAATCAGTGTATTTCCCAAAATGTTGAACTACTCCAATAACACTACATAACAACAAAGACTAAAACACCCCTGTTGTGCAACACTACGTGTGTAAATATATACTGTATATATAGCGCTTCATAATTATTGTTATTTATGGCTGCTGTCTCTTAGATAGACAATTTAACTTCTGTAAATAACTGTTCAATATATACTTACACTGTGAATACTATCACACCACGTTATACATGTTACACTTACTGGTACTAGATGTGTATTTAATAAATTGTCATTTCAATTTGTATCTTTGATATTGTATGCATGCTTCTTCATTATTTTCAAGCTGTCTTTGGCTCTTTACTTGCTGTAACTGTAAATGTCCCCTCGGTGGGACGGCTAAAGTTATTCTGATTTGATTTACATGTGCGTAGACTTTTTGCACTACTTTGTATTTTGTATTTTATTATATATGTTGCATTGTTGGAGCAGCTCAGGTCAGAAGATCTCTCCTCTGAAGCTGGACATGCAGCAGATGACAATAAAACCTTTGAATTTAATTTCATTATTTTAAAGTTGTTATGGCTATGGGTTAGGTTAGGTGCAGTTGTGTTTAACTTTGTTATTAATATTAACCTTCGTTCCTGCTGAGCTCGATGTCTGCATGCTTCTTAATTATTGTCAAGCTATCTTTGGCTCTTTACCTACTGTAATAATGTGAATTGACCCTCTATGGGGCGACTAAAGGTATTCTGATTTGTTTGTAAGCCTATACTTCGTGCTGCAGTTGTATTTGACTTTGTTATTGATACTAACCTTCGTTCTTGCTGAGCTCGATGTCAGCGAACAGCCCGATCTTGATGACCTGCCACAGCAGACCCAGGACCAGGTGCTGCCGGCCCTCCTTCAGGTCCTCCGCCCCTATGTTGACCACGTGGCAGCCAATGGCTGACGACGAGTTCAGAGCCAGGTTCAGGTTCTCCTGCAGATCAGAGACCCCAAGATTCAAAGGTTTTATTGTCATGTGCACAAAGCTAAACAATTGTTAAATACCAACCAATAAGCAATATATACATATATATATATATTAGTGCTGTCAAAATTATCGCGTTAACGGCGGTAATTAATTTTTTTAATTAATTGCGTTAAAATATTTAACGCATTTAACGCATGTGCAGAATGGCCCGCCCCATATATCCCACCAGTGGCAGCGCCAGGGTATGGCTGGGGTAGGCTACACCCATACCAAGAAATGGCTTAGCCCCATCATGAAAAATGATGTTAAAGTAAGCAAAATAAAGTCCGCCAACTTGCGCGGAGTAAATTGCACAGACAGCAGTTAGTCAGATTGATTTCAGAAGCCACTTGTCTGGAAATACCGAAGACCAGAAACGGGTTTGAAAACTTTTGTCACGTAGTGATCGTCTTCTCAATACAACATCTTTGATAATGTCGGTGTTGTTGCAGGAAGTCCCGACGGAGAATACTTTTGCTGTAGTACAGGGGTGCACATAACTGGTACGCAGGTTATGTGCGTAATCTGAAACTTGTGTCACAAAGCGCATTTGCGTACCGACGTACTTGTGAAGCTTTTCCAGAAGGCGGTTCGATCACCGGACGACAGAGTCGGTCTCCGTGTGCACAGACAGGGCTGCTGTTAACGTCGGTCTGTACAACGGAACTGTGCCAAAACTACGCCAACCGGCTGCGGAGGGAGACTTTCTCCCCCCCCCCCCTCCTTCACTGGAGAACTGCGCTAAAACAGCTGATCACAACGTGCCCACTCTGTGGTCACGAAGTACTCCACTAGCGCCCCCCCCCCGTCGACTTTCCTGAAGTACTCCCCCGTTGATAGAAATCAACACGTAATGAATTAAGACCCCACGGTTTGATGATTGATAGGTGTGTGGGTTGTCTTTCATTTTGACACACAGACAAATGTTATAATAAACATACTGTATGTTAAATGGATATATCCGCCTTCTTTCATTTATCTTTCCATTCCCACAATATACATAAAGAAATGGCATATTTTGGACATAGTTCGAATGGTGATTAATCTGATTAATTAATTTTTAAGCTGTGATTAATCTGATTAAATGTTTTAATCGTTTGACAGCCCTAATATATATATATATATACAGTACATTGACTACAGGTCTTTGAAGATCTGGAAAGATTCACCAAAAACCAAACTAGTTTTTTAGTGACCAAAATAAACAGCAATGTTCAGATAAATTACTTATTTATGTTTTGAATAAAGGTGAATGTATTGTTTTATTAATATCACTCGATAACCATAATACGTCTATCTGTTAATTGTGGCTGTCTTTTCACACTAAAATGGTCCTGACGTCCTCTACAGTGGACATACTGTAATATTTAAAAATTAAATTAAAAAAGTCTAAATTACAAGATGTTTTTTTAACCCTAAATATGTAGGAAATAAAGAAGATTGGAAAACATGTTTTTTCCTCGGTTCCCAACAGAGAAAAGACCCACCTGTTCCGCACCGCATTTTAATGACTTTCCTTTATTTATTTTAATTCTAACCTTTTATGCTCTTAACCTTTTTTTATGTTACTCTTATTCAATATGCTCCTTACATCACTTTTTATTTTATTTGTTTTATTATTTTCTCCTCATAGCGTTGACCTTGAGATTACGTTGTTTTTAAAGTGTGCTATATAAATGAAATGTATTATTATTATATATATGCCGTTAATAACTGTGCAATATATACCTAAAATACAAAAATACAGAATAAAAAGTAGAGCAGAAAGTCTATATACATAGAGCAGGGTTAGTAACGGATATTTGCATTAAGAAGTTCAGCCGATTCATGAAAGGCAGGTTTTCATATCAATCAAATCCTTTCTGATCCTAAATATCTTGGTCACGTTGTTCTGGTGTCTTACAGAATACACTTCACTAAAAAACATCTGATTGATATTTGTTTTCTTTTGGATTAATTTGCATTGCATTTGATATTGAGGTAATCCAAAAGTAATGAGATTACTTTTATATTTTGATGCTCAGACATTTATTTTAGAGGTTTCTAGTAATTATAACAGATTACATTGTACTCTGGTTATGATGTGAAGGGATGAATATCTGCTGTAATGCAGGAGTTGATGGACGTGCTAACAAACTAAATGAATATATATATATATATGTATCTACATTAAAGTGTGTGTTACCTGGATGGTGAAGGGAGTGAGTTTCTTCTTGTTGATCGTCCTCTCGTCGATGGTGTCGGGGACGGACAGGTTGATCATCTTACTGACAAGAAAACATTTTAATATTAACACACATTAACAGAGAGAAACACAACCTTGAACACATGTATGGTTTAATGGCTTGATTACACTTTTTTTGGTATTATTTTGTGTTCTTTTTAAACTCTTTTTCTTTAATTAAATGTATTATGTTAATAGATTTCACAAAAATGGTTCAGGTTAGTTCAAAGCAATAACATTACGTTAAACTTAATATTATTGCTTTCAACTAAACTGATACAGTTATGTGAAATACATAAAACATTTAATTAAAGTCAATGCTTCAGTTTTTTCAGTGAACTTTGGAAGTTTTACAACAAACTGCAAAGTTGTATTGTTGTCCTTCTGGATCGATACTTTTCTATCTCTAATATTTCATGCATGCCTCTTTATTAATACTTAGCCTCTTTACTTTTGCTGTCACAATATAAACGTCTCCTCTGTGGGAATAACAAAGGTCTGTTTCTGATTGATTGTGCGTTGTACCAGAGCACGATGCCGTCCCCCATGGCGGTGAACAGGTCGTCGGTGTGGGGGTCCATCGGCAGGACGTGTTTACAGTCAGCATCTTTCTCCAGAGCTTTATTGATCCAGTTCACGAACGCCACCTTCTCCTCCTCTGCACGGGAAACAAACCACAGTCAAACCAACTCCTCTGCACCTGAAATATATACTCGATTGCAAGGTTTCAAGGTTTGTATTGTCATTCTACAGTGGAGTTATGTGCATGGAAATCTGAGGTCACAGGCTCCTGCAACAGAGCAACACAATACAACAGATACAATAGTGCAAGTAAATACAAATTAAAACAAATAAAGTCGAATAGAAATAGTGCAATCAAAGTCTACAAGTAATATAGAGTCTGATTGCACTATTTCTATTTGATTTGTTTTTATGTTACTATTGACTACCAAGATAGAAAATCCACATCCATGTAGTTTCCTTGATTTTAAATGTGTTGTTTATTATTTTAAATTGTGCATTCTGGCTTTCATATATTTTATGGTTAATTATCGGTATTGAATAAAAGTCTCCCACAGTTTATGTGTGTTTATGTAAATGTATGTATGTGTCTTGGTGTGTTTGTTTTGCTATACTTATGAGGACCAAACATTCGTCATTGTGTGTACGGATGTTTGTTCTTGCAGAGTTTAATATAGAAAATGTGAATATCAATAATATGTTTAGTACCTGAGTAAGAGTGCTGCGTTCCCGACTGCTCCGACGTTCCCGCCACGTTCCTGAGTCCCTCTTTCTTATTGATGGCTTTCCGGAAGGTCTTGGCCACATCGCTGCTCTTCAGCCCGTGCACTATCTGGAGCGGGAGAATACACATGTTTAAATATATAAAATAACAAAGAAACGCCATACTGTATATACTTTACTTTGACCATGCATACATGTTGGCTGCTACTACTTGTTTATGTTCACATCGTTTTTTATAATTCTGCTACTTTTTACAATAGATGTATTCAATTGTTATTAAATGAAGGCGTGGTTGACTCTTTGTTTAATATGTTCGTGTTCTGTTTCATTCAGCCTTGTAAGTGCACCCTGCTCTCTGATTTATGAAAAACACACTTTCAAAAAAAGTGCATGAATTGAATTTGAGTTGAGGCTAAAACTTATAGTAAGATATAAATGAATTAAATAATTATAAATATTTGAACCTAGTAGTGTAACTAAGAACCACGTACTCAGCAGTGAGTAGTAAGTAAAGTAAGACATTACTATTTTTAAATGACCCAGTGAGAGCCTTTTCATTTCGAGCACCTCTCCCTTGGAATCGTCTTCCATTTCATATCCAAAGCTATTTCCGTTGACTCCTTTAAAAGCAAACTCAAAGCACATCTTCATCGTCTAACTAGTTCCCATCTTCATCGTCTAACTAGTTTCCATCTTCATCGTCTAACTAGTTTCCATCTTCATCGTCTAACTAGTTCCCATCTTCATCTGTCTTCCTTGAAAACTAGTTCCCATCTTCATCGTCTAACTAGTTCCCATCTTCATCTGTCTTCCTTGAAAACTAGTTCCCATCTTCATCTGTCTTCCTTGAAAACTAGTTCCCATCTTCATCTGTCTTCCTTGAAAACTAGTTCCCATCTTCATCTGTCTTCCTTGAAAACTAGTTCCCATCTTCATCTGTCTTCCTTGAAAACTAGTTCCCATCTTCATCTGTCTTCCTTGAAAACTAGTTCCCATCTTCATCTGTCTTCCTTGAAAACTAGTTCCCATCTTCATCTGTCTTCCTTGAAAACTAGTTCCCATCTTCCTGAGCGTCACTTCGTCTCGTGCTTTTAGCACATGGCAATACTAATGTTGATGTTATATACTGTGTGTATGCTATGACGCTTGTCATTTGTTTGCTTTGTACCCTCTGAGGCATTTTTTGTGATTTGAGTAGAAATTCTTCACTACGTTACTGTACTTAAGTACCAGAGAAATGTACTTAAGTACCAGAGAAATGTACTTAAGTACCAGAGAAATGTACTTAAGTACATTTCTCTGGTATCAGTACTTTACTCCACTACTTATTTTTCTGACGACTTTTTACTTTGAATTCTTACATGTTGAACCCAAATACCTGTACTTTCTACTTCTTACATTTTAAACACAAATACCTGTACTTTCTACTTCTTACATGTTGAACTCAAATACCTGTACTTTCTACTTCTTACATGTTGAACCCAAATACCTGTACTTTCTACTTCTTACATGTTGAACACAAATACCTGTACTTTCTACTTCTTACATGTTGAACACAAATACCTGTACTTTCTACTTCTTACATGTTGAACACAAATACCTGTACTTTCTACTTCTCACATGTTGAACTCAAATACCTGTACTTTCTACTTCTTACATGTTGAACCCAAATACCTGTACTTTCTACTTCTTACATGTTGAACTCAAATACCTGTACTTTCTACTTCTTACATGTTGAACCCAAATACCTGTACTTTCTACTTCTTACATGTTGAACCCAAATACCTGTACTTTCTACTTCCTACATGTTGAACTCAAATACCTGTACTTTCTACTTCTTACATGTTGAACACAAATACCTGTACTTTCTACTTCTTACATGTTGAACACAAATACCTGTACTTTCTACTTCTTACATGTTGAACCCAAATACCTGTACTTTCTACTTCTTACATGTTGAACACAAATACCTGTACTTTCTACTTCTTACATGTTGAACCCAAATACCTGTACTTTCTACTTCTTACATGTTGAACCCAAATACCTGTACTTTCTACTTCTTACATGTTGAACCCAAATACCTGTACTTTCTACTTCTCACATGTTGAACACAAATACCTGTACTTTCTACTTCTCACATGTTGAACACAAATACCTGTACTTTCTACTTCTTACATGTTGAACTCAAATACCTGTACTTTCTACTTCTTACATGTTGAACTCAAATACCTGTACTTTCTACTTCTCACATGTTGAACACAAATACCTGTACTTTCTACTTCTCACATGTTGAACACAAATACCTGTACTTTCTACTTCTCACATGTTGAACCCAAATACCTGTACTTTCTACTTCTCACATGTTGAACACAAATACCTGTACTTTCTACTTCTTACATGTTGAACCCAAATACCTGTACTTTCTACTTCTTACATGTTGAACCCAAATACCTGTACTTTCTACTTCTCACATGTTGAACACAAATACCTGTACTTTCTACTTCTTACATGTTGAACTCAAATACCTGTACTTTCTACTTCTTACATGTTGAACACAAATACCTGTACTTTCTACTTCTCACATGTTGAACCCAAATACCTGTACTTTCTACTTCTTACATGTTGAACCCAAATACCTGTACTTTCTACTTCTCACATGTTGAACCCAAATACCTGTACTTTCTACTTCTCACATGTTGAACCCAAATACCTGTACTTTCTACTTCTCACATGTTGAACCCAAATACCTGTACTTTCTACTTCTTACATGTTGAACCCAAATACCTGTACTTTCTACTTCTTACATTTTGAACACAAATACCTGTACTTTCTTCTTCTTACATGTTGAACTCAAATACCTGTACTTTCTACTTCTTACATGTTGAACCCAAATACCTGTACTTTCTACTTCTTACATGTTGAACACAAATACCTGTACTTTCTACTTCTTACATGTTGAACACAAATACCTGTACTTTCTACTTCTTACATTTTGAACACAAATACCTGTACTTTCTACTTCTTACATGTTGAACCCAAATACCTGTACTTTCTACTTCTTACATGTTGAACACAAATACCTGTACTTTCTACTTCTTACATGTTGAACACAAATACCTGTACTTTCTACTTCTTACATGTTGAACACAAATACCTGTACTTTCTACTTCTTACATGTTGAACTCAAATACCTATACTTTCTACTTCTCACATGTTGAACACAAATACCTGTACTTTCTACTTCTTACATGTTGAACCCAAATACCTGTACTTTCTACTTCTTACATGTTGAACTCAAATACCTGTACTTTCTACTTCTTACATGTTGAACCCAAATACCTGTACTTTCTACTTCTTACATGTTGAACTCAAATACCTGTACTTTCTACTTCTCACATGTTGAACACAAATACCTGTACTTTCTACTTCTCACATGTTGAACCCAAATACCTGTACTTTCTACTTCTTACATGTTGAACACAAATGCCTGTACTTTCTACTTCTTACATGTTGATCACAAATACCTGTACTTTCTACTTCTTACATGTTGAACCCAAATACCTGTACTTTCTACTTCTCACATGTTGAACCCAAATACCTGTACTTTCTACTTCTTACATTTTAAACACAAATACCTGTACTTTCTACTTCTTACATGTTGAACTCAAATACCTGTACTTTCTACTTCTTACATGTTGAACCCAAATACCTGTACTTTCTACTTCTTACATGTTGAACACAAATACCTGTACTTTCTACTTCTTACATGTTGAACACAAATACCTGTACTTTCTACTTCTTACATGTTGAACTCAAATACCTGTACTTTCTACTTCTCACATGTTGAACACAAATACCTGTACTTTCTACTTCTTACATGTTGAACCCAAATACCTGTACTTTCTACTTCTTACATGTTGAACTCAAATACCTGTACTTTCTACTTCTTACATGTTGAACCCAAATACCTGTACTTTCTACTTCTTACATGTTGAACTCAAATACCTGTACTTTCTACTTCTTACATGTTGAACACAAATACCTGTACTTTCTACTTCTCACATGTTGAACACAAATACCTGTACTTTCTACTTCTCACATGTTGAACCCAAATACCTGTACTTTCTACTTCTTACATTTTGAACACAAATACCTGTACTTTCTTCTTCTTACATGTTGAACTCAAATACCTGTACTTTCTACTTCTTACATGTTGAACCCAAATACCTGTACTTTCTACTTCTTACATGTTGAACACAAATACCTGTACTTTCTACTTCTTACATGTTGAACACAAATACCTGTACTTTCTACTTCTTACATGTTGAATACAAATACCTGTACTTTCTACTTCTTACATGTTGAACACAAATACCTGTACTTTCTACTTCTTACATGTTGAACACAAATACCTGTACTTTCTACTTCTTACATGTTGAACCCAAATACCTGTACTTTCTACTTCTCACATGTTGAACCCAAATACCTGTACTTTCTACTTCTTACATTTTGAACACAAATACCTGTACTTTCTACTTCTTACATGTTGAACTCAAATACCTGTACTTTCTACTTCTTACATGTTGAACCCAAATACCTGTACTTTCTACTTCTTACATGTTTGAACACAAATACCTGTACTTTCTACTTCTTACATGTTGAACACAAATACCTGTACTTTCTACTTCTTACATGTTGAACTCAAATACCTGTACTTTCTACTTCTCACATGTTGAACACAAATACCTGTACTTTCTACTTCTTACATGTGAACCCAAATACCTGTACTTTCTACTTCTTACATGTTGAACTCAAATACCTGTACTTTCTACTTCTTACATGTTGAACCCAAATACCTGTACTTTCTACTTCTTACATGTTGAACACAAATACCTGTACTTTCTACTTCTCACATGTTGAACACAAATACCTGTACTTTCTACTTCTCACATGTTGAACCCCAAATACCTGTACTTTCTACTTCTTACATTTTGAACACAAATACCTGTACTTTCTTCTTCTTACATGTTGAACTCAAATACCTGTACTTTCTACTTCTTACATGTTGAACCCAAATACCTGTACTTTCTACTTCTTACATGTTGAACACAAATACCTGTACTTTCTACTTCTTACATGTTGAACACAAATACCTGTACTTTCTACTTCTTACATGTTGAATACAAATACCTGTACTTTCTACTTCTTACATGTTGAACACAAATACCTGTACTTTCTACTTCTTACATGTTGAACTCAAATACCTGTACTTTCTACTTCTTACATGTTGAACCCAAATACCTGTACTTTTCTACTTCTCACATGTTGAACCCAAATACCTGTACTTTCTACTTCTTACATGTTGAAAACAAATACCTGTACTTTCTACTTCTTACATGTTGAACACAAATACCTGTACTTTCTACTTCTTACATGTTGAACACAAATACCTGTACTTTCTACTTCTTACATGTTGAACTCAAATACCTGTACTTTCTACTTCTTACATGTTGAACACAAATACCTGTACTTTCTACTTCTTACATGTTGAACCCAAATACCTGTACTTTCTACTTCTTACATGTTGAACACAAATACCTGTACTTTCTACTTCTTACATGTTGAACCCAAATACCTGTACTTTCTACTTCTTACATTTTGAACACAAATACCTGTACTTTCTTCTTCTTACATGTTGAACACAAATACCTGTACTTTCTACTTCTTACATGTTGAACACAAATACCTGTACTTTCTACTTCTTACATGTTGAACCCAAATACCTGTACTTTCTACTTCTTACATGTTGAACACAAATACCTGTACTTTCTACTTCTTACATGTTGAATACAAATACCTGTACTTTCTACTTCTTACATGTTGAACACAAATACCTGTACTTCTACTCGGGTAAAGGATGTGTGTACTTCTACTTGAGTAAAGGATGTGTGTACTTCTACTTGAGTAAAGGTTGTTTGTACTTCTACTTGAGTAAAGGATGTGTGTACTTTTACTTGAGTAAAGGATGTGTGTACTTCTACTTGAGTAAAGGATGTGTGTACTTCTACTTGAGTAAAGGTTGTTTGTACTTCTACTTGAGTAAAGGATGTGTGTACTTCTACTTGAGTACAGGATGTGTGTACTTCTACTTGAGTACATGATGTGTGTACTTCTACTTGAGTAAAGGATGTGTGTACTTCTACTTGAGTAAAGGATGTGTGTACTTTTACTTGAGTCAAGGATGTGTGTACTTCTACTTGAGTAAAGGATGTGTGTACTTCTACTTGAGTAAAGGATGTGTGTACTTCTACTTGAGTAAAGGTTGTTTGTACTTCTACTTGAGTAAAGGATGTGTGTACTTCTACTTGAGTACAGGATGTGTGTACTTCTACTTGAGTACATGATGTGTGTACTTCTACTTGAGTAAAGGATGTGTGTACTTCTACTTGAGTACAGGATGTGTGTACTTCTACTGTAGTACAGGATCTGTGTACTTCTACTGTAGTACAGGATGTGTGTACTTCTACTTGAGTACAGGATGTGTGTACTTCTACTGTAGTACAGGATGTGTGTACTTCTACTTGAGTAAAGGATATGTGTACTTCTACTGCAGTACAGGATGTGTGTACTTCTATTTGAGTAAAGGATGTGTGTACTTCTACTTGAGTCAAGGATGTGTGTACTTCTACTGTAGTACAGGATGTGTGTACTTCTACTGTAGTACAGGATGTGTGTACTTCTACTTGAGTAAAGGATGTGTGTACTTCTACTGTAGTACAGGATGTGTGTACTTCTACTGTGGTACAGGATGTGTGAACTTATACTTGAGTACAGGATGTGTGTACTTCTACTGGAGTACAGGATGTGTGTACTTCTACTGTAGTACAGGATGTGTGTACTTCTACTTGAATACTGGATGTGTGTACTTCTGCTGGAGTAAAGGATGTGTGTACTTCTACTTGAGTAAAGGATGTGTGTACTTCTACTGTGGTACAGGATGTGTGTACTTCTACTTGAGTACAGGATGTGTGTACTTCTACTGTAGTACAGGATGTGTGTACTTCTACTGTGGTACAGGATGAGTGTACTTCTACTTGAGTAAAGGATGTGTGTACTTATACTTGAGTACAGGATGTGTGTACTTCTACTGGAGTACAGGATGTGTGTACTTCTACTGTAGTACAGGATGTGTGTACTTCTACTGTAGTACAGGATGTGTGTACTTCTACTTGAGTACAGGATGTGTGTACTTCTACTGTGGTACAGGATGTGTGTACTTATACTTTAGTACAGGATGTGTGTACTTCTACTGGAGTACAGGATGTGTGTACTTCTACTGTAGTACAGTATGTGTGTACTTCTACTTGAGTAAAGGATGTGTGTACTTCTACTGTAGTACAGGATGTGTGTACTTCTATTTGAGTACAGGATGTGTGTACTTCTACTTGAGTAAAGGATGTGTGTACTTCTACTGTAGTACAGGATGTGTGTACTTCTACTTGAGTAAAGGATGTGTGTACTTCTACTTGAGTATAGGATGTGTGTACTTCTACTGGAGTACAGGATGTGTGTACTTCTACTGTAGTACAGGATGTGTGTACTTCTACTGTAGTACAGGATGTGTGTACTTCTACTTGAGTACAGGATGTGTGTACTTCTACTGTGGTACAGGATGTGTGTACTTATACTTTAGTACAGGATGTGTGTACTTCTACTGGAGTACAGGATGTGTGTACTTCTACTGTAGTACAGTATGTGTGTACTTCTACTTGAGTAAAGGATGTGTGTACTTCTACTGTAGTACAGGATGTGTGTACTTCTATTTGAGTACAGGATGTGTGTACTTCTACTTGAGTAAAGGATGTGTGTACTTCTACTGTAGTACAGGATGTGTGTACTTCTACTTGAGTGCAGGATGTGTGTACTTCTACTGTAGTACAGGATGTCTGTACTTCTACTGTGGTACAGGATGTGTGTACTTCTACTTGAGTACAGGATGTGTGTACTTATACTTGAGTACAGGATGTGTGTACTTCTACTGGAGTACAGTATGTGTGTACTTCTACTGTAGTACAGGATGTGTGTACTTCTACTTGAATACTGGATGTGTGTACTTCTGCTGGAGTAAAGGATGTGTGTACTTCTACTGTAGTACAGGATGTGTGTACTTCTACTGGAGTACAGGATGTGTGTACTTCTACTGTGGTACAGGATGTGTGTACTTCTACTTGAGTAAAGGATGTGTGTACTTCTACTGTAGTATAGGATGTGTGTACTTCTACTTGAGAACAGGATGTGTGTACTTCTACTGTGGTACAGGATGTGTGTACTTCTACTTGATTACAGGATGTGTATACTTCTACTGTAGTACAGGATGTGTGTACTTCTACTGTGGTACATGATGTGTGTACTTCTACTGTAGTACAGGATGTGTGTACTTCTACTGTAGTACAGGATGTGTGTACTTCTACTGTGGTACAGGATGTGTGTACTTGTACTTTAGTACAGGATGTGTGTACTTCTACTGGAGTACAGGATGTGTGTACTTCTACTGTAGTACAGGATGTGTGTACTTCTACTTGAATACTGGATGTGTGTACTTCTGCTGGAGTAAAGGATGTGTGTCCTTCTACTGTAGTACAGGATGTGTGTACTTCTACTGTAGTACAGGATGTGTGTACTTCTACTTGAGTACAGGATGTGTGTACTTCTACTGTAGTACAGGATGTGTGTACTTCTACTTGAGTAAAGGATATGTGTACTTCTACTGTAGTACAGGATGTGTGTACTTCTATTTGAGTAAAGGATGTGTATACTTCTACTTGAGTCAAGGATGTGTGTACTTCTACTTGAGTAAAGGATGTGTGTACTTCTACTTGAGTAAAGGATGTGTGTACTTCTACTTGAGTAAAGGATGTGTGTACTTATACTTGAGTACAGGATGTGTGTACTTCTACTGGAGTACAGGATGTGTGTACTTCTACTGTAGTACAGGATGTGTGTACTTCTACTGTAGTACAGGATGTGTGTACTTCTACTTGAGTACAGGATGTGTGTACTTCTACTGTGGTACAGGATGTGTGTACTTATACTTTAGTACAGGATGTGTGTACTTCTACTGGAGTACAGGATGTGTGTACTTCTACTGTAGTACAGTATGTGTGTACTTCTACTTGAGTAAAGGATGTGTGTACTTCTACTGTAGTACAGGATGTGTGTACTTCTATTTGAGTACAATATGTGTGTACTTCTACTTGAGTAAAGGATGTGTGTACTTCTACTGTAGTACAGGATGTGTGTACTTCTACTTGAGTAAAGGATGTGTGTACTTCTACTGTAGTACAGGATGTGTGTACTTCTACTGTGGTACAGGATGTGTGTACTTGTACTTTAGTACAGGATGTGTGTACTTCTACTGGAGTACAGGATGTGTGTACTTCTACTGTAGTACAGGATGTGTGTACTTCTACTTGAATACTGGATGTGTGTACTTCTGCTGGAGTAAAGGATGTGTGTCCTTCTACTGTAGTACAGGATGTGTGTACTTCTACTGTAGTACAGGATGTGTGTACTTCTACTTGAGTACAGGATGTGTGTACTTCTACTGTAGTACAGGATGTGTGTACTTCTACTTGAGTAAAGGATATGTGTACTTCTACTGTAGTACAGGATGTGTGTACTTCTATTTGAGTAAAGGATGTGTATACTTCTACTTGAGTCAAGGATGTGTGTACTTCTACTTGAGTAAAGGATGTGTGTACTTCTACTTGAGTAAAGGATGTGTGTACTTCTACTTGAGTAAAGGATGTGTGTACTTATACTTGAGTACAGGATGTGTGTACTTCTACTGGAGTACAGGATGTGTGTACTTCTACTGTAGTACAGGATGTGTGTACTTCTACTGTAGTACAGGATGTGTGTACTTCTACTTGAGTACAGGATGTGTGTACTTCTACTGTGGTACAGGATGTGTGTACTTATACTTTAGTACAGGATGTGTGTACTTCTACTGGAGTACAGGATGTGTGTACTTCTACTGTAGTACAGTATGTGTGTACTTCTACTTGAGTAAAGGATGTGTGTACTTCTACTGTAGTACAGGATGTGTGTACTTCTATTTGAGTACAGGATGTGTGTACTTCTACTTGAGTAAAGGATGTGTGTACTTCTACTGTAGTACAGGATGTGTGTACTTCTACTTGAGTAAAGGATGTGTGTACTTCTACTGTAGTACAGGATGTGTGTACTTCTACTGTGGTACAGGTTGTGTGTACTTATACTGTAGTACAGGATGTGTGTACTTCTACTGTAGTACAGGTTGTGTGTACTTATACTTGAGTACAGGATGTGTGTACTTCTACTGGAGTACAGTATGTGTGTACTTCTACTGTAGTACAGGATGTGTGTACTTCTACTTGAGTAAAGGATATGTGTACTTCTACTGTAGTACAGGATGTGTGTACTTCTACTTGAGTAAAGGATATGTGTACTTCTACTGTAGTACAGGATGTGTGTACTTCTATTTGAGTAAAGGATGTGTATACTTCTACTTGAGTCAAGGATGTGTGTACTTCTACTTGAGTAAAGGATGTGTGTACTTCTACTTGAGTAAAGGATGTGTGTACTTCTACTTGAGTAAAGGTCGTTTGTACTTCTACTTGAGTAAAGGATGTGTGTACTTCTACTTGAGTACAGGATATGTGTACTTCTACTTGAGTACAGGATGTGTGTACTTCCACTTGAGTAAAGGATGTGTGTACTTCTACTTTAGTACAGGATGTGTGTACTTCTACTGTAGTACAGTATGTGTGTACTTCTACTTGAGTAAAGGATATGTGTACTTCTACTGTAGTACAGGATGTGTGTACTTCTATTTGAGTACAGGATGTGTGTACTTCTACTTGAGTAAAGGATGTGTGTACTTCTACTGTAGTACAGGATGTGTGTACTTCTACTGTGGTACAGGATGTGTGTACTTCTACTTGAGTGCAGGATGTGTGTACTTCTACTGTAGTACAGGATGTGTGTACTTCTACTGTGGTACAGGATGTGTGTACTTCTACTTGAGTACAGGATGTGTGTACTTACACTTGAGTACAGGATGTGTGTACTTCTACTGGAGTACAGTATGTGTGTACTTCTGCTGGAGTAAAGGATGTGTGTACTTCTACTGTAGTACAGGATGTGTGTACTTCTACTGGAGTACAGGATGTGTGTACTTCTACTGTGGTACAGGATGTGTGTACTTCTACTTGAGTAAAGGATGTGTGTACTTCTACTTGAATACAGGATGTGTGTACTTCTACTGTGGTACAGGATGTGTGTACTTCTACTGTAGTACAGGATGTGTGTACTTCTACTGGAGTCCAGGATGTGTGTACTTCTACTGTAGTGCAGGATGTGTGTACTTCTACTTGAATACAGGATGTGTGTACTTCTACTGTGGTACAGGATGTGTGTACTTCTACTGTAGTACAGGATGTGTGTACTTATACTTGAGTACAGGATGTGTGTACTTCTACTTGAATACAGGATGTGTGTACTTCTACTGTGGTACAGGATGTGTGTACTTCTACTGTAGTACAGGATGTGTGTACTTCTACTGTAGTGCAGGATGTGTGTACTTCTACTGGAGTACAAGATGTGTGTACTTCTACTGTAGTACAGGATGTGTGTACTTCTACTTGAATACAAGATGTGTGTACTTCTACTTGAATACAAGATGTGTGTACTTCTACTTGAATACAAGATGTGTGTACTTCTACTGTAGTACAGGATGTGTGTACTTCTACTTGAATACAGGATGTGTGTACTTCTACTGTAGTACAGGATGTGTGTATTTCTACTGTAGTGCAGGATGTGTGTACTTCTACTGTAGTGCAGGGTGTGTGTACTTCTACTGGAGTACAGGATGTGTGTACTTCTACTGTAGTACAGGATGTGTGTACTTCTACTGGAGTCCAGGATGTGTGTACTTCTACTGGAGTACAGGATGTGTGTACTTCTACTGGAGTCCAGGATGTGTGTACTTCTACTGTAGTACAGGATGTGTGTACTTATACTGTAGTGCAGGATGTGTGTACTTCTACTGGAGTCCAGGATGTGTGTACTTCTACTGGAGTACAGGATGTGTGTACTTCTACTGGAGTACAGGATGTGTGTACTTCTACTGTAGTACAGGATGTGTGTACTTCTACTGTAGTGCAGGATGTGTGTACTTCTACTGGAGTACAGGATGTGTGTACTTCTACTGTGGTACAGGATGTGTGTACTTCTACTTGAGTAAAGGATGTGTGTACTTCTACTGTAGTATAGGATGTGTGTACTTCTACTTGAATACAAGATGTGTGTACTTCTACTGTAGTACAGGATGTGTGTACTTCTACTTGAATACAGGATGTGTGTACTTCTACTGTAGTACAGGATGTGTGTACTTCTACTGTAGTGCAGGATGTGTGTACTTCTACTGTAGTGCAGGATGTGTGTACTTCTACTGGAGAACAGGATGTGTGTACTTCTACTGTAGTACAGGATGTGTGTACTTCTACTGGAGTCCAGGATGTGTGTACTTCTACTGGAGTACAGGATGTGTGTACTTATACTTGAGTACAGGATGTGTGTACTTCTACTGGAGTACAGTATGTGTGTACTTCTACTGTAGTACAGGATGTGTGTACTTCTACTTGAGTAAAGGATATGTGTACTTCTACTGTAGTACAGGATGTGTGTACTTCTACTTGAGTAAAGGATATGTGTACTTCTACTGTAGTACAGGGTGTGTGTACTTCTATTTGAGTAAAGGATGTGTATACTTCTACTTGAGTCAAGGATGTGTGTACTTCTACTTGAGTAAAGGATGTGTGTACTTCTACTTGAGTAAAGGATGTGTGTACTTCTACTTGAGTAAAGGTCGTTTGTACTTCTACTTGAGTAAAGGATGTGTGTACTTCTACTTGAGTACAGGATATGTGTACTTCTACTTGAGTACAGGATGTGTGTACTTCCACTTGAGTAAAGGATGTGTGTACTTCTACTTTAGTACAGGATGTGTGTACTTCTACTGTAGTACAGTATGTGTGTACTTCTACTTGAGTAAAGGATATGTGTACTTCTACTGTAGTACAGGATGTGTGTACTTCTATTTGAGTACAGGATGTGTGTACTTCTACTTGAGTAAAGGATGTGTGTACTTCTACTGTAGTACAGGATGTGTGTACTTCTACTTGAGTAAAGGATGTGTGTACTTCTACTTGAGTATAGGATGTGTGTACTTCTACTGTAGTACAGGATGTGTGTACTTCTACTTGAATACAAGATGTGTGTACTTCTACTGTAGTACAGGATGTGTGTACTTCTACTTGAATACAGGATGTGTGTACTTCTACTGGAGTCCAGGATGTGTGTACTTCTACTGGAGTACAGGATGTGTGTACTTCTACTGGAGTACAGGATGTGTGTACTTCTACTGTAGTACAGGATGTGTGTACTTCTACTGTAGTGCAGGATGTGTGTACTTCTACTGGAGTACAGGATGTGTGTACTTCTACTGTGGTACAGGATGTGTGTACTTCTACTTGAGTAAAGGATGTGTGTACTTCTACTGTAGTATAGGATGTGTGTACTTCTACTTGAATACAAGATGTGTGTACTTCTACTGTAGTACAGGATGTGTGTACTTCTACTTGAATACAGGATGTGTGTACTTCTACTGTAGTACAGGATGTGTGTACTTCTACTGTAGTGCAGGATGTGTGTACTTCTACTGTAGTGCAGGATGTGTGTACTTCTACTGGAGAACAGGATGTGTGTACTTCTACTGTAGTACAGGATGTGTGTACTTCTACTGGAGTCCAGGATGTGTGTACTTCTACTGGAGTACAGGATGTGTGTACTTATACTTGAGTACAGGATGTGTGTACTTCTACTGGAGTACAGTATGTGTGTACTTCTACTGTAGTACAGGATGTGTGTACTTCTACTTGAGTAAAGGATATGTGTACTTCTACTGTAGTACAGGATGTGTGTACTTCTACTTGAGTAAAGGATATGTGTACTTCTACTGTAGTACAGGATGTGTGTACTTCTATTTGAGTAAAGGATGTGTATACTTCTACTTGAGTCAAGGATGTGTGTACTTCTACTTGAGTAAAGGATGTGTGTACTTCTACTTGAGTAAAGGATGTGTGTACTTCTACTTGAGTAAAGGTCGTTTGTACTTCTACTTGAGTAAAGGATGTGTGTACTTCTACTTGAGTACAGGATATGTGTACTTCTACTTGAGTACAGGATGTGTGTACTTCCACTTGAGTAAAGGATGTGTGTACTTCTACTTTAGTAAAGGATATGTGTACTTCTACTGTAGTACAGGATGTGTGTACTTCTATTTGAGTACAGGATGTGTGTACTTCTACTTCAGTAAAGGATGTGTGTACTTCTACTGTAGTACAGGATGTGTGTACTTCTACTTGAGTAAAGGATGTGTGTACTTCTACTTGAGTATAGGATGTGTGTACTTCTACTGTAGTACAGGATGTGTGTACTTCTACTGTAGTACAGGATGTGTGTACTTCTACTTGAGTAAAGGATGTGTGTACTTCTACTGTGGTACAGGATGTGTGTACTTCTACTTGAGTGCAGGATGTGTGTACTTCTACTGTAGTACAGGATGTGTGTACTTCTACTGTGGTACAGGATGTGTGTACTTCTACTTGAGTACAGGATGTGTGTACTTATACTTGAGTACAGGATGTGTGTACTTCTACTGGAGTACAGTATGTGTGTACTTCTGCTGGAGTAAAGGATGTGTGTACTTCTACTGTAGTACAGGATGTGTGTACTTCTACTGGAGTACAGGATGTGTGTACTTCTACTGTGGTACAGGATGTGTGTACTTCTACTTGAGTAAAGGATGTGTGTACTTCTACTTGAATACAGGATGTGTGTACTTCTACTGTGGTACAGGATGTGTGTACTTCTACTATGGTACAGGATGTGTGTACTTCTACTTGAGTACAGGATGTGTGTACTTCTACTGTAGTGCAGGATGTGTGTACTTCTACTGTAGTACAGGATGTGTGTACTTCTACTGTAGTACAGGATGTGTGTACTTCTACTGGAGTACAGGATGTGTGTACTTCTACTGTGGTACAGGATGTGTGTACTTCTACTGGAGTACAGGATGTGTGTACTTCTACTGTGGTATATGATGTGTGTACTTCTACTGTAGTACATGATGTGTGTACTTCTACTGGAGTCCAGGATGTGTGTACTTCTACAGTAGTGCAGGATGTGTGTACTTCTACTTGAATACAGGATGTGTGTACTTCTACTGTGGTACAGGATGTGTGTACTTCTACTGTAGTACAGGATGTGTGTACTTCTACTGGAGTACAAGATGTGTGTACTTCTACTGTAGTACAGGATGTGTGTACTTCTACTTGAATACAAGATGTGTGTACTTCTACTGTAGTACAGGATGTGTGTACTTCTACTTGAATACAAGATGTGTGTACTTCTACTGTAGTACAGGATGTGTGTACTTCTACTTGAATACAGGATGTGTGTACTTCTACTGTAGTACAGGATGTGTGTATTTCTACTGTAGTGCAGGATGTGTGTACTTCTACTGTAGTGCAGGATGTGTGTACTTCTACTGGAGTACAGGATGTGTGTACTTCTACTGTAGTACAGGATGTGTGTACTTCTACTGGAGTCCAGGATGTGTGTACTTCTACTGGAGTACAGGATGTGTGTACTTCTACTGGAGTCCAGGATGTGTGTACTTCTACTGTAGTACAGGATGTGTGTACTTATACTGTAGTGCAGGATGTGTGTACTTCTACTGGAGTCCAGGATGTGTGTACTTCTACTGGAGTACAGGATGTGTGTACTTCTACTGTAGTACAGGATGTGTGTACTTCTACTGTAGTGCAGGATGTGTGTACTTCTACTGGAGTACAGGATGTGTGTACTTCTACTGTGGTACAGGATGTGTGTACTTCTACTTGAGTAAAGGATGTGTGTACTTCTACTGTAGTATAGGATGTGTGTACTTCTACTTGAATACAAGATGTGTGTACTTCTACTGTAGTACAGGATGTGTGTACTTCTACTTGAATACAGGATGTGTGTACTTCTACTGTAGTACAGGATGTGTGTACTTCTACTGTAGTGCAGGATGTGTGTACTTCTACTGTAGTGCAGGATGTGTGTACTTCTACTGGAGTCCAGGATGTGTGTACTTCTACTGGAGTACAGGATGTGTGTACTTCTACTGGAGTCCAGGATGTGTGTACTTCTACTGTAGTACAGGATGTGTGTACTTATACTGTAGTGCAGGATGTGTGTACTTCTACTGGAGTCCAGGATGTGTGTACTTCTACTGGAGTACAGGATGTGTGTACTTCTACTGTAGTACAGGATGTGTGTACTTCTACTGTAGTGCAGGATGTGTGTACTTCTACTGGAGTACAGGATGTGTGTACTTCTACTGTGGTACAGGATGTGTGTACTTCTACTTGAGTAAAGGATGTGTGTACTTCTACTGTAGTATAGGATGTGTGTACTTCTACTTGAATACAAGATGTGTGTACTTCTACTGTAGTACAGGATGTGTGTACTTCTACTTGAATACAGGATGTGTGTACTTCTACTGTAGTACAGGATGTGTGTACTTCTACTGTAGTGCAGGATGTGTGTACTTCTACTGTAGTGCAGGATGTGTGTACTTCTACTGGAGAACAGGATGTGTGTACTTCTACTGTAGTACAGGATGTGTGTACTTCTACTGGAGTCCAGGATGTGTGTACTTCTACTAGAGTACAGGATGTGTGTACTTATACTTGAGTACAGGATGTGTTTACTTCTACTGGAGTACAGTATGTGTGTACTTCTACTGTAGTACAGGATGTGTGTACTTCTACTTGAATACTGGATGTGTGTACTTCTGCTGGAGTCCAGGATGTGTGTACTTCTGCTGGAGTAAAGGATGTGTGTACTTCTACTGGAGTCCAGGATGTGTGTACTTCTACTGGAGTCCAGGATGTGTGTACTTCTACTGGAGTACAGTATGTGTGTACTTCTACTGTAGTACAGGATGTGTGTACTTCTACTTGAATACTGGATGTGTGTACTTCTGCTGGAGTAAAGGATGTGTGTACTTCTACTGGAGTCCAGGATGTGTGTACTTCTACTGTAGTACAGGATGCTCTCTCTCACCTGGGTGAACTGGGGCAGGGTGAGCTGGTCTGAGGACACGGTGAGCTCCTGGACGATCTCCCTCACTCTGTACCCCGGCAGCGGCAGGCTGGCGGCTCTGAACAGCTCCGTCAGCTCGTCTTTACTGATGAAGCCGTTATTGTCCACATCTGCAGGAGAAAAAGAAGCTCTCATGAGATATAGTTGACACGTAATGGAGACAACATTAAAACAGCTTCTCCTGAAACTCACTGAAAGAGCTCTTTAAACACAACTGGAATAACAGCTGAACACAAACTCATACAGCTCAAATGTATCTCAATCAAAGTTTATTTATAGCCCCATGTCCCAATGTTGTATAATGTTTTTATAATCGTTATGCTGTGACGTGAGTATTCAGTTGTTGTCTTCGCTCGTGTTTGTCCTTTGAGGCCTTTCTTGAGATTTGGGATTCATTTTGATTTGATTGGATGTTGGACTTACCGATCTTGGCGAAGGCTTCTCTCAGCTCCTCCTGCTCCTCCGGGGTGATGGGGGTCGGGTTGCTCATCTTAGGGACCTGAAGCTGAAGAGAGAGAAACATCAACACAGAGGAAGTGGAGGTTCCTCTTCTGACGTCCTGCACACACAAGCCTCTCTTTGTTTCACACACACACACACACACACACACACACACACACACACACACACAC